>NDXB01007440.1:136776-158917 GCA_002631895.1 Agapornis roseicollis | reverse complement strand
AAAAAAAAAAAATAAAAAAAAAAAAAAAAAATTAAAAAAAAAAAAAAAAAAAAAAACAAACCCAAACCAAAACAAAAAACCTGTTTCTTACCAGTAGTGCTGGGCTTGATATTAAATTTTTTTCCTGAGAACATTCTCAGTATTTTGACATCTATTTCTGTCTTACGTTATGATACTGACTCCTTGTGAATATTGTGTAAGTAACATTTGCAAAAAATACCTTTTTTCTGACAAATTCTGTAAGTTATCTTTCAGAGTTTTTCTCATCCAACCCGTAATAACTTCAACAAGGATTTGCCACTACTAAGTGTAAGGAAATTTTCAAATGCCTTTTATAAATGCATTTTATAAATTGTTTGTCCAACTTCTAGACATCAGACTGATAAACATTAATGTGGAACGAATTTGTGACTCATACTCAAATGGAATAATGACATTTACAGTATTAAGTTGTTAGTGGTTAGAGCTCTGGTAGTAAAAGTGACAGGAGTTCTGTGAATCCTGCCTTTTGTTTTGGCTAAATACCTCTATTCAAGTGTAATTTAATTGTAAACTTTGTTGTAGTTTAAGACTTGAAGTTAAGGAATGTTGGATTGTTTTATGCCATATTTTTCTCCATAAAACTTGACAATAATAATAATAAAGACTATACTTTCACTTAATTGTGATCCCTATTTTTATATTAGTGGTTGGATTGGTCATTTCTGCCCCACTGTGTTGGACTATTCCTTCTTGTCTGAATATACTGATTTGGCTCTGTATCAAACATAGGGGCCTTACATGGCCTAAAAACTGTGATTTATTAATTTGCTATCAATAGGAAATGCAAACAGCATACCTCTTTGAAGTTTTGTGCCATTTTTATCATTCCTTTATATAATTAACTGCAATTCTCAAAAAATTCTAAGTTCTATCCAAACTCCTTATCTGGCCTCTGTAAAAGGGTAGTAGGTTTCATTCATGGGAACACTTAATAGGAAGAAATTTAAGAAATCTGCAAAGATAGTTCATGGATCTTGGAGAACCTAAAACCAAAACAAGAAGAGAAAACGAGGGAAACTGCATGCTGTTTAGTTACTGTGATGTAAATAAATTAAATATGCCGAACTGTATAGAAGATTCTAAACTGTCAGAGCCAGAGTTATGTAAATCCTGCTTTGTCAGTTAGAAAGTAAGCTTAATTATGAGTAAACATGTAATACTGGTATAACATATAATTTCATCTAAATTGCAGTGGATAGAAAATAAATTAATGCAGGAATATTAGTGCAAAGGGTAGAATTTGAGTATTTTTCAGAAGAAAATGCCAAGAATAAATAAAACATGTGAAGTGTGGCAAAATTGTTTTAGTATATAAATTATAGAAAAGATAATTTGGGAATTAAAAAATACAGTGAAGTGTTTAGGTATTTGTAGTTACTAATATCTCAAATGCTGTAGTGCCACAAATTAACTGTGAATGGTTAGAAACTGTATTGTTTTATTACAAAACTATCCACAGTATTTTCTTTATGTTTCTCAAATTGTCTGGACATGACCAGAGCAACCTATTGGACTAGATAGCAGGTTCACTTTGGTACAGATGTTTCCGTATTGCTTTCAGAATGAGCATCAAAGACCTTTGAGAGTGCTTGAATTCTGATTGTGTATTAGTAATGCACACTCTTTGCGGGACTCTCCTTATGCTTAGTAAGTACACTGTTATGTTGAGTATAATACACAATTTGAGTATGGAACATGATGCTTTCTTCCATGTATGTATATTAAATGAAGAAAAGGTAAAATTTCAGAGTGGGAATTGAGCACTCTGAAGTTGCTCAAGAATTTAGATACTTTAAAGCAGAATAGCTGAATAATGAAACATTTTAAAACATTTCTAGCTTGCTGGCTTTAAAATATTTTGGTTAGCTTTTTGACTCTAGTGTTCTGATTAAGAGGTTTATTAGCTACTTGACACTTCAGAAGAACTGAAGCTTGTGAAAATACATTTTTGTCTATAAAGTGCGTTTCACTGCAACTAAAGATAGATGCATATTGCAAGGTTTGTCTTCAAGACTGCTTAAATTATTAATTATTATTGAGCCCTAGAGGACTATTGTTATCATCAGTATTATTTAAATTATTTGAGAGTACTTACTCCCATCACCTTTTGTGGTTTATATTCTGAGATAATTTGACAGTGTAGCCTAATTCACTAATACCTATTGCATTTGCAATAGTAGAATACTTTATCTGCACAGTTTATTTAGTTCTCTTTGGATTATAGGAGAAGCCTTGTGAAATACTGAGGCATACGTATAATAGCATTCGGTGGCCTCTCACTGATGAGTTAAACTTAAAAATAAGCACAGACACCCCCAATATGTATCAGGTGTTTTGGGAGGATGTTTGTTTTTTTTTTTTTTTACCAGACTACTAGGCATTCCAGTTTTTAGTGAATGACTGAAATAAACAACGTTTTAGTGCCTGTAACTACACCATGTGCTTTTCACTGAATTTCAGAATCTTGATGACTATATGCTGAGACAAGGCAGATGTAGAAATCTATGAAATATCTGCCATAGGCAAATACAGTTATTTCACTACAAACCTTTTAAACATGGCAAAGCCAAGAAAAAGGACATTTCACACACACACAAAAAAAGTATATGCAACTATGTAGCATTGTTTTTGAACGCTCAATTAGACATCAACAGCTAACAGCTTGCAGAGGCAGTCTTCAAAGGGTACTCAGGAAATGATGGAAATTGCCCATTATCTCTAATTAGTACATAATGAGAGATGGTTTTCCAGACAGTTGCCTGGTATTACAAGGGTTATGCAAGCTTGAAGCTGTTCCAAAGTCTATTTGTACAGGTGGGTGATTGAAGGAAATAAAAAGTTGATAATAGTCATACCCAAGACTCATGGATGATGCAGAAACAACCCCCTGCTGCTGCTGGAATGCACTTTGCTAGTAATTAATTTCAAACACAACCCTGAAATAGCTGCTACATCCAAGACTGGGCCAGTTATCGCTTCAAGTGCTTCCAACAGGACAGTTGTAGATATATATTTACAATCTTACTCAGAACAATGGTTATTCAGATTCAGGTGTGTGGGAAACAAAACAAATTCAAAAGAGCAAATTCAAACAGTTTAGTCCAAGTGTTCTCTCTATGCATCCAGTGTAGCTACCTATTGATTCTGTCATTTAGTATTTCACATGCTCTTTTGAAATGTCTCTTGCAATGTTCATTCCTTGAAATCCTGAAGTAGGTGATTGGCATTGTCTACAATTCCTAGATCTATGCTGTGTTGAATAGTCACATAGGAGAGAAGATTTGCTTTGGGGATTTAGGGAAGTTAAAACAATTTTAAAGCAAAATCCTGTACTATGAAAACTTCCCCAGTCCCTCAGCTGAGACTACTGTATAACATGACAGGTCTTGTTACCTGCTTGACAAAATAAGAGATTTTCTATTTTTTTTTTTCCTGGATTTCTGTATGGACTTCAGTCTGTCTTAATTTGCTGTATGCAATTGCTAGGAATCTTTGCAATGGGTCCACCACTTACAGGAGGCATCACATTTTTATCACACATGCTATCCAAGAAATATTATACAAGGCAGCTCTGTATCAAATCAGGGCAATTCCTGCTATTTTGTGACCTACTGTGCTCAGTTTTGGATCATTGTTAGTTTCTTCCTACTTGTTGCCTTGGCCTTCTGCCTTGTAATTTATTGCTAATGGAATCCAGTGGCCTTGATTGACCCATTGTGAATGAGCTGAGCCTGAGTAGCGTTGTCTCCAAACAAAATATTCAGATACATTGTTTTAAGAAGACTTGCACTTAAATCTCTCTGTAGGTATGCTTTAATGTAATGAGGTAATTCTCCTTGCACTGCCTTAGAAAGAGGTAATTGTTTTAATGAGTCCTATGTAATCTTCAGGAAGATTGCTGTGCCCAATTCTCTTTACTATAAAGAATAGGATTCAGGTGATTCTTCATGTGGGCCTGGGTTTCTCACTCACTTTTAGATAAAGCTCAGCAACAGTAGGGAAGATTCCCTAACACATATTCTGGGCAAGCTTCTTGGCCTCCTCAGCATGAGGATATCAGTGTATCCCTGATAAAACTTCCATATCTGATTTTCTCTGGAATCAGAAAATAACTGATTTATCTGTCACTCCAGTATGGTTAGAAGTGGCAAGTCTTCTTTCTGTCCTTTTTAAAGGACTAGAGATTATTGAAGAGCACTAAAATCTAGTCCTTGGTACCATACATGATGAGACCTACATTAACCTGTTCATTTCTTAGCCAGCCAATGAAACTAGCCCTTCTGGTGGCCATGACCTCTGTGAGATGTGTGTAAATTCAGACAGTGGTCACTGATCCTCTAAAAATAGTACTATTTCCATATTACCTTCTTCTGTACTCTTCCAAGATTCCTATTGTGGTTATGATTGATTTTTGTCCGAGAGCTGATTAGTATTGCCATGTTCTTTTCAGAGATTTGTGCCTCTTTATAATATATTTGAGGTTTCCAGGACATATAAAATGTATAGGCAAAGGTATTCCAACATTTTTTTTCTAAAGACAGATCAAAAACCATAGAAACATAGAAATTACCAGACTGGATACGTGTTTCTCATGTAGTTTTCTAATAGAGTCTGCTATAACTGATCAAACTTAGGTCTTTCTTGATTCCACATGAAAAAGCATTTAGATCCCAGACAACACCAAGCCATCTGGAGCTTTATTCACATTTTTGCATTATCCTGATGCTGAGGTGTACAGTACAGATGCAGGATTATGGTCTATCTTCAAGTAGTTTGAAACATTGCATGAAGTCCTCTATACTGAGTGGTGCTTGAAGAATAGAAGGAAATTATTACTAGTAACAGTGTGTCTTTGAAGTTGTCTATATATATATGCAGGCATTTTACACCCTTCTCTTTCTTCCCCTGGAGCTGCAGTGTACAAATCTATCCAGGCCCTGAATAAAGCTCTACAAGGTTGTACTAGTTAGGGTTTGTGTTTTAAGTATGTTGTTTGTATCTAGTATTATATTTTCAGAGGGTTTAGAATTTAGTGTATGTATTTATACACACCATTAGATGTGTAGCATATAATCTAGTTCTAGATTATTACTAGTCCATACCTCTAAAGTTAAATATATGTTTCTTCTGCTCTTACAGCAAATTGTAAATCTAAGCATGTACTATTTATGTAGTAACTCCACAAATAATTGGAATGCAGAAATAAAATAGGCTGTGTACACATTTTGGTTCAGAGCACTAGATGTGAATTTGAAATAAATTGTTGTTCCCAGTTTCTGTTCATTGCTTCAGTCACAGGCTGGTTTTGGTGCACATAAACCAGACGCCTTTTTGATCTAAAGCTCTGTTTCAGGTGGGCACTAAAAGTATAGGGTCCTTATGGAAGCTGTGAGGTAAATGTGTAATGGGAGTGTTTGGTAGAATAAATAAGATGCTATATAGTGCAAAAAACTCAAACCCACATATATTTAAAATGGAGCGTCCTGAAGGATCAACTGCTTTAATCTGTAGATCCACTGCTTTTACACTAAATTGTAGCAATAACTGATGTAACAGTTAACACATTTCTGTAATGAAAGTGGAAAACTATAGATCAGCTGCATGTTCCATTTTGAAGATTTCTTTCTGAGATGAAATGTAATTCTATTTGGAACATAATAGCTGGAAATATGTTTGGAATATAATGACTGGAAAATAATTCCAGTCCATATCTGGAATATGGGCTGTCTTTGACTTCTCATATTTTGCTTGATGAGATGTTGTGGGGAGCGTTCTGATTGGTATATTTGGTGTTTGCACAATAGTTAATATTGTGGCATTACATATATACACTGCCTTTTCTATGAGTATCTGTTATCTCTTAGAAAAGTTCCAGTGATAAGTGTGTCCTCGCACTTACGTGGATAGCAGGATGAAAACTTTGATGAAAGACTTGCTAACTATGGTGATATAGTCTATTACTATCCATAAGAGCATTCCTGTCTATGTAGAGTACTAAATGAAAGAAGACAATCATCCAGTGACTCCTAATGTCACGTATCACAGTAAAAGACAAAGATCCCAGTGCATGTTTTTTTGTTTCACTTAGTTAACATTTTTATGTTTTTTTCTGACATCACAATAGAAGATAGCAGTAAAAGAATGCCACAGGTTTTTCTTACAGTTGCTAAAAGAAGACAATATTCACCTTCATTTTGCTCTCTCCAGACTGATATCTGAGTGATCTTTTAAAATGTAAAGCAGTCACTATATCCATGAAAGGGAGCTTCTTGGTCTCCCCTCTTTTCTTGACCTCCTGTTATATGGTACACTTCAGAAAAATCTTACTATAATTTTCACCATGATGGTAAAAATAAGCTCTCATTTTCACATGGATCTTTGGGAAACAATGGTTAAAGTTCTTGAGAAATGTGAGTTTGGATTCATCCCTCATAATTTTAGGACCTTGATTCAGTTGGCATACATAGCTGACATACATTTGTGTGTCCCAAGTTGGTGTTTTAGAAGGACAGTGAAATCCCATAGAAAGACAGTGAAGGCCTCAGAGAGATGCCTTGAGTTTGTTTGGACTGCTGGGATGGCATTGTTAACAATGCTTTGGCAGTTGAATCTCACCATATTTGACTACAATAGAAGTGTCTGAGCTACCTGTCTGGACTTTGTTTAAAGCTAATGCATATCTTTGTCTAATCAATGAAGCTTAGGTCTTGTTCCTCTGACCTAATATTTCTTCAGGATTATGTATCTTTATATAGAGTGTATTTTATCTCTAATGAATACTGTTTTAATGTGGTTTCATTGATTTAAAGATGAGTTTATCAAATGTAGCTATATCTAGAGAAATACTGCCTCACAAGTCTGAAGATCGGTTTCTGAATTGCTGAAGATGGAACAAATAATGCCATTTTTTTATAGCAATTCAGCTACTAGCATATGGATACAGAAGTTTAAGCCCTGAAATTTGGTTTAAAAATCAGTCTTATTAGATAGATGTAAATGACATTATGCAATGTGTTATATATATTTTATTCAGAAATCCTGAAAGACCACTGTGAATTAATCACTTAGTGTCAGTGATGGTAGAAGCAACTTTACTTCCTGCAAAAGGATTGGTTGTGATGTTAACTCTTTCTTAACACTTAAGCCCAGCTGGTAACTCACTACATCCTTGTCTCTAAATTGGAGAGACATCAATTTGATAGGTGGGGCACTCGGTGGATAAAGAACTGGCTGGATGGCCGCACACAAAGAGTTGTGGTCAATGGCTCAGTGTCTGGCTGGAAGCCAGTGACAAGTGGTGTCCCTCAGGGATCGGTGTTGGGACCGGTCTTGTTCAACATCTTTGTTGCTGACATGGACAATGGGATTGAGTGAGCCCTCAGCAAGTTTGCCGATGACCCCAAGCTGTGTGGTTCAGTGGATACGCTGGAGGGAAGGAATGCCATCCAGAGAGACCTTGACACACTTGTGAGGTGGGCTGATGCCAACCTCATGAGGTTTAACCATGCTAAGTGAAAGGTCCTACAGCTGGGTTGGAGCAATCCCAGGCACAGCTACAGGTCAAAGAGGAGATTGAGAGCAGCTCTGCAGAGAAGGACTTGGGGGTAGTGGTCGATGAGAACATGAACATGAGCTGGCTTCAGTGTGCACTTGCAGCCCAGCAAGCCAACTGTATCCTGGTCTGCATCAAAAGGATCATGACCAGCAGGTCGAAGGAGGTGATTCTACCCCTTTACTCTGCTCTCGTGAGACCTCACCTGGAGCATTGTGTGCAGTTCTGGTGTCCTCAACATAAAAAGGAAATGGAGCTGTTGGAACAAGTCCAGAGGAGGGCCACGAAGATGATTGGGAGACTGGAGCATCTTCCATATATAGACAGGCTGAGAAAGTTGGCATTGTTAAGCCTGGAGAAGGGAAGGCTGTATGGAGATCTCATAGCAGCCTTCCAGTACCTGAAGGGGGCCTCTAGGGATGCTGGGGAGGGGCTCTTCATTAGGGACTGTAGTGACAGGACAAGGGGTAATGGGTTCAAACTTAAACAGGAGAAGTTTAGATTGGGTATAAGGAAGAAGTTCTTTCCTGTGAGGGTGGTGAGGCACTGGAATGGGTTGCCCAAGGAAGTTGTGAGTTCTCCATCCCTGGCAGTGTTCAAGGCCAGGTTGGACAACGCCTTGGTTGTCATGGTTTAGTGTGGAGTGTCCCTGCTTATGGCAGGGAGGTTGGAACTAGATGATCTTAAGGTCCTTTCCAACCCTAACTATTCTATGATTCTATGAATCATGCAACAGCTTGCTCACTCCATCTCTTTCCCCCTGCCCCGCTCTAGGCAGGATGGAGAGGACAATCAGAAGAATGTAAACCCCACAGATTGAGATAAGAGTAGTCCAGTAGTAACTAAGTTATAATACAAAACCACTACTACTAATAATAATACTGATAAGGAAAGTAACCAGGGGAGAGAATATAAAACTAAAAAGGGAAGGGAAGAAAAACCCAAACAATAAACACAAGTGATGCACAGTACAATTGCTCACCACTCACTGGCCAATACCCAGCCCAGCCTAAGCAGCAATCTTGGTCTTCTGAGCGACTCCCCCTAGTTTATATACTGGGCTTGATGTGCTGTGGTATGGAATACCCCTTTGGCTAGTTTGGGTCAGGTGTCCTTGTCTGTTTCCTCCCAGCTTCCCATGCCTTTCCTCACTAGGAGAGCATGAGAGACTGGAAAATCCTTGGTTCAAGTAAGCATTATTTAGCAAGAACTATAATATTGGTGTGTTGTCAGCATCGTTCTCAGAATAAAGCTGAAACACAGAACTACACCAGCTATTGAGAACAAGAAAAATAGCTGTTACAGCTGGGCCCAGGACACTCTCATACAATAGTCTTTGTGTGAGACATGAGGTGTACATCTTAGTTAAACATTTTTATGAACAACATAACTGCACTTCTATAAATTACGCTTTAATAATATTAAACTGAAGAATTGATAAAATTGAGTACTGTGCAAAAAAGCATCTCCCTTTTTTTTTTTTTTCAATTGTATTGCATATGAGTGCGATGAAACATTAATTCTGAGGTGTTTGTCCTGCTGCTTCCATTCTCTCTTAATGGTCTCAGAAAAAGGTGCTGTGAAAAATAAGCATTTCCCTTATGAAATGATGCTAAAACTATTTAATTAATATTTTTAAAAAAAAAAACAGTTATGTGAATTAGTTCTTACTCAATGCTGTTCAATTTCTGTTTATATTTCTGTTTATATACTGTTTATTTTCCTGTAAGAATATATAACTGTTAGTGAACTATGGAATAACTGGAATAGACCAGTAAAAAGCTAATCTGTATTTCTGATTTGGTGAGGTTGGTTCAATATTAAAAGTTTTTAGTGTAACTGAAATCAAACCTCCTGTCTGTAACCAAAAGGTGTAGCTCTAATTTAAGTAATGATAGTGTGCCTTGAGAGTAAAGATCTTTTAAATAGTGATAGGAACAACATAATCTTCAACTTCCAAACAATGATGTCATAATTTGTAATTACAGCCTTTTGATACATGAAGGAAAGACTAATATGCAGAGGCAACTTGTATGAAGCAGTAATGTGACCATTGCTGTAAATATTGAGTCTGCTTCTACTGTAAATATTTCAAAAATTGGGAAAAGTAGCAAATAGAATTTCAAGTGGCATTAAAATTTGGAAATTAAGATGTCTACTTGGTGAGAAATTTAAGAATAACCATCTTTATAAATATGCCCATGAGTTGTTGGTGGTATGGTAAGCCAGTCAATCAACCAGCCAACAAAGCAAATTAGTAAGATTTGCCAGGATGTAAACCAATAGAGCTGTTTTTGTAGCCTATGCTAAATGGGTCCAGTTAATCCTAAAGCTGAGTTTATCTAGCCTTTTAAAAATATATTTGGGTTATTCTGGACTTAGAAAACATAACATAATGTTTTTTCTTTATCTGATCCTATTCTATTTCTTTTGTCCTGCAATAAAGGAAATTAAGGATGGAAAGTTCTCAGTAACCATTTTTAAAAATCAGAATAAGCTCCAATTACATAATCTTTGTGAGAGTTTCTCATGTATGATAGAATATTGTTAGAGCATGCTGCAGTTCAGTAATTTTTACCTGCCAGATGATCCGTGGAGGCTGGTATTTTCTGACTTGTACAGAAACATGTCTTAATTTATTGCAATTTGAGCCAGTAACTAGAAGAGAATCACAGCCCAAATACTTCCCTGTTGGTCGTCTATAGTACCTGTCAGAAACTTAGCATAGGAGCTAATCTTTCCTAGGTAAATTTAGTAGTTTCTTGATTTTCCAAGTGCTTTTTGCCATAAAATACTTCACTGAAACTTACAGTATTTCCATTATAGATATCTAAATGTATAAAATGTTTGCTTTAGTTGTGTTGCCAGAGAATAAGAAAAGAAAATAAAAACATAATTATTTTATCATTTAATGAGAAAATAATATATATTCAAACTTATTCTTAATGAAACTTCTGTAGCACTGCATTCTTAATAAATACTGGAGACATAAATAGAGAAGTTGCCCAAATTGCTTGCAGGAACTACTTTGATGGCAATATTCTCTCTCTGATGGAGCAGACACAGGTAGTGAAATCATTACTGGCTGCCTAATGAGAAGATCCTACTGTGAAAATAAACAGCTGTCCACAATAAAGAAATTGTTTACAAGAAACCATTACATGTGAGATATTCTATTCCCTTGAGAAAGGCGTGAAGGCATCAAATACTGAACAGCTGGATTATTTTTTTTTTTTCTGATGTTTATTTCAAACAAATATGTTTGGATGTTTTTTTCATAACTTTAGTTTTAGACTCTGCAGGTATCATCCTTATTGTGTTACCACTTTATTTTGCTTGGAAGACTGTAACTACTTTTAGGTTTTGGTTTTGGTTTTTGAGATTTCTGCATATTACAGATGTTTCCTAGCTGGTTATAATTGTGTGCACATACTGTAACTGGAGAAGTTTTTCATAGCCCTATTTAGTGGGGCATATAACAGCCCTGCCTCCTTTCAAGGCAGGGCTATTATCTTCCAATAAATTTTCATTCCAAGAATGCCACTACTGGTCAGTTTGATGCTTCACAGATGGGGCAGTACCTAAGGGCAAAACATAATGTTCTATGATCTATCATTGAACAGCACCAACAAGAAGTCTTTCCTATGGAAGAACCAAAGTCCTGCTCATATAACTTGATTGCTGTGTTATCCTCTTCTGCATGTTTAAAGTGTGGGTAAACTAAGATGAGAAGAATACCAACAGGGCATTAAAATGGAATGAAATGGTGGGCAGAAAACTTACCATCAGCCCCAGTCTATATTTCTCACTATCTGCTCTTTAAGTTATTTCTGCATCTGTAAGACCTCCTGATTTCACTTGCAAGGCTTTCAAGTGCTAAATAGTTAAAGAGCAGCTGTGCTTAAACACAGCCACACAGGCTTCACCGTGAAAAAAACAGTGACAGAAATGCAGGGACTGATGAAATATCAGGGAATTTGTGTTCTTTTCTCTGTTAGGTTTAGCTGTTTGTCAGAGACAATTGTTCTGTTTGTTTCTCACACCAGTAGGTAAATAACTGCTCTAAGTACACTTAGATAGATTCATATGGAACATTTCTCCCTCTAGAAGTTATTAGCTTCCTAGACGTTGCCTGTATTACCGCCTGTATTACCACCTGTATTACAACATTTCCCAGCAGCAGTATAGTCCCTAGTTTGGTGTCTCCACAAACAGTGTACAGAGCTCTCTCAAAACAAGCCTCTGATTCCTCAGTCAGAGGTGTTCATTGATAATTATTTATTGATGAGTCTGTCCACAGAATGAAATAAGGTAATATTTCATATTCTGGACTAAAATAGGATGAGACTCAGCTCCTGTCACTCATATTTTGCCTTCATCCCCACTCTGATATTTCCAGAGTATGGTAAGGTCTCTGTGGGGTGTCTGCTTGTATTTCCTTTGATGAGCTCAGCTTTCAAATCACTGGATACTCACTCACATCCTGCATGTGAACAGTTTTACAGGTAGACACCAATTGAGACAGCAAAACATAAGAGGCATTTAAGTTCTTCTGTGTCAGAGGTGTTATTATGACAATTCACCTTAAGTTCCTTTCTAAGGCCATATAAAAATTCATTTGATTCATCATATTAACAAGCATATATTACTTTCTGAAATATATGAATTCAGATCTGGTATTTCTCTGCACGCTTGTGATGATTCAGGAAGAGCACTGAAGTGCTCTTCTCCTAAAGGACTGGCAGTTTTGATGACATATTTTTTCCAAAAATTTGGAATTGTTTCTGTGTCAGGGTTCACTCTGTCAGATGTTAGGTAACACCTGAGGTTATCTATAGTGTCTGTCGAGCTGCCATATGAACTTCTGTTTACACTTTAAGCTTAACAGCATTGCTGAAACATTCCAGCCTGATGTTTGCCTTAGAAGAACAGTTTGCCAGCCTGTATTTGAATAGAAATTACAACCTCATCCTGATATGTAGTGTTTCTGCAGGGAGTTTTTCTCAGACTCATTCACACAATGAAAATATATGTTACTTTGGAAAGGCCATAAGTTTATATTCTCACGACAACTCATCTTTATCCTATGTTACCTGCATTAACATAATTGAGTATTTCCTTCCCTTTGATACCTGTTCCATTTCCAATTCTTTCAGGCTAGTAGGACTGAGGAGGAGAAGCTTCTAGGATTAGTTACACAGAGACATTTGTGACTTGTGCACATGAAGGAGCTTGTGTTCCTGCAGAAGCTGGTTAGGCAAAACTTCTCCAGCTTATAGCACTGGATTTGCTTTTGTTTATTCGGAGTTAGGGTTTTTTTAGAGTGGATTTGCCCACAGAGTGAAAGCATGTTTTGGAGATCCATCTCAATTACAAATAAATATGCTTTCTTCTGTGAACTCTGCAGGCTGTCAGTTGAGTCCCACAGACACAAGATGAGAATGTAATCATTGTCTTAATACAGAGCTGCAGGTATTATAGCACATTTAGGAAAATAGAGCACATGTGATCCACAAAGAAAGGTACACACAGGCAATGACATTTTCCACAGAATCAGAACTAAAGCATTTCTTTGATAATACAATATAAAAGGCAGGATGCTTGTTTTCCATCACAACTGGGTAGTTATGCCTTATTTCATAGACCTCTTTATCCTCTGACCTGATTTTGACTAATTTAAGTTTATGTTGTTCAAACAACATTAAAGGCATTTGGAGAAGGTAAGAATGGTATTTTAAGTCCTTTTAATTGTCCTTCACAGTGCCATAAAGTGGCAAGAGCATCACAAATTTTGTCTGAACAGCAGTTTCCTATGTACCTGTAGATATGTAGATATTTTTAAGCAAGCTGTAGGCTATCTAGCTGAAATACTGCTAGAAAAGCAGCTACTGCAGTGCAGAGCTCTATGGAGGATGCAAATTTTATCTGAGAAGCTGAGTATATTTTCATGTATTTGATCTTTGCTGATCAGTTGTATTGCTCCCAGTATCCAGAAAAGTTGTCAGTGATGGCTATTAGCATGCTGTAAGTCAACTATGTGTTTATATAACTTGTTGAACTGTATTGTATGTGTTAGGATTTTCCAGGATGAGGTATGAGGTACATTATAAAGCTCCCTTTCAAGTCACCCCTGCTATAGTGGTAGTATTTGGATTCACAGTCCATAATTCAGGTTAATGAAAGTAAAAGATATGTGGTTTGTGCCTCATTTTATTTAGGTATTAAGAGAATGCTATATCCGGCCTTAACATAGAGTGAATGTATGAGCTGACAAAATAAGTATAGATATACCATATATTCCTCACCAGATACATTTAAACTATAATAGGTTTTGTAAGTTGAAAGTGTTCAGAGTAGTGTTCTGTTTTCAAAATAATTTTTTTCTTATTTTAAAATACATGAAGTATTTGTAAGTTCACATAAATGCTATTTTTATTCACAGATAATGCACCTCAGGTAGCAATTACTGCACCAGGATCTGGTAACCATAGAAACAGCTCTACAGGCCCAACACCTGACTGCTCTCCTCCATCACCAGACACTGCACTTGAAAACATAGTAAAAGTTATACGTCCTCAGGTAGGTACTCATCGTAAGCATTGTTTTATTAGTTCTGTTTTTCATTTTAGAAGCAGGCTATCATGCATGTGTTCTAAGAGGACATTATCACTGTGCACATTTGAATAGGTTAGAGGCAGATAAACAGAACACAAATTATCTTTCTGTACTTGGGATGCAGACTTAATAGCGGAAGATAGACTATTTTATGAATGAGCCCAGCAATGTACAGCTATCAGTACATGTTTCATATAGCACTAATGCATTAAGGCTTTATGTAATATTTTGTATTTTTTTATGTACTATTAGTTTTCTCCTGAGTTTATGTTTGTTTTTATCAGTATTACTTCCCTGTTACTTTTTTGGGGTTCTCCTTCCTCTTTCTGTATCTCCATTTACATGGTCCCATAATGTTTCATATATTCTTTAGTTACCTTATAGTATAGTTTCTCAACTTTTACCATTCCTAACTAAATGTATTTCTAGTAGTGTTTGGTGAACTAGATACTTAAAGTATGTAAAACTTGAGTGCCTTTTTTAATTCTTTGAGGAGTACAGCCTTTTAAAATAAAAGCTGTAAAGTAAATAAGTCTTAGAATTCAAGTTAGTAGTGAAGCATAGAGAAGTTTATTTTGGGGTCATAGGGTAACATAGGTCAGAAGAAACCTCAGGGGGTTATCTAGTTCCCCACTTAAAAAGGCATGACATCAGGTGTGTTAAAGCTAGCTGACAACTACACACTGAACTGACTGTGAGACTTTTCTGGTGTGAACTGGAAGAAATCCTGTTCCTCTCCTACCAATTATTGGGTTCAAATGCAGCCATCTGTTCTTCACTGATGAGCTGATCTCTGCCACTGGGCCACTTTGATTCTAGTGGATGCAGGTTTTGTATCATCAGTACATTGCTGGCGTTTGTTTTGCTTGACAAGTAAGCTGATGGATACATGATATTTTGGTAAGATTTCTATAGGACAGATTGTGTTGGTGCTGTGCTTGTGAGCATGTCACAGTGATGAAAGTGAGCCTTCCTTTCAAAACTCATTGGAGTACACATTTCAGAAGGTCTTGCAGACTTAAAGATAATTTCTAGGAGCACCTGCTAGTTTTATCTGGGAGCCACTGGTTTCCTATGGCTGGTACTGTCAATGCACGATAATGCTAATTACTGGCTGCAAACCATCCCTCTGACACTGCAGTACCTTGGGTTTCATATCCTTGTTTAAATCTAGATTGCAGGGGGCCTAAAATAACCGCTTCCTCTCCTTTTGTCTTTTTATAGTTGTTTCTCATTTTGCCAGTTCCTATAGTCTCTCTGTCCCTCCTACCCTACATTGGTATACTACTGAAATACCTCCTTCCCTCTAAGCTGTTTTTTATGGTAGGCGGTAAGCAAACAGAAAGGTATTGGAATGTTGTTGGGAACAAGCTGTTGTGTGATGGCTTATTGAAAATAGCATTTTAAAAGCCATTTCCATCATGATATTGCCAACAGATGGACTCAGTTCACTGAATGGTGATGTTCTCCTGCTAGTTAACTCTGAATGGATTCAGCAGATTCTGGGGAGCTATTTTCAATTTTAAATCATACCATTTACTGACTCCCAGTATTCTCATCATTTTGCAGAACTAAAGCTAGTTGTGCGATATATATGGTCAGAACTTTACCACATTTGCTAAAATGTATCTCATGTGGCCCTACATGTGGCATACTTCCTATGCAGAATATAACAACTGAAAGGCACATGTAGGCTTGTGCTTAACATATAGAGTCATAGAATCATAGAATAATTAGGGTTAGAAAGAACCTTAAGATCATCTAGTTCCAGCCTCCCTGCCATAAGCAGGGAAACTCCACACTAAACCATGCCACCCAAGGCTTTGTCCAATCTGGCCTTGAACACTGCCAGGGATGGAGCACTCACAACTTCCTTGGGCAACCCATTCCAGTGCCTCACCAACCTAACAGGAAAGAACTTCCTCCTTATATCCAATCTAAACCTCCCCTGTTAAGTTTGAACCCATTATCCCTTGTCCTGTCACTACAGTCCCTAAACATCCCCAGCATCCCTATAGGCCCCCTTCGGATACTGGAAGGCTGCTATGAGGTCTAAATGTGTAGTAATAATAATAATAATAATAATAATATGTTGTAAATCTCTGCACTAATACATAAGAAGCTGAATACACTATGGCATTCAGATCCTATTATGCTTCGTTCTCCATGTGTTTTATGCACATTTCTTCAATATTCATCCTTCCCTTTTTTTTTCTTGCTTACCTAATCTCCTCCCCCCAAGATCCTAACCCAAGAATTTGGGCAACAAAGCTGTATAAATTTGCAATATAATGTTTGCAAACCGTTAATGTTAATTGTGCCTGCATATTTAACTCCTTTATTCCATGCCTGCTGCATTCAATTACATGGCAAGCTCTTTGAAGGTTAACACAATGGGATTCTATTCTTGACTGACCTCTTACCACTCATGTAAAACTAATGAATAGTATTATACAACGCATGTAAAATAATTAATTATCTCTTGTCTTCCAGGGCCTCTTTGCACTTTTCTAGCAAAATAAACAGATTTTAAATAGATATAAAGCAGGGACCATATAAATTTCCAAACCAGCTGTCATTCCTTTCCTCTTTTCATACATCTCGTGCATCTAGCACAGGAAGGTGCCAGTAAAAGGCTGAATGGGAAAATCTTCAGCAGCTGGTTTTGCATTAGGGAGGCTTTGGTAACTTGGATGAAACTGCCAGGGAAGGCTGGCCTTTCAACTCATGTTGTTATTTCCATTTATAGCCTTACTTATCTTTGCTGGAGGATTGTGCATGTAACAGTTCACCTGCAGTGAGGAGAAATACTGTATTTCTGTATAAGCAGCAACAGAAGGGACCAAAGATTCCTTCCTCCCACCAGTGCAGTGCAGAGAGTGGAAGAGGAGAACCCTGGTGAGCTGAGTTAGAAAACAGAGGTGGGGGGTCATTCTGCCTCCTGTTTTATTTGACCTTTTCTTTCAGAGACTGCATGTCAGCTCACGTGATGGCAGTGCATATACATGCTTCAGCACCCAACAGATTTTTCAGATGTTTGTATGAATGTGAGGTTAAGCACAGCACAGTGGCTTCTCCTCTCCCCTGTTCCAAAGGCTCCCATATCAAATGCAGCTGGTGGAGAATCCTGTTGCCTACACCCACTACATGGGGTCCCTGAAGAGGAGAGAGGCTGTGATGCTGCACTGCCAGCACACTGGGTGAAAGTACCATAGCTGGCAAGTAAGAGACAGGAACAATCTCATACACAAAGTGTGAATCCTGAGGGTACTGACATGGTCAGTTAAGAGATTGGCTCCTCAGAGTACGTTCAGAACTTCTTCTTTTTCCTTCTAGCTGTCTCTTAATCTGGTCCTAATTGTTCTCCATGTTATATTAAAGCATGCCATCATAAAACCTGGCTAGGATTACGTATTTCCCCACCAACCCTTCGCTCACATTTCTGGAAATTCATCTTTTCTTCAATGATGAATTTTGAAGTGATAAACCTGAAGGTTGTTGTGACCCTCGTGCTCGTCTCTTATGAGGTGCTCTCTGAAATCTATCTAAACTTGTCTTTGGATATGTCTCAACTATTCCATTCAGTATACTGTTACTAAAGCTAAAGCCTATTTTAACTGAAATGATGTATCTCCCTGGCATAGTGCGGCCCTCTGGAGAGATACTAACTCAGATCTCAGAAGCAGTACTAAGTTCAGTGCCACAGTGCCACCCATCTCTACTGCTTCCAGCCCTGAAGTGAGCACACTTAACAGTAATTCAGGGATCTGTATGCTTTTTTATCTGTGCATCTTAGCTATGGCTTTTAGCTATGATCTAGCATTTTGCAAACACATGAGTTGTTTTCATATTTTCACAAGGCCAGCCTCTAAAAAAGCGGGATTATTGACATGTTTTATATATATGCCCATAAGAAACAAATATAGTTGAATTTAGTTCAGGGATTGAATCATTTGAATTGTCAGACAAGTCTTAGTAAGTTTTTAATTCATGAATTGCTAATTAATGAAGACTTTAAGAAGGTAGTACTGCTTAAACTTAAAGACATAATATGCCTCTGTGAAGTATGCTAACAGCACATAGGAGAAAAAATGAGGTGTGGTAGGAGACCAAATAGGTTAATGGGTTAACTGAAGTCCTCTGAAATGTTAGTCTCTCTTTCAAGGTTTACCTAGTTACATTAGTACATGTAATAAAATATAACTTACCTTATCAGACTTGAATTTTAAAAAGTGGTAGTAAAATTGAGCTTGTTCTACCACAATTCCTATAGCTCTCTTTCTAGATGAAACTTAGACAAAAATGAGCTGCACGTGATGTTTCATGTATATTTTTGTATTAGCCACTCAATTTAATAAGAATCTCCTTTTTTGTTCAGGTCTGCTTCAAAAAAAAAAAAAAAAATGAATTATATACATAGAGGGAGAAGGTGTACCTTTTTATCCTAAGAGACTGTTTCTTTTGCCAGTGCTATTCACTGGTGGGTGAATCGGGGGGTCTAATTGTCATAAAATTGAATTCTGACTTCTCACTTTTTAAATTCTTTATTAAATGTAATCCGGCATTTGCATATTCTCTTGTCATCTTTTTAAGACATGTTTCAAATGGCTCACTGTAGGTACAGCTTTTGATGTTTAAATGTAGATTATTTAAAAGTAACTTTGATTACATCTAGCACGAATTAGTATTTTCCCCATTTTATGTGAATAACCCAACTCCCTAAGAGTGTTGTTTCAGTGATATAAAGAGGGCTTCTGGTAGAAAAACAAAGGAAGAGAGAAATTCAGTGTGTCTGACATAATAAAATCTCATCATCTTGTTCTTGCTGGTTTTATTGCTAAGATCTGCAATAATCTGTTCATTATGATACCTTTTTATTTTTCTTGTGAGTTTGGACATGCTGTCTTTACATTAGTCAACATTTTTTTCTATTTATCTTTTTTAACCTCTTTAAACAAAGTTACAATTTTATCTATGGTTCATTATTCCTCTGGCTATGACATTTGTCAGTACAATAGAAGGTAATAGTTTAAATGTTAGAGGACAAAATAAATTGTCTCATTTTTCTGCAAGCAGTAATAGAATGTTGTAGGACATCTATAGCCTCTGTTAGACCTATTGCACTTCTTTGGGCTACCAGGTGTGCCTTGTGTAAGGTAGAACTATTTTCTGCACGTACAGTGAGCCTGGTGTACCAATGCACATGTAGTTCATCTAGACATAAGGAGGGACAAGGAGCATGACATTCCACCTCCTGTAACAGCCTGGGCATTAATGGACAGAGTGACTATAGGAGACATATGCTGCAGGATCTCTCACATTGACCTAAAAGTGATAGTAATTTACATTCAAGGAAATTATACCTCATCCTTTTTTTGTAATTAGGTACAGGTATTACTTTAAACAAAACCAAACAAAATCATCATAGAGGCAGCTCTGAAAAATCACAGTTCCAGAAAATAAACTTTCAGAATCAATTGTTCCATAAACAGGATTTTTAAGTGGATTAGTATCACTAGTTTTCCATTATGAAATAATGCTATTTCCTTCCCTATGCCACAACCCTCTGCAGTACCCTTCGTTCTTCCCAAATGAAATGCATCTCTTGTCACAGTTAGTTGGAGTTGACATATGACTGTCTCTGCACATAGTGAAATCTTCACTGCAGGCTGTTGCACCAGTGCACGAATGCACAAGGACTCTATAAGGCATCTACTGAACTTGTTTTGCAATACAAAAAATCTGCTTTATTACATTTTTTGTCATGAAAAGGAGTGCTGAAAAACACTGTTATGCAATAAATTCTCACCACTCTCTTTCTGAATGAGATCACAGAACAGCTGGAGTGTAAAGATCTTCTTTCTCCCATGAACTGTTTTCTGTGCTCAACTCAAATTACAACATGCTCAGCCAGGAAAGGAGTAACTAGGAAAATCCCCATGGGGAATACTGTGCCAGCACCCTATACTTTCTACTCAGTTACACACTTCTTTTTCTGGTATTTTTTGGTGCTGGACTTTGTGCAACTCTGTGCAGTGTCCATGCTTAGCACAAGAGGCAAATAAAACTTAAAAAAAAATTATTATGATATGATTATGAGTTATGGTTCTGTGGGACCCATCATGTCCAAGGTAAAAGCCACCATTATGTACATGATTTTATGAAGTTCTGGAAGGTGCTGAGCATTTGAAAGTTGCTGAGCATTCCCAAAGCTTGCTAAAATAAGGACGTATTCTGTAGTCCAGATATGGTCAGATTTAGTCCTCATCATCAGTGTGCCAGGTCTGGATTGTTCCTCTGCATTATGTAGTTTTTCCAAGGTTGCATTAGGACTGGAAGAACTTGAAGGCAGTTGACAGTAGTCAGTGACCTTGATTCTGGGTATGAAGATATATTTCAGAAAATTTTCTATAGATTTTCTTTGTAAATCTTTAAAGCATCTATGCAAATCTACTGCTCACAGTTTGATATCTTCTCATTCCAATGATGTTGACATGGATAAATCAAGGTCCTAACTAGGACTTAAAAGAAATTAAAACAAATAATTAAATGATATACTGTCAGTGTCATTAAGAGGTGGTTACCAGTTCATCAATGCATGACTTGAAAATAGGACACATAGTATGAAAATCTGTTATTCTAAAATACTGAGTACGAATTACAAGGAAAAAGGTCTATGGTTGAAATTGTCTCACACGACTGATTTTTTTCTGCCCTGTATTACCACAGAATTAATGGTAGAAGACATAGAACAGCTCCAGAGGAGGATCTTTAAAAAAAAAAAATTCCTTAGAGCATAATGGATGCTCTGTGACTACTTAATAGCAACATTAACCAAAATATTTTTATAGCGATGCATTGTAAAAGATCTCCTTTGACAAGTAACTATAAAACATAGTTCTATTTAGATTATTTTAATTAGAGTTGAGATAATATGAAAACAGAAACACATCTACCCAATGCACAGTACTAATGAAAACAGCAAACAGTATGTGTGAGTGCATTTAATTATAGTTCAAGAGGATACTAAAGCAAAAGTACAAATTAAAGCAGAACAATTTTTATTGTTAGGAGTGTTTTGTTTTAGAATATTACTTCTACATGCATCTTTTTGCTTGGTTGAAGTTGGTTGCTTAGCTGGAGAGAGTCTCTAGCTTGTGTTTCCTGATTCAATATAAGCACAAATTATACAGAAGAATAGCATATTTTTAATATCTGAACTTGTTACAGACCAAATTGTTGAAATACTGAGCATAAGGATATTTCAGACACTGAAAGTTAGGCATGTGTATCTACACTAGTAAAACAAGCTTCTGAGCACTGGAAGGTCGCATCTATACTGTCGAATTTTTAACACAGTCCTGAGTATAATTTTGGTCCTATACTATTCTCTCTCTCCATAAGTATTCACTGGCAGGCCTGATTTGGAATTTGGATGGGATGGGCCAGGGATCATTCCTGGTAGGTAATTCTGCTTTGAATACCCCGCTCTGAAGGCTAATGAAATTTAATAGTAGGGATGTGAACCAGTCCATGACAACTGCCCTGCCCAGGACATATCATGCTTGAAAACAGCAACACACTGAGAATCTGGAAGATTAAAGCATTTCTGTAGTGCTTTGATGAGTATCTCACCAGATTCTTAGCATTTTCCTTTGTTTCTGTGTGGCACTTAATGGTTTTGAGCTCCTCAGGTACTGAGTAATCCTGTATCATCATCCTAAAATGCACCAAATTTTCATACATTCATACATGCAACTTAGAAATCAGTCATCACCTTCAAAATTGGTAATATACAAAGGTAATGATATGAGCAGTTTTCATAATCTGTAGGTCAAAATGGGTGTTGCTAACAGTTGGAGGTTTTTGTGGGGTTTTTTTGTGTTTTTTGTTTTTCGTTTCTTTGTTTGTTTTTTTTTTTTTTTTTAATAA
>NDXB01007440.1:121060-136665 GCA_002631895.1 Agapornis roseicollis | reverse complement strand
TTTTTTTTTGTTTTTTTTTTTTTTTTTTTTTAAGAAAATAGCCTTACATCCATTTTCCAACTGTTTCAGTGAAAATAACTCTGTTTTTTAATGTTTAAAAGTTAGAAATTTTTTATAGCTCAGGTATAAGACATTCCTCTTATTTATCAAATTTATCCCTTGCAATTTGAAGCTCATTTCAAGCAATGTTTTCCCAGGATAGAAATAATGGTGTATCTTCAAAGTCTAGTCACATCTGTCAAAGAGGAAAACTGTTTTGAAGTTATTACATTTTTTAGCATTCAGAACTGCTATACTTCACAACCCACAGTTGCCTTATTGTTCCAATTAAAATGAAAATAGAAATCAAGGAAAATGGAAACTGGACTATCTCTTTTTCCCCCCTTATTTGTTCCAGTCTGATTTGTCATCTGAGACAAGACCAGAGGTGGAAGATGGAAGGGGGCAACAACCTCTGACCTTTAATCACATACTCCAGTGGAGGACTTGTAAAGGAGAAGTTAATATAACATACACAGAGGAAAACAGAACCACAGGAACAGAAAGTACTGTGGCTATATGGTACCTAGAATCACATTACCTGACTTCCTGACCACAGGCTACAGGAAAGTGATCTTTCTGTGCCATCCTTGAACATGTCACTGGCAGTGAAGTGATTGAAGTATGCCAGTGGGCCACAAGATTACTGTGAAGAAGTAGGAACTTGCTGCTCATGCAGGATGCAAGATATGTCTTTCTTTAAATTAAAAATCAGTCAAACAGAAATTTCTAGGATGTTGGCACTGTGATGTCATTAAAAATTTTGTTTTAAAATGCACTATGCTTTTAGTAATGGAAAGTATATACAGTTAAAACCCAGATAAACCATTTTTTAATATATATATATATATTATTAAATTTCCATGATCTTGTAAGATCCCTGTTGTGGCTGCTTGGGCTGTATTTGTTGCCAGCCACTGTGTAATATATGCCTTCTGCTTTTAAATTAAATCAAGATGCTGGGAAGTAAAAACAAGAATGTCAAGATGAGTGCTGAAACTGCCTCTATTTTATTTTTTTACTGTAGTCATAATTTAAGTATCTATAAAATGAAAAAAGAGAAAATTGTATTACCTTATTAAGACGCAACATCTCTTCAGCTCATGTAACATGGAATTTTGAGTCTTGACAGAATAATTAATTCAGGAATCTAGTATTAGTTCAGTGCAGTCTTTCACTTCTAGGTGACATAGATGAATCAAACCTATATCTGTTGTAATCTCCAAGTTTTGCAGTTTCAAGGCTACTTGATCATCTTAGTTCAGATCCTTTTATTTGGATAACTTCTGGCAGCAGCATCAACTAACAAGAATGTATAAGGCCTGCTGATTTCTGCAAATCAAAATCTGAGGTACTGAATACAGGAGAAAGTGAAGAAGCCTATTTTGTTTCTTTTTTTTTTTACAGGCTGTGTTTTACCAAGGAAATTATGAATGTTACAGGATTTTATGTAAGTGCACATGAGCAAAAGAGACAGAGATGGTATGTTGGGATGTTGAGGCAGAGGATAGAAGACTGAGAAACCATAAAAGTGATGTGAAAGTTGTATTTGAAAGGGATGACATAGGATTAAAATCAAATTCATTAAAGGACAATGAGAGGGTTGTAGTGACTGATAAAGCCAGTGGGAGATAAGACTGTTATGGAGTTCGTTTGAGAGACCTTGATGACAAAACCACAGAGAAAACAGAGAAGCAAGTTTTGGAAGACCAAGTAGAAGCGGCATCAGCTAGGATACTGTCAAGAGTGGTTTAGAGTAAAGCAAGTTGTTTTCAAGGGAATATAACAATACATAGGATAAAACAGAAAAAGCAAGAGGTAGAAGGGAAAATGAGTATGTACAATTAGAATGGGATCTTAAGAAAGAAGGAAGCTGGAGAAAGGAAAATTTCTGAAGTAGGAGAGAATTGATCAGGGAATGAGAAGAATGGATTAATCTGGGCTGGTACCAGAATGAGGGATTTATGTGGCTACATGGCTACACCTATACGATGTTGTATATATGAGGTGAGCCTGAGAAAGAGGCTACAGCATTTTACTTTCTTTGCTAAGTCTGCATTTTATGTAATAGCTAGAATTTGAGAATGTGGGTTCAGTTCTTTATACTATCGTACATTTTCTGCATGGTATAACACAACTGAAACCAGTTTTTACATTATGCAGGACAGCAGGAATTTGTCAGGATTTACCAAAATGCAGAATTTCCTCAGGCTCATTGGTTCTTAGTGGTTTAATGAGCCACACAACTGTCCATTGGGAGAGCTCTATACCCTAGTTCAGCATCTGTAAAATGGGCTAATAGCTCTGTCATAGCGCAGAGGACTGTTGTGAGAATTAATTCTTTAAAGACTGTGATGGTGCTATGTACACAAATCCCAAAGATAAATGAAGGCAGAGTCACAAGCTTATATTGCAGTACTTCAAAGCTGGAAAACTGTTTTTAAGTTAACTGAAGAAAAAAATTTTACCCAACTGCCTCTGCTAAATGTTATGAGAAATATTTGAATAATTCCTTGTGTGCTTGCAGTGTTACATTGGGAGTCATGGTAGCATTACAGAATTTACATGCAACTTCCATTCATGGGAACACTGTAAGTCATTACTTGCCTCTGACAGTATGTGTCTTTCATTGATACATGTTCATTACTTATTTAACAAATATTTTTATTAGAGATGATTTGAAAGTTACTTAAAATGTGTTATTACAATATCTTTCAAAATTTTTATTGGTATATTTTTGCTTTTGCATTGTTAAGGTTTCTTCATTAAGGTTTCTTAATTTGTTACGCTGATTTAGTGTTTTTCTGGGTCAGTATTATGAGAAGTGAAATAATAATCAGGAAGAAACATTTTAAGTAAAATCAGTTATTAAGGAGTTCACACATAACAAGTAAATTAAATACATGAATGTAATGAATAAAGGATATCTACTTCAGGAAGAATCTGCATGTGGCTATGTAGCACATGTACTGGGGTGAAATTAAGCCATAAAAATGCTACAGTTGCACAAGGGCTAAGTGTGTTCAGGTGTTTTGGTTAGTACAAGGAAGACATAGTGGACAAAGCTGATTTGTATAAAGAATGAAGGAAACATCATCTCTTTGGGACAGAGTTTTGTGTTTGTACAATCTCCACAGCTAAAGAACCCTGACTACATTTCCTGGACATTACAGTATTCCATGTAGTAAATAATCTTAGAATTATTCGGGACCTATCAGGAGTGATCTTAGTCAATGTAATTTAGAAATGGCTTTGGCAGATGCAATTCAGGAATAAAGGTACAGGACTCCAGTAAGCGACTTGTTAATTGCTGGCTACACATTCCACCAGTGAGGCTGGAATTTGGCTCCGTATTCTAATACATGAAGTGTTAAGAGTGTGTCTGTGTGTGAGCTACAGGTGGGATTCAATCTGGGACTGAAACAACCATGCTTTTGACTCTGTATATAAGAATCATAGACTCATAGAATAGCTAGGGTTGAAAAGGACCTTAAGATCATCTAGCTCCAACCCCCCTGTCATAAGCAGGGACACCTCACACTAAACCATGTCAACCAAGGCTTCATCCAACCTGGCCTTGAACACTGCTGGGGATGGAGAACTCACAACCTCCCTGGGCAACCCATTCCAGTGCTTCACCACCCTCACAGGAAAGAATTTCTTCCTTATATCCAATCTAAACCTGTTTAAGTTTNGAACACTGCTGGGGATGGAGAACTCACAACCTCCCTGGGCAACCCATTCCAGTGCTTCACCACCCTCACAGGAAAGAATTTCTTCCTTATATCCAATCTAAACCTCTCCTGTTTAAGTTTGAATCCGTTACCCCTTGTCCTGTCACTACAGTCCCTAATGAAGAGTCCCTCCCCAGCATCCCTATAGGCCCCCTTCAGATATCTCTGTCTAATTTTCATTATAACCTCCCATCATGCTCAGGAGAGATGTGAGATTCAATTCTCTCCCTGAAATGGCAGCTGGAGGTCAGGGGGGGTGCCCCAGGGATTCTTCGGTGATGGCAGATACTTGAGCTTAGGGCAGTGAACTGATACCAAGGTGACTAGGGGGAGGTGAACTATTTTAGTGGAGATGTAAATAGCTGTGCTGTAAATTTAGTTTTTTAAATCTAGAACTGAATTTAACCCTAACTATAGAAAAAGATATTTTTTTTTCTATAGTTTTTGTATAAACTGTACTTTAGAGAGACACAGAGGGATACAGTCAACACAAACTGGTTTGCTTCATCTCTCTTAGTATATATTATATGAACAATTAACATACTTTAACAACATAACATTTTACAGGACCAAGAAAAGGTGCAAAAGGCTTCTCCAGCTATCTAAAAAAGCTCAGATGCTAGATTCTTGTGTAATTATGGGGAAAAATTAGTGGCACATGGTGACAGATGGACCTTGTTAACTCCAGAGAATGTAGCAGAAGTGTTTTGCTGTACAGTACTAGAGGCTGAGTGAGGTTCTGTACAGAATCATTAGATTAGAAAGACATTAAAATGAGATATGCTTCTCTGAATTAATAATGTCAAAGCCTGAAATAATATAGGAAATATTTTATATCACCCAGGTCAGCAGATGGTTGCATATTATCATGAACAAACAGAAAACATGTTTCTAGCGTTCCATGATCAGGTTTGAAAACCACTTTAGACTTATTTTATATCACTGACCCATGTCTTCAGAACAAATCTTAGCTATTTATTGATGGACACATTTTTGGAATCTGTGAGCATTTGTATACTAAACCGATCTGTAAAAGGCTTCAGAACAGTCTAGGGTGAGGGTTTTTTTTTGTTGTTTTCCCCTTCACCCTCCTTCCCCAAGACCTTGCATTTGGCTTTGTGAAAGTAGCTTGGTGAAATAGATCACTTTTAAGTTAGCAAAAAGCTATATGGTGTATCAGATACTTCTGGGCCATCCCAGCTGCCTTTTGTGATAGGAGGTGTCTCAATTTAAGAATAACTGGAGATTTTACACAACGTGTTACTTGAGATGTTGTCTTTTCAACTCAGAAGCTGAAGTCCTGCAGAACCACAAAAACACCATTGCTTGGGAAAGGGGCCAGAAACATGCTTCTAAAAGAGTAGAGTTCTTTTCCAGTTTTAGAGATAATTAGGTCAATTATTAATTTGTTGTCCAGCAAAAGCATGCAGTTTAGGTTTAATTAATACACATGAATATTTTTGGTCTGATGAGAGAGTCATTTTGGCTCAGGTCCCAAGCAATGGCTTTTAACCAAACTGTTTGATGTTGGAGTCTGTCCCTTTTATTGAACTCTCCTATAAAATCACTAGACCTAGGAATCAGTCTTTTAAAGCAGAAGCTTCTTTTAATTATTAAAGTAAATAAATCCCATCAGTAGAATGCCTGATTTTACTCTTCACAATTTTTCTTAGTTTTAACAGGACACAGTTAAATCACTTGGTGCCCAACACAACCTTAACAAACAATCAACATCATACAGACCTAAACCTATTCAGTTTTTTGTTTGCCATTCCATTAAAAAGAGTGATTTTTTAGTGAAAGCAGTCTGGTTCTGTATTTGTAACACAAACATTGTGGACTCATAAAGACTCATAATCTAAAAATGAAATACACCACAAACAAAATTGAAAATTACTCCACTGGGATATATTGTATTTTAACAGGTAGTTCTAAGTAAGGGATGGTGAATGGCTTCATGGTTCAAAGAAGATCTTATTGCTCCCAAGGCAACAATTTGACACTAATGATGCTAATAAGTAGCAAATTCTTGACCTTTGCAAATATTCTGACCAGTTAGGCTTGACATGCTAATAAAAGAAGAGTTAAAGCACCCTTTACTCTCTTTTTCTATTTACTTTTCCCACCTTTATTTATCTAAGACAGTCATTCCTGAGATGTTTATCACTGTCATGAAATAAAAATACTGACAGATATAAACTTGGAAGCAGCACCTATTTTGGAGGAGATGTTTATTGGTTTAGGTAACTAGTGTTGAACCATTAAGGAGTATGCTTGATGTTAGGATATTTTGAGTATGGAGCCATATGGCTCCTGCAACAGACTAGCATGACATTGCAAACTTTCAGTGATCTGTGTTTTATAATCCATGACATCAAGCACTAAGGTTATGCCTGTATTAATAAGTAGTGCAGTGCGATTGGAACAGATTTATGTAGTGAAAAACATTGTTGCTGACCTGACAGTAATGCTATATAGATTTATTTGTTTTTTGATTTGGACTAGCTTTAGTGTGATCCTATGGTCAAAAGGCCATGAAGAGTTGGAGCACATTTTGTACAATCCTGGAATGTACTTTGTGGTGTAGATCCACCAAAAAGGAATAGGCTTCTCATGCTCTGAAGCTGCTCTGCTCTCCAAAACACAGTCATTCAGTGAGGTCAATACAGATGTTCACTTTGGAAGTGAATAATACAAATTTTGGAAAGTGAATAATACAACTGATACAAGCTATTGCAAAGTTTTTCATTATTCTATGAAAACTCATGAAGAAACTTTGATTTTCATGTAAGTTTTTAAAGCTGACACTTTTCCCCTCAGCTTTTAGAAATTTCAGTCTTTGAGTATTTAAGGCAGCCCTTTATAAATAGATTAAACAGCAGAAAGCTGCTTTCGAGTGATGAGTGCTTGTTATTATTTTGTAAATTCCATTAAACAGGCATCAGCGATCTAATTGTTTTGCAAGATGTGCCCAGTAATGCAGCTGGTGAAGAGCTCCCTTTCTTATCGAAAGATGATTACAATTATTATATGCAAGGCTGTAAAACACCATTTTTGTTTTGAATTAAATTGATTAGAATGGAGACCTGCATTTTTTCTGATAAAGATTAATCCAGATTTTTGAAGGAAATTATCTCTCCACATCACAGCTTGGCATATGAAATGATTTTTGCAAGTATAACCTTTGAACCAAATAAAAACATTAAAAGGAGAGAAACCCTAGTTGAATTTATTACCTGTCAAGTAATTAAACTATGCAAAAAGTCTGTATTTTTCACTCTTCTATTTTTCTTGTAGCCCAAGCAGCGCACATCAATAGTATCTTCTCTGGAATTTCACCGAATGAATCACAGCCACAATTATTTTGAAATCAACACATCCATTGGCTGTACAAGTTTTATTTCTACTCCTGCAATCAGTCCAGCTAATTATTCCTTTGGATCTTTGGAATGCAGTGTTGAAGAGAAAGAACTTCCAGGTATAGAAAAAAAAGCTTACTTTGCCTGTCAGCAAGGCTTTACAAAACTATTGGTCTTTGGGCTTCTGCTGGAATTACTGTTGTCTTTGGTAGTGAAATACATTTATCATAAATACACAAAGTTATTCCTTATATTTCTCCTGCTGCTCAGCAAAGATTCTCATATTCTGTGACCAATATTATTAAAATATACTTTTTCCTGAATGTTATATTTTGAATAAGCCAAACTTTGTTTTACAAAAATGCCGTGAGCTTAGGTGTTGTAGTTTTTGAAATTACAATTATTCAGGTAGATATCTAATGTCATCATTGTGTGGCCAGCATACTTGAACATGAATTTCAAGTTGAGAAAATATAATTAGAAATCATTATGTAACCATCAGTAAAGATTAGGAAGGGAAGATTTCTGAGTAACCTGACATTGTTTCTGCAAGTAGTAGTCATTGAATAGTTAGGGACATGCTTCAATAAAGCAGAACTTTGATATATTTGCTCTGATGATGAGTATAACAGAATAATAGTGTGATTATAACTCTGAAGGTTTTATCTGTTATAGTAGTTTACGTAATGAAAATGCTTTAAAAAAGGATTTGAATTGTTTCTTCCTCACAGACCAAAACTTCTGCCCCTTCAAATTTCATGTGCAAGTTTCTTTATTTAGGCTAAACTTGTAGCAGAAGAGTGTTGTATTTGGGAAAGCTGATGTATTGAAACAAATGTCTTTTGGTAGCTAGTTTATACAATCTGCAGATGGAATCATTTCTTTTGAAGGTACACTGTATTTAAAGTATAAATAGAAGTAGATTAATATAAAAATATAAATATTGAAATTCAGTGCATACTTATCAATTGGCTTCTGGAGCATTGGTGTTTAAATGAGATGAATCCTCTACATTCTTGGTTGGTAGGCTTTGAAAATTTGAAAAACTGTTGCTTTTAAATGATCAAAAAAAATTAGTTTCCTAGTTAGATCAAAGGAAAACTATATTGTTAAAGAACTTTCATGATATAAGTTGAGTGAGGTATCCTGTCTGTTATTGTGAATTAAAATTTAAAATGATCACAAATTATTTTTTTTTTTTTTTTTTTGGCCTTTTTGTTGGATTTTTCATTGTCTTTGAAACTAAGGAATGTACTTCTATTCATGGATATAGCAAATCTTTTCAAGTCTAACTGGAAATAATTATTTTGAATGGTATCTTTTATTCCTAATTCTGGTGTCATTTGATTCATTAGGGGTTTGGCTGGGTTTTCTTGTTATTGTTTTTTCTACTGTAAATTCTATGCAGAACAATATCACAATTTTATTCTGGGTAGTTGAATGACACTGAATCTGTCTTGATATTTGAAAGAAAATATATGAAAACAGAAAGAACATTCACTGAATTTAGATAATGAAATTCTCCAGACTTCTGATGTTGCATGGTTTTGGTTTAATTCTGCATAATATCTGGATTTGTTTTACTTTTATCTTTGGTTAAATTTACAACAGACTGCACTCAATAACTTTTAATAACTGCATTCGGTTTGATCTGAAGTTAGAACTATCATCTCATGCTTACTAGAACTGCACATTTTTAGTTTGTGGATGATTTGATTTATTGGTTGAGGGGAAGCATAATTTCCTCTTGTCTCTGCCTAGAAAGCTATGAAAAATTAACAAAGGCAAAATAACTGAAGTTCTAGGCATCTTCTACAAGTTTTTCAAGAGTACAGTTTACCAGGAGTAAATTGTTAATTTACCATCTTTAAGTGACATAATTATAATAGAAGTGGAAACTGGTTTCTACCCTAGAATTATTTAAGTAAAATATAGGATCATAGATTCAGAGATAAGACACAATCTGAGCCTGAATAAAACAAAACAAAACAAAAAACAACAACAAAACCCCCACAACATTTTATTTTGCTAATTAAGGTCCTTTTGACTCTTTAAAAGTGGTGGGTGAGTTGTAGTTCTACAAGGGACAAGGAATACTAATATGTAAAGAGAAGAGCAAAATTCAGAAAGAGCAGATCAAACTGGCTTTTCTTTAAAATGTCTCTGATTCTTGTTGCTTACCTGGATTGTTAAAAGCTGAACTTTCAATAGTAAAGGTTAGCAAGGAGTAGCAGAAGCAGTGTTCTGCTACAGCTTTTTTCTGCTTTAGCTAGCCATTGTTTCGCTGAAAGGTTCGTTGTTCCTTTTCCAGATATACAGAAAGCAAATACTATTCATCATATGTCTTGAATATAATCCTCTGAATTACCAACCTGTTCTGAAAATTCATGGAAGGCCTGCACCCTAAAAGAATGTTTAATTCAGTTATAATTGAGGATTAGTAGAGTGATTGGACTAGGTGATTTCCAGCAGTCCCTTCCAAACTTGATGCTTCTGTGATTTGTGTGGACTTGAGTGTTTCATTTTATATTATATTCTTGGACATTCATATGTCTCATGTTTATTTTAAAAGCTGTCATCAGCAAAAAGCAATTAATTATTTTGTCATGCCTATTGAGGTCAAGGGTCTTCTGGTTGACCAGAAAGAAATCATATACAGAAGGAACCCATTTTCATCGTAACTGCAACTAGTAGTTTTCTGTTGCCTTCTTTGAAACAATCAAAATAAATTTACAGGATTTCTAAATTAGGAACTGCCATCTAAATTAGGCATTAATATTTCCTTACTCAATTTCAAATGTTTTTCATGTTTTCTTTGGGGAAAGTTGTAATGATTCATTGTCATTTAGACAACAGTGGGAGATGAATACAGCAAAGTAATTATTCTGATTTTAAAAGTCTTCATCATTTTACCTCTACGTCAAAAGTCTGCTACCAAAGAAGAATCAGTCTCTTGTAACTCTTTGTGGATTAGAGAAAACTCCATTTTATATTTGGAGATCACAGTTCTACTCTTTAGTGTTTGCTAATTCCCTACATTCCCTGATTTGAAACAGGGATCCTGATTTTCAAGGAGTGCGTTTCTGTCTAGTAGAAAACCGCTGATCTCTACCACAGTACTATATTATATGACTGACAGCATATGACAACATTTTCTGATTAGTTAACTGCAGAGCTGTCCACATACGATAGTAACTGCATGCTTTAGCTCTGGCATTGGATGGCCTTTTTATGTAAACAAAACTACCTGTATTGCTTGTATGGGTAGTAGAAAGCATCTTAGTATCAGGTTTCCTGCAAGCAAAATATAGATTGTGTTAGTTTTGAACTTTAACTGGTAGAAGAACCAGCAAGTTGATGGAAACTCTTGTCTCGCTCTAGTATACGCAGGGCAGACTGTGAATGCAGCTTTGATGTGACCTATTGTCACAGCTTTATTTGCAGCAAGAACATGGACTTTATAGAAGTATTCTCAAATTCAGAGTGAAAGATTATCCTTTTATAGCATTGTATCTCAAGTCAAGTTGGTGATCAGTGGATCCAAATAATAACAGCTGCTACCATTAAACTTTCTATACTAAAAGTGAGTCCACTCCATAGGACAGGGAAATCATTACTGAATGTAACTCTGTCATGACAAGATGGTAGTAATTTTCTTGATCATCTGAATACATGTTTAGTAGGTGGTTTTTGTGAAAGCAAAAATGAAAAATTAAAAACCTCATAATCAGTTGATGGTTTCGTATTTGAGATGTTCCTTGTGTAACTTTGACCATGAAGACCAGTAGATGTGCAAGATCATTAACTCCAGGAGAGGGCAGTCTGGGCTTTCAGGAAGATGCCTCTTTAATATCATAGCTCTATGCCTTGTTATATACATCCCCAAAGTTCTTTTGAAGGTGTAAATTTCAAAGATTAAAGGCAGCAAAATTGTGGCCATCTTGGTAACATCAGCTTGGCACACTTTCAGTTAAAATTGTCACTCTGAATTATGTTATTTTTCATTTCTGCTTGATCAATCAGAATAATGGATCTTTCTGTAATCCATATTAACTTCATTATGTCTTCTTGTACTGAGTTTAATTGGGCTGTGATATTAAAAAGACATTTCTGTGGATATTCTTGTTCTGTTTCAGGTAAGGATATAGATGTGTACTCAGATGCAGCAAAAATGTCGGCAGTTGTCTGTAGGTAATCTGATTGCAATCTTTATTTTCAGTCCATTAATATCTTTGAATTTTCACTAAATTCTGTATACTATTCATTTTAAGAGAGAATACAGGTACCTAAAAGTATTTACTGAGTTTATTGCTTAGTTATAAAGTCTGTAGAACCTTAATGGAGCTCTTAATCTCTTTACATGTCTTGTTTTCTTACTATGAGTGAAGGCTATGTCATTCCCTAAAGCAACCCAGAATGTACAATTCAAGAATTCTGTCTTTCATATGTGGACTTTTTTTCAATATTTCAGTCACACCTTAGGGTTGCTCTAGAGGTGTCTTCAGATCTTTCTTTAAAGTAAATATTTGATCAAATTACTTTGTCTCACAAGCCAAATTTTTCTAATTTCTTTGAAGCAAAAGCAGCCCTATACTTAAAGATAAGCTTTCAGTTTTATCTGTTTTGAGAGGATCAAGATAGTCAGCATATTAGAATTAGACACATTGTTCAGAGGTTCCTTGCTATGCAGCATTCCTAGATAGAGTTGAAATTTATTCAGCTTCAGGAATGTTCCTTTATGTGACGTTAGTGAAGCTGAAGTAGGTCACATATTTGTCAACATTACATTCTTATTCAAATATCTCATTTATTAAGATCTGATGTGAAAAGATCAAACTATGATGTTTATGTAGACTCTTCAAGTCTTGTTTCTTCAATTATAAAAAGTTTTGAAATTAATGAAAATTAAATGCAAAATGAGAAGAATGCAAAGTGAAAAGAAAATGTCTTTTATTGCTAGAGGGTATTCTTAGATGTGTGACCTGTTCATGGTAGACTTTATCTGTTAATAATTCCTTACTAATTGCCAAAAGAACACATGGTTTTCCAGTGACAGAGAAAGAAGAAAAGACTGGCATTTAATTAAATAAGCATAATGAACAAATACAGGTAAATAAAGCATTCCTATCTCCCTCAGAAGGATACCTAGAACTCCAGTGAGGGACTATCTAAAAAAAGTGGTATTCTAAGCCTATGGCAACATATCAGTGACTGAGAAATCTATACCACATGAAATGCCTGAGAAGGTCAAATTAAAGCCTTGTTTTCTCTGGGTTTTGATTTTCTTCATCATCTTCTTCACTACAATAAAATCTACCAAGGCATTCTTTAAACCAGGTTAATTTGACCCTCTTCATTTTGAAGTTTATTTGTTTTTTCCTCTTCAATTTATAGTCAAATTCAGCTGAGTGCAATTAGTATGACATAGTCAAGCTATTCCAGGAACTGCTACTTGGGACCATACTCAGCACTGTCTCAAACAATTTCTTTTCTGTTCTAATTAAGTTATCCAGCAGATGTAGCATGCTAAGGTCTCCTTATGTTGCTCTTCTTTTTGCTCCTTCTAATTTCAGCCTTTGCACAGTTATCCAAGGTAAAGATACAGTCTGTCCCAAAGGAACAAAGAAATTTAGGGTTAGTTAATATTATAAACCTCAGTTTGCTAACTACTATTGTCTTAACCTCTTCCAGTTTAAAACAACATACTCCATGAAGCTCATTGTAATTATATCTCACTGTTACAAATATGTCAACATGCAGTGTATAAATAATGTCCAAAAAATCTGACAGCAGAAAGATCAAGTGAGGTGATGCCTGGAAAGCTGTAGATGAAACTCACTCCTATCCTTCCTTTCAAAAGCAACATCTGTTTGCAAGAAACTGATCTTCTGTATTAGTGCTTTCATAAAATATTATCTGTGGTAAGCCCTAAATCCCATGCCAGCTGAACTTAAAAGTAGTTTTGTTGGAGATAGTTATATTTTTCCAACTTCCTGACAGTGTTACCTAGCTCTTCAGTAATGCCTATATATTGTTATATTTCAGTCTTTTCTCAGGCTTAAATGAATTATCTGGACTAAACTCACTTAGTAGCTGTTAGTATGAACCTGCTTTCCAAGCACACTATCTCACATGTCACTAACTGTGGTTATTCTGATTGCTAAGTCAATAGTAAACTAATATGAAAATAAACCAATTTGAAGCAGGCATATTGAAAGAACAGAACTGCACATGGGTTTCTATTCCTGCTGCCAGATGTAGCACTGGATGTGTTAATAAAACAAGAAATGACATGAAACAGCTAATCTCTTTTCAAGTTAAATTCTGAATCATCTGACCACATGTGGATAGGCATGTGTTGAGCAATGTGCTAGCTATCTTTTATTCAGATGGCTGTTCTTGAGGATTTACTGTTTTCCTCCATATTACTTGCTTACTCTGAATAAAGTCAATGAGCAATTGTTGATAATACAGTGGGAAAAAAAAATCCCATGTAATACATAAAATACATTCACTATTTTTGAAAGCCTATATTCTTAGTCCTTATTCTAAGGCAAGCAGGAAGGTAGGAAATAGAGTAATGCTGTGATGATGCTGGAGATGAGAATTTCTTAGAGACTGTCCTAAAATTGGGAAAGATTTCCCTTAGAGGGATCCTTAGGAATACTACACCTTACATTACAATCAGCTGCAGGTATTAGCTATTTCTTTGACTTTTTTTCCACTTGAAGTAAACATAAAGTGAGGTATGCACATTTGTATAGATGTCTGTTCGCACTGTTAAAATCTATTATGCTTCATTTAGTTGTCCAGTCCTCCCATTTGTGAGATAATGGAAAAGACATGTAACAGTGATTCATCCCATCGTAAAATGTTTTCCTGAAGGAACATCAGATATTACAACAGTAATCCTATAAAGATATTTGTAAAGAGCTGCTTTGGAGGAGCAGGTTACAAATGCAATTGTTAGAAGCAATATAGTTGATGGTTTTAATTTTATATATTTGATGTGAATTTTTGCATTTACTGTAATTATCCTGACAAGGTCAAAAGAAAAAGTATTTTCTGTAATGCTGAATTTACAATTCCTGGCCATTTCTAGAAGCACAGTAACTATAGGAAACACTAATTTATCTGAGTGTCATCTTAGTCGATTCTTTGCTGTTTTTTGTTGGTTTGTTTTCAGTTGGGTTTTTTTTTTTTTGTTGTTTTTTTTTTTAACTAGGCTGCAAATAAAATAAGTTCTTAACTTGTAGTGGGATCATTTGCAGACACAGATCATTTTAGTCTTTAGGCTGTCAGGATGTCTTGTTTTGTTCCTTTATATTTCCTTTGGACATTTTCTAAATATGTGAACGGAGCAAGCTGTGGAGGGGTCCTCATGAAAGCTTCAGTCTGAATAATCATTGCAAGATGAGAGCCATTACAAAGAAACATTAGGATGTTTCAGTCTTTGCAGTATTGTTTGTGATACAGTTTTCTTTCACTCTGTAAATGCATTTAAACTGATTGTAGCAGTATTTAGAACATTCTGTCTTACATTTCAATCTACTTTTATTTTCTTGTTATCATGTCCTGTTATTCTTACTTAATTGCTTTTCTTCTTCTTCTCTTTACCAGGATGTTTGTATCTTGTAGAAAGGTTTCCAGTTACCAGCTAGATTTCTAGGTTCTATGTAGGATTAGAACTGAAGGAAATAGAAGGAAATGTTACAAAATGCCTGGTTTTTAAAAATGAACTGACAGTCTTCAGACCGTACTTAGTGACTTCCAGTTAAAAAAAAGCCAACCAACCAACCGACCAAACAAACAAAACCTCTTTGTATTACATACCAACAAATAACAAAGAATTTCATCTGTTTTCCTTTCACCCAAAATCATCCTAAAATAAAAACAATTTTTATTTCTTTCTTGCTCTCTGTGCATGTAAATAAACAGCATCTTTCTCTGTTTGCTGTTCCTTGCTGTCATATTGTAATGCTACTGTCATTTGCTGTAATAAATCTATCTTTTTATGTTGTTCTACACTGCATTAAAAAAATGGCCTATATGGGTCTGAAAACAACTCTTCTATGCCTTTGGTGAATATCCACCACTAGGGAAGAGTCAGTCTTATTCATTAGCTAATTAACTAGGTATTTTATAACCAGCTCTAGTTGAACAATGTAAAAGAGACACCTATCAGAATACATTGGAGGTGGTAGTATTCTTGCAGAAAATGAAAGTAATTTAACCCTGATCTCCCCCATTCTGGAATAGCCACTCTAATTTTGTCTAAAATGGGATGATGCCATGTTTTCCATAATTTTAATTCTAGCCTTTTTTTTTTTTTCAGCAGTAATAAGTCAAGACATCTGAGACAGTTTCACAAATGGTTTGAGAGTGGCTAAATAGACCTTATTATAAAGCAAGATGAAATATTTAAGTCCTCTAAAACCATTTAACTCTAGTTTTTCTTCCCCCCCCCCCCCCC
>NDXB01007440.1:92877-119713 GCA_002631895.1 Agapornis roseicollis | reverse complement strand
TTTTTTTTTTTTTTTTTTTTTTTTTTTTTTTCTAGTGACAGATATTTTCTATCAAGAGAAGACCTTTATTGAATCATTTGGAAGAAAAGTCTTATTCCCAGTGTTGTTGGTGTTTCATAGAGCTCATTAGTGGCTGTTTTCTATTAGTATATTTACAGGACTGAAAGTATTGAAGACTTAGCAGCAGCATTATTTCTGTGTGTTATTAATATTTAATTCATGCTGAAGTACCCTGTTCAGAAAGAACTCTCAGTTGGTCTTGTACAGCTCACAAGCAATATTACTCATCTCCTCTATTACTTTTTTTTTAAGAAATATTTAGGTGTTGCTTTCTCCAGACATATCTCATGGGAATGCCAGCATTCCCTGTAATCCTTCATCTCCACAATCTCTATTGACAACAGTAGAGGCAACACACATCACGTGTCATCAAAAAAAAACAGACTTCTGTGCAATCTTACCAAGCAGTTCATGTCATACTTGTGGTGATCAATAATTTGCAATGCTATCTGCAGTCTCTTTCTTAATGTATCAAGTAGGCTGTAGCTTGGATAATAAAATTCATGCTTTTGGTATCAGTGAGGCTTTACATGGCTGCAGACAATTATGTCCTTGTACAAATGTTTGCAAGATGCTTATTTGTGAAGAAAGAAAAATCTCCATGCAAAACCTCAAGCTATATGTGAAAACCCAAACACATGCAAAAACCAATTTCATCATAGTGTTTTTAGTACCATTTTAATTAAAATCTGGTTTAGTATAAATTCAACTTAGTTGAATTCTCTGGGACCCAGTATGCTTGCTTTTTTAAAATTTAAATTTAACTTTTTCTTAGAATATAATGCTCCCTAGCAGCTTTTTATTTATCAAGCTATCAAGGTGTCAGATATATATACATATTTTTATGCTTAAGAGCTTATTGCTGTTATGCTTAGCTTGCAAGAGCTGTAATCAGGAGAAAGGTAGATATAGGTGTATTCAGTTTTAATGTTCACTGGATTCCACAGAATGCTATAACCCAATACTGTAATTTAATAATAATTAAATATTTCAATAGAAATAATTCAATAACAAATGATATCAAGTTATTTGGCTTTCTGTTACTAGTTTTGGTGTCTCACATAGCAGGACAGTGAGTTTGTTGTTGGGGATTTTTATTTGTGATAAATGAATTTAAATTATAAGAAGTCTACATTTACCATTGCAACAGGTCACTAAGAGGCAGTTTAATATTGCTCTTACTAAGGCAGAAGTATAAACCAGGTATCCTTCAGATGCATCCTGTATATCATATACTTCCTGGATCTTAAATTATTGTCTTAAAATGTTTAGTGGCACTTTAAAAATGGTGGAAGAACAAATCATGCGTATTTTCTATTAAAAAGTCAGCAAAGTTATAGCACTCGTATTGAAACCCATCTTCCCATTTAATTGCGTTGGGAAGGAATACTGTTCATGCGCTGTGAGATTGCTCTAGGATGTTAACCAAAACACCATAAATGGGAACTGTCAAGAGATTTCACAGCCAGACTATAAAACTAATGGTAGCTGTAAGCCTTCAGTTTAAATCAGCCCCTATTAACTGTAAAAAGAATCAGAAGAAAGAAAACAATGAGAAAGGAGAGATTTTTTAATAGTTTGGTTATAGAAAATGATCTAATTTTCCTTTTACTGTGACAGATAGCAGAAAGAGTATGACATAAAAAGAAGCTTATTGTTTTGCTTTTCTGAGATAAATTCCAGCAAAGCAAATTGTTAAAACCACAAATATTCAATTATTTGAATTACTTGATGTTTATTCAAGTAACTCAAATAACCCTTACCTGCTTGCTAGATTGCTTGTGTCCATCTGCAGAAGTGAGATGATACTTATAAATGTTCATCTCTCCTCCTGTAGAAGGTGTCCTATGACATCTTCATAGGCAAGAAAAAGGTGGCACTGAAAGAGAAAGAAATTGGTTGACAAAAGAAAACAATATCTACTAAAAATACGGGTTGAGGGAACAGGGAAGTCTCTTTTTCCCTGTATTACAAAGGTGAAAACATATATTATTTCTCTTGAGCAACATGAACTGCAGGGGCTATAATACCTCCTTTTTTTTTTCACAGCTTAGGAAGTAGTTTTCTTATCATGACCACAGAATAATGTTCACAATTTTAGGTGTTTTGGGGTTTTTTTGTTTGTTTGTTGTTTTTTTATATTATAAAATTATATATGGTCTGTCCATCCGTTCTTTCCCTTTTTGAATAATGTACCTCCTTCAGAGCTTACTGAACTGTAATAACTCGTATAGGCAAAAAAAGCCCCTGATGATGCCATTCAAAGCCAGTGGAACTGACAGCCCATATCTGCTTACATAGAGTGTCTGCGTGTTGTCAGAGGAAGTTCTCCTTGGACAGTACAGTTCCTATTCAGAAGTACTCAGAGAATTTAGGCAAGCAGCTATATTTTGGTGGTTTAACAAGTATCTGATCTTTACCTCATCTGCCATAACTTCATGTTATTGCTTGACAGCTAATGTTGAATTAATCCACTTCACAGCTAAATAAAGCTGGAGCACCATACCTTACCATCCATGCAGGAGTGCTAAAAGTATATCTGTGGTCAGTTACTACAAAAGCATTGATGGTCAAGTGACACAAGGCCTTTATTATGTAACCATACTTCAAAAAAGAATGGAGAAATGTAAATATCATTAATTTCAGTTAAAGGTAAGGTGAGCAGCATCAAAGTACTAAGTAAATTGCTTAATTTTGAGAAAAAAATGGAAACAGACCTTTTTCAAGTTCCAATCAAGTGTCATAATCATATTTAGGATTATTTCAGGATTTCAGAAAATTCTGAACTGGTAGACTTTTTCTCTCAAGCACATTCTTCCACAGTATAGCAGCAATTGAAACATCACCTATAGCAACAGTAGCCATGGGGAAATATTTTTTTTCTCTAGCAGTGAAAAAGCAAACCACTATATGCACGCTTAGGACTTAGAAACCAAGCCTGGTTACTGGATATGCGCATTCCTTCTGTTCTGTTCTTTTGTATTGCAAACAGTAAGACCACCCATGCTACTAAACACTATATTCATATACTGATACTGAGCTGCAATAATTTTGACCAAAAAACTCCCCACCCATCAGTCAATGTATAATTAAATTCTGCTTCAACAGATCTTGTATGATTAGCATTCTATCTATAACCAGGTTAAACTAATGATATGGCAGGAAATCCAGTGATTCTCCTAAGTAAATGTCAGTGATGTGATTATAGTAATCTGATGAGGAATTAAAAAGTATTTTATCCTGACTTAGGAATACTGTCATCTGTCAAAAATGTGTGAGGAATGGAATAAGAAAAATGAGATGGGTTAAAAAAAAAAAAGACAAAGCTAGGATAGGATAGGTTAGGATAGTGACAGCTTGGTTAAGATATTTATCTGTGCTTTAAAATACTTCTTTCAACTACATGGGCTCAGCAGGGATACAAACCTTTGTTTTCCAAATCATAAATGAATAACTCAAACTCCTGGTCTTGTAGGTTTATACAGTCTCTAGTTTCATCCATACATTCTTTTCTGGAGCTGAGAAACCTTTTGCCAGGAAAGCGTTAAGGAAACCCACAACTACATCTCATTAATCTTTTATTAGATAATTTAACATTTTCCACCAGGAAGAGAGGAAAAAATATGTAGAAAAATGCTAAATTATCCTTTTCTGTAAAATCAAATGAATGCAGGTACATTATCTTATGTGTACCTAATAAATAATAATAATTTAATAATAAATTAAAATAATAGAAATTAATTATTTATTAAAGGTAAAATAAACTGCAACATTTTATATAAATGCAGCATATTGTTCTGCATGCTACTACTTATTCATTCACAATCTGAAAAACAATTTAGATTTTTTTGAAAGGAATTTTAATAACATACCGTAGTTATATGTTCAATAATATCCTTTTAAGTCACTGTATAGAGCAAAAACTGCAAATATACTTTGAAAAACAGAATATTTGGTAAGTTATTATGGTTATGATTATCTTCAGAAGATGTCATCAAATATTTCTTACTGACAATATATGCAGTTCAGTAAGAAAATGCCTTTTAAGTGCTGATTACTAGATAAAATTCTCTAGTGGCCTGATCCAAAGCTTATTGGTATTAGTGGAAATATTCATACTGAGTTCTGCAGATTTCAGATAGAATCAGACTCCAACACATTAAAAATTACCACTGTGGAAGAGTTTTTTCTTTCGAAAAACACTGGAGGCAAATTTGTTAGTTCAAAACCAGTGGAATACCATTTGAAACTGGATCTATAATTCTAAAGTAAAATAAGTGCGTGATTGGTCTGAACAGTGATTTAAAACAGATTTGAGTTAGGCTGGCACACTTAACTGACAAGATTTGGGATTATTCTGTGCTCTAAAAAAGCATTTAAATCTGCATGCTTCCTGTTTTTCTGAGACTAGAGATCAATTTGGGGCATTTTAGCACAGTACATCACTTATTTCTGTTTCAGAGTCTAAAAATTGCTTTGAAGTATATGCCAGAAGCAAAATTATTTCTGCCCATATATGAAAGAACTCATTCACTGTGGCTTCCTCAGACATGGAGTCAATTTCTGCTAAGGAAAAAATATCATTTTTAAAAATAGAATAAAATGTAACTCCTAATTTCAAGTTTAGCATTTAGAAAACATTATGGGCTAGATTGTCACAAGCTCTTCTGATGGAGGTACATCAAAGATGATATTTTTTGTTTGGGCACAGTCATCTCTGGGAAATAAGAGAAAGAGGAGGGGGTTTTGTCCATTGCATGTTAAGCCAATGAAGAAATTTACTTGAATCCTTCTGGATATCTGGATATTAAAAAATCATGGGGATGTTAGAGAAATTTGTTCCATTTCCAGTATTTTTGACCCTTTCTTTGAGCTTGTTACCTCCTTGCCTGGTATTCTCAGATATGTAATGCACAACATGTCAAAAGAAAAGAGGATTGGTTTATCTCTTCAGTCAGCATGAAAAAAGTTCAGGGAGAGTTGCTGTTTGCTATTCTTAAACAGCTGTCTTGCTAGCTGATGTAAGGTCTTATGGCAGGCTTTCACACATACACAGAGCAGTACACAGTCTGGCCCTTTGTAGATTCAGAGCAATATATAAATAGACAATGTAGAATTATGTTGTATTTGAAAGAGACATGCAGTTCAGACCATCACATCTATAATCATGTTACTACTATCTGGCTTTTTGGAACATTTTGTTAGCAAATTTCTGCATAACTCTGAATTCCAAAGTATTACATTACAATGAAGCATTGTGTCATTATCTCTGTTGCTGAGACTCAGGGTCAATTATATCTCCCTATGATAGTACAGATTATAAGGAGTTTTCATATACAGTGAAGGCAGAACATGTTATCACTAAGGATAGGATCTGTGAATCATGTTCCACACAGTTGTAGAGTTGTCCAGGATACCAAAAAGATTTAATCAGTGGCTGAAGTGGGTCTTTAAAGCTATTAATTTTGCCACCATCTCTTCACAGCCTTTCCAGATTTAGTGTAAATCCCACAGTCCCTTCCTGGCTTGAGGCTGAGGACGACACGTTTTCTTTTAATGACCTATCATTGGAGAATTTCTCTGCATAAAACATTAGTGAATTTGGTTGTTGATATAAAATCTAAAGTACAGCTGAGAATAAACATATTAAACATGTGGATATTAATCTGATATTCTCTTCTAAGGATCCAGATTTCTGGAATAAGTAAGCTGGATGTACTGATAAATGCTTTAGAATACCATGTATGAGAACATTGTTAATAAGCTAGAAGATGATTAATCAAAATTGAAAGGTGTTTGCATTTTTTAATGGTATGCAGTGTAATGTTTGCAAAATAAAAGCATATAGAATATTTTATGATATTATCTTCTGGTGATTTTGAAACTTTGTCCAGGCCCAGAAATGCATAATAAATGTGAAGGCTGTTTTGGAAAGTGTGGTTAACAATAGAAATTTACCTTTCCAATGAGGTTTTTACTAAATCAGTTAGAAGCTCAAAGCCTGAATAAGCAAAACAGACACAAAAATTGTCCCAATTACAGTTGAAGTGTGATTCTGCATATTTTCTTTATAATTAGATAGCATATTGGAATTATAGAATTGTGATAAAGAAAGATTTGGTGAAAACTCTGCTGCCCTGATATTTTGCAAGGAGTTACTGAAAATAAGTTAAGTGTGAAGCATTTCCCAGATGGTAAAAATTCACTCCAAGGAATTTAAATTGATACTCAAAATGTTGCTGTGTTCTTTAAGCTCCTTTTTCATCTTTAAAAAGAAAATTGCAATGTACTTTAATCACTGCCAATTGCACTGTAATTTATTACAGGGAATATTAAATGAACACAAAAATTGCAGGTAGAAATCTGATCTCTCCCTGCTCTAAAATCTTGCAGTATAGCATCCTCATCTTTCAAGTTTTGACCTATTTTTGCTATATTATCATGAAACTGAGCTTTCTTCAGGGAAATATCAGTAAAGCATCATGCCCTTATGAAACAGCTGTCAGTGTTTATTTATTTACAGAAATATTTCCTTCAGTGTAAGTAAGATTGTTGCAATTTCTTGACAAAGTTTCTAAAAAATACCTTTAATCAAAGGTTTCATTATTGTGTTTGCAGTATTTGAGTCTGTTTAGGATAACAATATAATATAAACCTTACTTCAAATTCCTTAACATTACAGTAGTCTTTCTGGTTTAAATTGGTTTCCTGGCTTAAATGCTGAATTTTATTTTTTTTTTCCAAATTATGCATATAATTTTGTTATCTAACATTTGATATGTGCTTTATGTAAACAGCATCAATGCAAGTAATGTTTACTTGATTAAAGAACAGAAACATACAGATTTAATTTGGTGTTATCAGCATAATAATCAGATCTAATTCATATAATAAATGGCACATTCTTTGTCAAATGTGACTTACATTGATAAAACAAAATTATGTACCTCCAAAGTATAAATATCTATAAACTCAATGCAGAGAAATACTCTTCTAAGTTAAGAAAGTACTTGTATGTGCTCCTGCATAAACATGTTTTCTCAGGATTTCCAACACAGATCTTAAGTGGTTTATGAAAAACAAAGAGCAAAAGGACTTCAGCTGTGACAGATCCTAATTCTCTCCTTGCTCATGCGTCGTTCAGAAGCAGATCACAGGTTCACCCATCTAGGTCGCAATAGTATGTCTATCTAAAATGCTAAGCAAGGGAAGTATTTTTTTTTAATTTCTATAGCAGAAAAATACATGATGCTGCTCATGAATCTGCTGAATAGTTTCCATTGTGTTCTTCACAGATAGCTGCCTGTTAGTGGTAGTTACAGCATGTGTCATATTTGGATCAAAGCAGTTGCATGAGTGACTGCGCTTCTACTTATTAATTTATCTCTGTACATTCTGCAAGGAGAATTACTGCATACATTTCCATGTAGAGATAGTACAGCAATATAAGCCTTTCAGTTTGCGATACTGATAAATGAAGGTGCTGTTTAAGATTGTTCTGAGTTTGCTTTTTTCAAGTTGGTGGTAAAATACTAAAGGAAAACCTGAAAAATTGAGAGATTAGGCCAATTCATTTTATAAAGCAACCTAATGAGGTTCTCAGAGTAACCATATTTTTAAATAAAAAATAATAATGCACAAGCTTTCATTTCATTTCTCTTAAAAGCCGTAATAGGGATCCAGACTTCTTGAGCATTTATACTAAAAGCAAGACAGGTATATATGCAACAGTAGATAAATATATCTGCCTGTAAATAAACTTTGACACACCGGTAGACTAATAATTGTTTCCTCTTTAAAGAGGCATTAGCTCAAAAGCTCCATAAAACATGAATGCAGCCACTATATTAGGTGACATATTTATTCTAAGATTTCTTATTAGGCTGTTCATACATCTAAAATGAAGTATGTATCTTTAGCATGTAGCTGAGAAACTGAGTTAAATGACAGTTCTTGGAATTTTGCATTTAAACTAAGATATGAAAAGAACAGCTGTTAACAGCTTCAATATCTACTTTAATATTTGCCTCATTGCTATGGTTTAGATTCTTCTGCTGCGTTTGATATTTTGGAAATGATTTATTTTAAGACATAATTGCTGGGGATTAATCACTGTTTTCCTAACATCTTTATCACTGATCTTCTGGTCTTTAGATGGAATCTCTCCCTTTCTAAAGCACAAGGAATGACCATACATCTGCTATTTTTCTACTTCAACTGGACATGCTAAATTCTGAGCTCTTGGCTATGAAACTGCATTGACTCTTCAATTGCTTGTATTGTCTTTCTAGCTTAACATACCCTGACTGTATTTCCTTCTGTGTCAAATGATATTAATTTGCTCAAATGACATTCAGGTTATCTAAGACTACAATCTCTACTCTTTCAGATACAGCTATAGAATGATTGCTAAAATTAGAGCTAGCTTTTTTGTAAATAGTACTTTTAAAATGCTATGGGGGAAATAATATTAATGCTACAGTTAATATTCTGTTACTAATGCATATTTAAATAGTGCAAGCATAGATTACTAGAAATCTTTTTGGTGAGACATCATCAGAACCATATCAGCAAAAATGAAAGGTGGTACCAGGACTGTGCTATGACTACCTTGATTTAGTCTGACAGTACTAGTGTTTAGGTCTTAATGATTTTATAAAGCCTATGCTTTGTTGCTCAGGACATCAGCTGGGTAATTCAGCTTGAGAAGAGCTTAACCTTTATGTCTTACTGGCATAAAGCTTCTTGTGAAATTAGTAAGAGAATGGCTTCCAGAAATCTTTCATATATGTCATAGAAATTAACCCAGAATATTTTAATGCTTTGCCTATTACGATGATGTTGCTAAATATCAGGGAATATTTTTATCTGAACAGTGAGTTTAAAATTCAGCTTTTTTAATGGTTCAGTGCATTTTGGAAATAATGTAAGTTGTTGATACAGTTCTTTTCCAATTTTGCTGGTGTAAATATGCATCAAAACCAGACAGTTTTTCTGATTTTATGTAAAAATATTCTACTTCATAAACTGGATACTGATTCTGAATTAAGTGGATTCCCATTCAGTGCAATTACTTTTTCCATGTTTCATTTCATTACAGCAGAGCTGGGTTGCCTAAGCAACCAGTAAAATACCAGGACCACGATGTGGCTGATGCTTTCTTCCTTGCTTCTAGCCTGAATGCAGTCAGTGCTGTGCAGGGCTCTCAGTCTTGACTGCCCATGTAAAGAGAGCATTGCTCATCACACTTTACAAAGCATGAAGTGAATAAACTGCCCTGGACTAGACAAAACCTGTGCTGTTTCATAGTGAGGGCTCTTCTGGGAAATATGAAGCTGGAGCTGTTGCATTGGATGAGGTCAGTTTTCATAGCTATGTTCTCATAGGGGAAGTTATTGAGGAGAAAGCAAAAGTACCAAGAAGTGGGGAGACACACACAGAATATGCAAAACGTAGAGATGTACAGACAATAACAAACTCTTGTTAGAGCTTTGTGTTCACTGCATACACATCAGGTCTTGCCCAAAATATGTGTAACTCTGCAAAGCAGCGTTCCTGGGTAGGACATTTTTAGGGGTCCTGTTGTTCATCTTCGCATTTCAGCTATTGTGGATAAAGAGGCTCCTAACTGCTCCTCATTTGGGATTAAACAGAAAGTGAAGTTTTAAACAAGACTCCAACAAAATTTGTTTTGCTGCAAATTGAAAATATCAAATTGTTTGAAGTAAGTCTCCTACTTCTGTTTAATTTGCAGCAAAATTTTGTTGGTAGATTATATTGAAATATGTGGAAAATCAGAAATAACTATGATTAACATAACATGAAATAACATGATTAACATAACCAAGTTAACATTCTTAACTTGTTCATAAATGTATTGATTAGACTAAGTACTCTTCAGATCAGATGCTGTAATATGAAAACCAGGGGAATGGTGTATTAAAAAGATTTGAGGGTTATGAGTTTATTTAATGAGAAAAGTTGAAATTCTTACAAATGTTGCTTTTCCTGGCTTTAAGTACTTGATATCTCACATTCATTTTTTAAGCAATTTTTGTCATACAATTTTATTTTTAAGCATTTATTAATATTTCCCACAGAGATAAAATATCAGATGTTCTGTGCTTCATTTTCAGCAAAAATTGAGGCAATGAGAAGGTATTTTAGGAAGATGCTTATATACAGTGAAAGGAAAATTGAAAACTTATATTCCTTTTTTATTCCTTTTAGTGGTGAAGAAAAAAAAATGTGAATTTAGCATAAATTAATGGAGCGTAACTTTCCTGCCCATGTGGATAATGAACTCTGATGCTTTTAGCTCAGTTCTTTGAATGCACTGTTCTGGTACCTGGAGGGAGAGATGATGGGTTTGAGGGCTCCGTTTTTCCTTTCCTTGTGTTCCATAAGCAATGAATCATAATAATCCATAGTGTAAAAGAGCATTTTGCTTGCCCTAGAGCATTAAAAAACTGTGAAAGGGGCTCTTGACAAGTTTTTCTTAGGCTGGGTATGAGTCTGAAAAAGCCATGTCTCTGTTCAACATATCTCTAATACCAAAGAAAGAACTGTGTACAAAGATGATCTATTATTTGTTAACAGTCTTTTTGCTAAAGTAGGTGATGATTTTGCTTTTTGCTTGTATAAACTGTCTTTTCCTCATGGATGGGTGAGGGGATGTATTCTAAAATGCTTAAAGCTGAACTGCAAATCCAAATCTGTGGCTATTTAAGTATCAGGAAAGACTGTCTTTAGAGAGACACCAATTCATGTAACAGTTCCACATAGAGATGGCTTTGCTTGCATACACATAAATTGAAGTCAGCTGGTCAGCTCAAATGAATGATGTTATGAAGAAGGCATGATTAGGTATAAATCTGGGGTTTTTTTCAAGAAATAATTTCAAAATATTTTGCTTTTCTCTGGGAAGAAAAAAAAAAAAACCCATAATTTATTTTTTTTAAACCACTACCAATTAACATAAGAAAGTCCAGCCTGTTTAATCGGTAATTGCCAGGATATAGAATTGACAGCAAAATTAGTTCTCTTGGTAGTTTATCATATTATTAGCCACTTCTACATTCACATTGAACAAATCTGTTTTATGCTTCCAATTGCTAATGAGAAATATTAATGCTGTAGCGGAAACCGATGACTAATCACTTGCAGACCCCATTGAAAAAAATCTCTACTCAAATGTAAATACCAAACCAAATTGGGTTTGTGGCTTTATTTCGTTTTAAACATTTGAAAGCTTAATAAAATGCATTTAAGCCACGTACAGGTATGCATTCTATTTCTGAATAGTTTCATTATGCAGTTTGCTTTGGAAAGGCTTATGTATCTTCACAGTATGACATAAATAAATGTAATAAACAGAAAGCTTTGCAGCCTGGTAAAACTTTACATATGAGCAGTGTGAACAGAATAGAAAAACTCATCTTAATATAATACTAGCCTTCAAAATAAAGAGTTAGATTGCTACATATCCATTGCCGAAAAATGCCAGAGAATTTTGTCAATTACAGTTGGTTATTGCTAGGAAAAAATGTGTTGCTTTTAAAAATACTTTGACAACCTATTTTATTTACTAGCTGTTCACTAAAGAAACAAATTTTAATTGTAGTAAAATTACTAGAGCTAAAACATAAAAAAACCCGTAAATCAAAAGTTTATATTAAGAAGTACAGTTCTTAAATTTGTTCTGAGGCAGTATCATATATTCATTTACTTCTGTAGGTGTTGCACAAGGCCTCACATGCTGAAGGTAATGGCAGTTTATTACCATTTTAGGTTTTCTCAGAAGCAGAATTATCACTAAATAAAATCATAATTTTTTAGCCATTTATGCTATCTGTGAGAAATGTGACACTGGAAATAATGTATATTATATTGAAAAGTGACAGTTGTTATGACAATATGGGTTAGTCAAGAACTATTGTAACAAATTCATGAATGACAAGTGCTAGGTCCTACACCTGGGTCAGAGCAATCCCAGGCACAGCTACAGGTTGGGCAAAGAGAAGATTCAGAGCAGCCCTCTGGAGAAGGACTTGGGGGTGGTGGTCAATGAGAAAATTAACATGAGCTGACAGTGTGCACTCACAGCCCAGAAAGCCAACATATCCTGGGCTGCATCAAAAGGAGCGTGACCAGCAGGTCAAAGGAGGTGATCCTGCCCCTCTACTCTGCTCTCGGGAGACCTCAACTGGAGTATTGTGTGCAGTTCTGGTGTCCTCAATGTAAAAAGGACATGGAACTGCTGGAACAAGTCCAGAGGAGGGCCACAAGGATGATCAGGGGACTGGAGCACCTCCCGTACAAAGACAGGCTGAGAGAGTTGGGGCTGTTTAGCCTGGAGAGGAGAAGGCTGCGTGGAGACCTCATAGCAGCCTTCCAGTGTCTGAAGGGGGCCTAGGGATGCTGGGAAGGGACTCTTCATTAGGGACTTTAGTGACAGGACAAGGGGTAATGGGTTCAAACTTAAACAGGGGAAGTTTAGACTGGGTATAAGGAAGCTCCTTCCTGTTAGGGTGATGAGGCGCTGGAATGGGTTGTCCAGGGAGGTTGTGAGTGCTCCATCCCTGGCAGTGTTCAAGGCCAGGTTGGGTGACATGGTTTAGTGTGGAATGTCCCTGCTTATGGCAGGGAGTTGGAACTAGATGATCTTAAGGTCCTTTCGAACCCTAACTATTCTATGATTCTATCCCAGAGGATCCTCTGAATCTTTTCACCTGAAGAATTCTTTTCGAAGAAAGAGCCAATAGCATCTGAAATATTCCTCATCTCTCTTGCCAATTACTGCAGTGTAAGCTCTGGATTTTGTATTGTGTGTGTTAAATTCTTTTGAGGAGCTGTTTTGGGACCTGTATTTCATGGCATGTCTGCAAATGGTCTCTGAACTCTTCAGTACTGATGTTCTGCAGCACCAGTGCCTGTTCTTACAAAGGGCTAGATTCAGTGACCTTATGCTGGGTTCATTTGTGCAGCCTTTAATTATGGTATTCCTCCATCAGTGTCACATCATCCTCTTGGAACTGAAGTAGTGGATGGTAGTTAATACAAATGACATGTTTTAGTACAGCACAAACATCTTCTCTGTGAAGTTTTAGCTACTATTGGGATAAGGAAAAATGAGTCCAGGAAACCCAGAAGACAAAGACCTGCAAATACAATGCCATCACTCTGAGTTAATGTAAACATCCCTTTCTCCTCAATCCAAAGACAGATAGTGCTTTGTAAAGAAAGGGCTTGTAAGATAGTTTTATAATCTTTAACACTAATGCTAGTAGTATAGCAATATCTAGTTCTTAGACATGTATTTGTATTAATTATTTCTTATACCATCTTACAAAGGTCAGTATTGTCTCCGTTTTGCAATATTTCTGTATTGGACAGATGAGGGAAGACTGCACAGTGCAGAGTTGATACCAAGTTTGGGAAGCTGGAACTGTGCCGTGCAAAGATTAAGAACAGTGTTTTAGATGGAAGCTTCACAGATGCATTGATAATGTCTTGGCTCTCATATATTTTAAGGTTAGCTCTCATAACAGAGGCAAGTATAAATTCTCAAGTGATGTGACTTTTCATACAGAATTAAATTCTTTAGGTCATTCAGGTGACTTTAAATTGTATCAGGCTCTAGGCAACAAGCTGAGTTACTGCTTGGTTACCTAGACATGTATATAAGGGATTCTAATGTTATAAGATAGCTTCTCCAAGATGTCTCTTCTAAGTAAATACTGCTTTGTTTTTTTAGAAAGCTGTCATGTCAGTGTTCAGCTTTGTCATAGCTCATTAGTGAGCCAGCCACAGCTTCTGAAATAAGGTCATATCTGCTGACATAATTTGGGGATTTTCAGGAGGACTTGGTTGCCAGCATTAAAGATTAATACAATTTTTATTAGGAAAAAAATAACGATGAATAGAAGTCTAAAAGCTAAATGGATTGCTGTGGGAGAGATCATAAATGGGCCAGGCATTTAATTGAACTTGGCAATTGTGACAACATTGCAGGCTCCTGATACACTTTTTCTGTGTGTGGCTGCCGCAAGCACGGTAAATAAATTTTTAAATGAAAACAGTATTTCTAGCTTCCCTTCCAGTAAAAAATGCTTTCAAGGATCCTATGGAGCCTGTTTGTCTTAAACAGACCAAAAGAGTAGATTGTCTGACATACCAGTCTTTTCAGTTGTAAGAATACTAGGTACCATCTGCCTCTGATTTAAATTTGTTGTCTCATACTGTGTGAGAAGTCATATCTTGCAAAATAATCTTTAATAATTTGAATCTTTTAAATATTTCTAATTAATTCTGTTAGAGTTAAAACGCAATCCTGACGCTTCACATTTTCTTTTGAAGTATATGTGCCAAGAAGTAGCCCATTATTATTATAGCCAAAGGGCTTTAATAAAACATTTCTATTTTTTCAATTTGCTGTAGACATAATAACACTTTGTATACTCTGTAGTTTAATTTGTTTTCTCATGTATTCAGTTCCTTTCATGTTACAGAAGACTCCTAAAACCATTAGCAGAGACGTATAAAAATACAGTACAAGCATTTTTAAAGGACTTCTCAAAATTTCATGATTTATGGCGAAGTCTCTTAAGTACCTTAAAAGATGCTGATAGCTCATATATAACAGTGTTTTCATTTGCAGGTCTAAAAGCCCTTTAAAAGGACTGGTTTTATTGCAGCCAAGGAAATTAAGGCAGACTTAATACTAAATTGTTTTTCCAAATTCACCTGGTAAACTGAAAAGGCTAGGAGTAACTCCTGAGTCACGGTATAGCAGGTTTTTTTCACACTACAGTGTTTTCTTCTGCATTCTCATTTGCTTTAGTTAGACAGTCTTCTGTTAAGAGAAACAGATTGCTTTTAATAATTTCTAACATTGTTCTTGTGGTTTTTTAAATATAAAATAAGAAGCTTGGTATTTTTCAAAGAATCTGAGCAAGCTAGGCAAATTGAGGCAAAAACAAATGCAGTTTTTCTTGGCAGCAGTATTTTCTTAAATTGTAGAGGGTATTTAAAAAAAACACTAGCAATTTTTATGCCATCTTTGAACTGCCTCGTGCTCGAGAGTGGTATTAAAATACAGCATAGCACAGGCTAATTTGCTCTGGAGTTTGGAGCAAGCCTGTTCTATGCACTGCAATGATATGAAGAGATTCCTGTTACTATGTAGGGTTTTTTTTTAAAGCTGTCTTGATTTGTACAGTGTATTGTAGTTACTGCTGTGAATGCAGTGTGGTCACATCTCCTATCCCTTTAAATAGTTTTTGATTCTGTTCCTTTCTGCTGATTTTTCGTGTCACCTGTTTCTTTTCTCCCCTCATGACTCAGCTGCAATGTTAAATAGCAATGAAAAACTTGATACAAACAAATGTATTCATTTGAAGTTACAATAAAGTGATTTTTCTAGATTTTCTCTAGACATGCAGGTGTGCAGCCATTAAACAAGTGAGTGTTGAAGTATTTATGCCTGCAGAGTTTATTTCTAGTGTACACTTGTATAAATACTTAGAGCAGAGGGATATTTTACAGAATTTCAATATATGCTCCTATTTACATCAAATTAGTTTTCATCCCTTTCACTTTTTCCATCATCTAGAGAGTCTTTTAGACAAAACACAAATTTGACATTAAACTAGGTAATGAAAACATTGTGTATCATAAACAAGGTTTTGTATCTTCTTTCATATTTGGAAAGAGTTTTGCAGAACCTTATTTTCCCTTAGTGGAAGGGAAATTGCTACTTCAGGTAGCTGAGATTTTTCACTGGATACCACAACTTCCATTTGGAAGGGTCACTCTCTTAACAGAATACTTTCTGTGAACAGCTGGTGCACCATAACATTTTATATCGTTACAGCTGTCTTCAAAGTGATTTTTTGACTCAGCTTTAGCTGATACCAAGACTAGAAGCTTAACTTATGTTTATTTTTTCTCCCTTCATACTTCAAAAAATGGTTTCTTCAGAAATGAATGACCTGTATCTTAATCTCTTGATTTACATAATTCTTAACAGTGTGTAAAATTCTAATAAATAATTGCTCTTTCAAGAAAATCGATTCCCCTCCAGTGGAGAGGAATCTAAAAATCAATGTAAAAATCAGATTTTTTTCTAAGCATGTAAAATCTTTATTCAAGTGTTGATTTGATAGGTTTTGAATATTTTACTGTGAAAAAAAACATCAACTGGACAACATCTTTATTCCTAAACAAAAGACTTCATATTGGTGAATACGGCGCAATTATTCTTGCGTTATTGTAATCATACAGCTAATCTGTGTCATATGTGCAAAGATATCTTTCAAGAAAACACCTCAAGTGTTCCTAAATTCTCAAGCAAAAGCATTTACCTTGAAAACTAATTGATTTTTGATAGTGGAAATTTGACAAGATGGCAGATTTCTGAGAGAAGCATTTACAATTTGAAGACTTTGAAGTATTCCCTCTGAAATTGTAGAAAGGAAGTTCCCAGATCAAGACAGGATTATTAGAAGCAACTGCCTGGAGGCTACTGTAGTGAGTGACGCCTTTTATGCCAGTCATTGGAGTGGGATGTGGGAGAAGATGAACTGCATTTAAAAAATGATTGTTGGTGTTTCTGAGACTCCAAATGTCAATTAAGTGTTCTTGATGCTATTGTCAGTGCTACAGTAAAGGCTCTACACAATAACCTTCTGTTAGTAAACATAGAGGGTGTGCGAAGGACTCATGAGTGATGCTTTCAAATCAATTGTAGAGTTTATACATGAAATTAAGAAAAAAAGTCTGCCTAGTTCACCAGTTTATTTTACGAATATGTGGGACCCTAATTGTATTAATAGTCTTTGAAGTTGTAGATGAAAAAGAACAACAACAATCTCAGGCATAGCACTTCCAAACTTTTCGGTTGTCCTGTCACAAACATGGTCAGTGTTACCTTTTTCTGAAGAATGCAGAGGATACGAGGTACAATTTTGTAGCTCACCAAACAGCTGAAAGGCATTGTGAAAATCATCCTTAGCTTTTGTAATACTCTTTAGAATGATACAACCCAATTTACCCAACTGATTTACCCGACTAATATATTTTCTTTTTTTACCTCTATCCCCATTAGTTTCCTTGTTGTGACCTCCAAGAACGCTTTTGCAGTCTCATGAATGAGTAGTATGAAATTTCACGGTTTTGGGTTGGAGTTCACTCTGTAAAGTTAGCATAAGGAAAAGTTGGTTCTGTAAGTGTACACAGGATTCTCTTCTGATTTACAATGTTTGTGATGCCAAAAATAAGTCTGTGTACTAATGGGGACTAAATAGTGTGTTTATTCTTGCAAGAAAAACATGGGTTCAAGAAGCAGGTCAAAAATGCCTTTGGTATTGTGTTCCTTCACTTTGACCCCTTCTGTCCTCTTTCCAGATTGTTGCTTGGTTGATCTTTTCCTTATGTTTTCAGATACTCTTGGAATTCTTGAAGACCAAAGCCCCAAAGTGGTGACTTCTCCCTGTGTTGGTCCAGAGATCAGCTATAATCTTGGTATTTGCTTTCAGTGATGCTGAAAGCTTGGCTTCCAGCTTTTTACTGCCTGAACTTTGTACTATTTTGGGGTATTTTGGATGTTTCTTTGTTTCCATATAGTTCTGGAGACTTACAATAACTTAAGGAGAAAAGAGCACTTTTGACTTAAGAATTTGAGCTGATGCCCATGAATACAGTAATCTTTGTTCAGGCATCAAGACGCAGTCTGTATGTAAGTTTGCACAGAAAAGGAATAAGGGTATAAGGACTGAGAAGATGTCTCTGATGACTTTGAAAGGAATTCTGACTTCATGACTGAAGGTTATCTTGTCTTAATAATCAGTTGTCTTTACAACTCAGTTTGCAGCTCAGAAAAGCATGGCTGGATTTCCCACATGGCATAGCTGGAAGGATTATTGAGTGAATATGATAAACTTTAAGAAAATTCACTGTTGACACAGCTAGACATCTAGGGCAGATGAATATACAGCTTTAATACAAAAAGACATCTGTCATAAGTAGCAAAGGAAATCTACCTATCATAAAATACCTAAAATGTATTTGAGTTGTTTTGTTACTTTTAATTGAGTTAGTATACATTTTTTCAATGGTACTTCAGCTACTGTAAACTTGTAATTGTTTTTTTCATAAGTTGTCCCATGATTGTGTTACTGACATTATTATAACCTACTCAAAAAATTGTCTTTGACATATCTATAGGTCTAATAGACAAGCAAAATCAAATGCCAAAATGATAGTCATTATTGTGCCTTAATTAAATGTAAAATAATATTAAAAAAAAAGCCAAAAATAGTCATTATTATTTGTGTAAGAAAAGTTGCATTTAAACATGACTGACCTCAGGCAAGGTATGCAGTAAAACGAATAGTTCCATACAGTTCACTTCATCTATAAAGAGATAGCAAACTGCGCTGTGTCCAGTCAACAAGTATCTGAAAATCTCAGCTTGCACCTGGACAGTAATTTAGATTTACAGTGTTCGTGATTATATGAGAGAGGAACACAGCAGAAGTAGAAGAAAGAGACATCTAATTTCAGTATCTTGATCAAATGTGCTTCCTGACAGGAGGCACAGATGTAGCAAGAAGACCAAAAGCACTTACAGAGTAGTGCAGTTCTGTTAACATGCAACAGTTCCCTGGAATTATAATTCAGATTTTCCCTTAGCTTCTACTGCTATGTTTTCCCACTCTCCTTTTATGATTCACTATTCTTGATTATTTTTTTATTTCTCAGGCATTTTAACTTTTCTTTAACTTTTCTTGTTTTTCTTTTATTCCCTCCCTCCCCCCAAATCTTCAAACAGCATATTCCACTTAGAAGGCAGCATGAAATAGAAATTAGATGAGATCATAGGGGCTTTGTCTTTTACAAATACTTCAATAAAACATTAATTTGTGAAAGAATGATACTGTGATTAAAACTGAAAATAAATATTTTCATATTTAGTGCCCTTGGAGTGGGGCCACTGGCTGATCTGTACAATGCCTAAGAACTGGGTTTATCATCTTTATGAACTCCTTTGGGTCTGCTGTTGGATGTGCATATTGTTTAGGGAGATGAAAATCATTATGGTATGCTCTCCTATGCAGGACAGGTACAAATGGTACTTTCTGACCTTAATTTTATAATTTTGTGTATATATTCATTTTAGAGACATTGTACCTTCAGGAGAAGATGGTCACCACAGTGACCAGATGGGTTACCATTGCCTTAAACTCAAGTCCACTTTAACGAGCCAAGAGACTTTGTCTGATGCCTACCTTTAAAATCCATAGAATCATAGAATGCTTTGGGTTAGAAGGGCCATCTAGTCCAACCCCACAGCAATTAGCAGGGACATCTTCAACTAGGTTGGGTTGCTCCATGTTCATCCTGACATTGAGCATTTTCAGGGATGGGGTATCTATAACCTCTCTGGGCAACCTGTGCCAGTGTTTCGCCACCCTCATAGTAAAAAATTTCTTCCTTATATCTAGTCGGTTGTCCTACTGCAATAGGCCCTACTAAAATGTCTGTTCCCATCTGCCCCCCATAAGTATTGGAAGGCTGCAATAAGGTCTCCCCAGAGCCTTTTCTTCTTCACGCAAAACATCTCCAATTCTCTCAGCCTTTCCTCATAGGAGAAGTGCTCCATCCATCTGATCATTTTTGTGGCCCTCCTCTGGACCCTCTCCAAGAGGACCATATCTTTCCTGTACTGAGGATCCAGAGCAGTACTCCAGGTGGGCTCTCACAAGAGTGGAGTACAGGGGCAGAATCATCTCCCCACTATACACCTCTCACATCTTGGTGTACAGTGGTACTTCCACACCCACAGTGAAGACAAGATACTTCTATTACTTGCTCTGAGTCAGTCTCTCTAACTGTCAAGATAAATTAAGGAGAACTCATATCATGAAAGACTTAGAGTTCTTACTTTTCAATGGGAATTCTTAGAGGGTTAGTCATGTAGAAAAAAAAAAATGGTACTACCCTACAACTCTTCACCTGAGAATTGCAAAGTAAAGTTGTACAAGTGTGATAGTTTTTCTTTTATAATAGTCTTTATCAATTAATTGACTTCAAAAGCTGGCAAAAAATATCAGACCTTCAAAATTACTGATTTATGCTGAATCTTTGTCTTTTATGTGGTAAAAACATTGCTGTTTGCTTTGTATGAGGTATGGTTTAACTGAAGTGGAAGATGCCAGTTTTAAGAAGCAGGCAGTTAATTTAATTCAGACTTGTGTACTTCTCTGTGGTGATTACTGCATGCCTTGGGCTGCTATAAAATGACAAAACCAATAAAAGTTCAGATTAGAAATATTTTGAAGGCACTCGCAATTAGAGATTTTTGAATTTATATTGATAGAATGACTCTGAGGTTAGGTGCACTTAAATCAAGTTTCACATAAAATTTACTTTTAAATTTCACTCCAGTTGTCAGATCTGTGGTGTTAATTTTGGTTTGAAAACACATAGCATATTTCTTCATATATTTTAGGTGGTTATTTGTTTTAAAAAAAGTTTGTCAGAGTTATAATAAATATCCACAGGGAAGGCTGGAAGAAAGAAAATTGCTTTCAAAAAAAGAGCTTGTATGTATTCTCTCTCTGAATATTCATTCTTTGTTTACCAGTACTGTAGCTATCCCAATTACTTTAAATTTTTGCTCACCCTTTATCCCTTGGAATAAATTCTCTTGTCATTCTCCTTGGAAATACCTAATGCGTGTCACTTATTCCTACCACCTTCATCAGCTTTCTTTCACTTAGGTTGGTGCAGATAGTCAGAATAATTAAATAACATAAGCTGAAGTGCTAATGATACTATAATCTTCGAGATAACCTATTCTGGAAGTGACCATCTCAACTTTTTTTGACTGTGCTTCTTTACACTAGGTGTTTACATAAAAATGCTTTCAAGATATATGTGTTGGCTAAATACTTGGCATTTTGTTCTTGTTTCTGCATGAGATTTTGAAAACTAATTAAAAAAATCATAAAAGCACTTTGCACATTAAAAAGTCCATTTCAGGACCAATTGTAATTTGAAAATCTCATCAGAAGTTTCTGGGTTTAAAATCCTTTGTCTTCATGGTGCTTCTTTCTTTTCCTCTTCCTTTTTTCTCCCTTCCTTTCTTCTCCCTTTCATTTTTCTTTCCTAGTATTATAATAGGAGAGCAATACCATGTTTGCCCACTTTTAAACAGAAAAGATCAAAATGTTTTCATTGTCGTTTCTCATTATTTTCAAAATAAAAATGTGTGGTTTTGTTTGGTTTTGGGTTGTTGTATTTTGGTTTTTTTTTTTTTTTTTTAAAAAAAAAAAAAGAGAGAGAAGAAAAAGAAAATATCTGCCAGGTTTTGTTCTGGTATCTGTTACAGTGCTGTTTGGTATGTCGAGCTGCTAGTGATGCTTGTTTGCTTCTTTGAAGAGAACAAAAAGTGGCTTGTGTGAGTTTCTCAGGAGACTGTGATCATTTGATTTCCAGTTTATTCCAAATGAGGAATACACTAATTGAAACAATTGTAATATTGTTTCTGTAATTATTCATTAATTATGATTGACTTAATGAACTACTTCTGCATACTCAGTTCTCTTGAGTGTTTTTGGTAGGTCAGACAATTTGCTGCAACATAACTTCATCAAAGAAAACACTGGAAGAATCAGTGTTATTTCAAAGCAAGTCAATTCTGAACCTATACCAGTCTATGTAGCAGGAGCAGCAATGGACTTGAGGCAGTGCCAAGAACTGTCTTTTTCAGAAACATGATGTATACCAATGTTAATTTTTCTACAGCTGTCAATATAGTTGAAGTATACAGTTGTTTTACAATCCCTTTGAATCATGAAATATTAGAACAATTAAATTCTGCTATATGACTTCTCAGCAGATGTAAAAATAGCACAACAGTAATAATGGGGCATTACTAGCACATAAAAACCAGGAATTGATTATTTGATGACTTTGAAGGTTTATTAAGAAAAGAATTGCATGCCAAAAATTGCCTTAAAATTAACAGTGAAAGCAAACTACATGCTCAGTGTAGTGCACCAAGAAGGTGACTTTTGTAGAAGAGCTCTTGAATGGGTCAAAAGCAGGGGCCTGAAGTTTAATAATTACAAGAGAATGGTTTGAGTAACAATTTTTAGCTGGACAGGTAGAGGCCATAACTTAGAAATACTCTACAGGTAGATGCGTTCAGGCTAAAACTGTATGAAATCTATGGAAGTAAGAGACAACTTAGCACCCAAGTTACAGAACAATGTATGTGAGAAGATAGTAGGTCTGGTTTTTTATCTAGTGTTTGTATGTCTGACTGATGAAGGACTTAGCCACTCTGTCAGTTTTAATAACTTCTCTATTCGTAAGGTGTAAGAGAAGGGTAGGAGTTAGTGGAAAGGGGGAAGAAAGGAACGTGCACAAAAAAGCTGAGTCCAAGAGCTCAGACCTTTCTCCTATAGCGACTGAAAACAAATACTCTAGTGCAGACAGTTTGAAGCACTCCACTCTTACCCAAATTAATGTATATGTGCTCAGAGTCCTTTTCCGAGACTGAAACAACAGAAAGAGATATCCTAAGAGCTCAAAGGACAAATATGAAGTGTTTGACATCCAATACTGAAGAAGTGCTTAAAATCATCATCTGGGAGATACTTCTATTATGAAAACTACTGAGGTTTGGAAGTTTCTTGTCATGTGAAATAAAAAAAGTAATGTTTCTAAGTATTCAGTGAGAAATGCTGAGAGAAATGTAGCACATTCTTTCACCTTACCCATTCAAAACTTACTATCAGGAACCATCTATTTCCTGACAGACCACAGTGACCAGACCCAGAAGAATGGGGGACTGTTATACCTCAAAGAGAAATGGTGGCTCAGATACCTTTGTAGGCAGTATTTGACATGTACATAACTGGTGTGGCCAATAGACAAATCTATTGCTGTGAACAAAACTTCATTTTTTTGTTGTTTTCAGTACAAAGGAAGTCCAGGTATTTCCCATGGACCTTCCACTAGAGGAAGGTCTTAATGATCCACTGGATTAGGAATAAAATGATGAGTCCAAGGAGGTCAAATATATTGTGTCCTATCCAATAAAAACCAAACAAACAAAACAAAACAACATTTCTGGCACTTTCAAGTCCCTGATCTTTGAAGGAAACAGGTGAGCTAACCTCATAGTTTAAATGTAAGTCTTCTAACTGTTGGTTCAGTCCACAAAGATTTTTAAGGGATTCTTCTAAAAGAGATAAAAAAGTTAGATGATGGTAATCCTCTAATTTCTCTGTGTTTGTACAAGCATCCACTTCATAGTAGCCTGCCTGAGTAGCATTTATTGCTGTACAAAGTTCTTAGGAAATCTGTACTACTTTTCTACTTCTTTTGCCTCTCCTCTGTCTCTGCCCTCTCAGGTATACGTATATGATTGAAAGATTAGATGTGGCTGATCCTTAGCTTACGGGTAAACATAATAGTTGATGTTCATCAGTCTTCCTCATACTGAGTGAAACATAAGTAGGAGCAGAGAAAAGCAATAGTAAAATACCTGTCTTGCTTCAGGTATTTCTGGTTTAAGGACCTGATGAACTTGTTATAACCCTATATTTTACATTATTTCTTACAAAAGCATTGATTCCATTCTTGCTGGCTTTGAAACATAAGCTGAACTAGAACGTAAATGAGCTTGTATGTGGAATCAAGAGAGGCAAACTACCTTGTATCACATCTAAAGTATCTTAGAAATACTGGTCAGATCAGAAATATATTCTTTACCAAGTTTAGAAAAGACAGAGAAGTATGATCAGTGCAAATGTCAGAATATATATTTTGTATACTTTCTGCTTTTGTCTCATGCTTGGGGAAACTGAATTGTTACTTAGGCAAATTCTTCCTTCTAAATACAAGTGTTAAAATTGATGAGCAATATCTCTTTTTAGAAACAGCATTCTAAAACTCATACAATATTTTTCAGGTCTCTTTTGCCTTGACAGTTAATATGTTTTGTTCCCAGTTGGTGGAGGACTTTGTCATTCCTATTTTGCATTTGAGGTGTGAAATATCAGAAGTGGAACAATTAGCAAGGTTTCACTGAAGTCATCAACAAAACAATATGGTTTCAAGATTTCATCTGTCACATTCCTATTGCTTTGCACTGATTTTGGATATTAAGTGCCACCAAATTTTTCTCTTCTGTTACTCTTTCCTGCTGTACTACATTGTCAAATTAACATGTACTTTCTGATCACAGCCACAGCCCACTCAAATGCTAGCTTTCTCCTGCAAGAAGAGACTACGGAATTCTCAATTCAATTTCTCAATGCAATTATATGTGATCTTTCTGCAAAATTACCTTTTGCATCAATTTCCATTCATTTCTCAGAATTTCTTATGAAAGATTGCTTGAGTGCTACAAAGAAATACTCTTTTTTTTTTCCTTTTTGGCTTCATGGTAGCGTTGGAATTTTCTCGTAAAAATTTAGCTTAAACAAGGGTGTAGAATTAGTCCAGTGTTTCACCTGGGGGATGCTGAACATTATCTGCCTGAAGTTTTTAGTCCATAAACATGTTGACATGTTAGTTTTCTGAAGGATTCTTTTTTGGTGAGCAGGTATAAGGCAGATTCTTGTGCTGTAAAATGTGATGGTTCATGAGAGGCTGACTGTCATTAAGATGTCTAGGAACCATGCCTTATATAGTCACACAGAAAGAAATTCTCATGGAAACAGCATTATGGAGGTGGCAGCTGCAGCTCTATATTTTTTTCTAGGTTTAATTCTGCAGTTAAAGATTAACCCTTTATGATCTATGTAAAAATTACATTTATGTCCCCCTGAAAAACAGAATATATGACTATCAAATTTCTGAAAACGTACAGGAGAGTTGCTACATCTCTGTGGGACTTAGAATTAACTCTGCACCAGATTACACTGGTATTGCTGAAATTTTGGGCATTCTAATGTGGCTAGAATTATCATCAATTGCCAACTAATATCTTTCCTCACTGAAAGCTTTTTTTCTTCATTAGAGGCTGGCAAACAATGTTCAGAAAACCCTATACAGAACTGTCTTTCCCCCAATATCTTGCTCATATTTTGCAGTTCATGATGGGCCATTGTGAAACAGGTGGGCAAAATGTGGACAGTGAAACTACCAAGGTAGCAATATTGAGGCAGTAAAATAGTACACAGTCAAGTGCAGACTGTGATGTCAAGTGGTTGAATTGGCAGTTATAATTAAGAACAAGCACATAATGCACAGAGACTTTTAATTTGATTTCTAAGGCACTGTATGGCTTTGAGAGGCTGGTAATGTTGGAATCTGAGCACAGAGCCTGAAGACTGCAAACACTAACCTTGAAAGCCACCTTCTTGTGGTTTCATTAGATTTAGGAGGAAGCAGAAGGAGAAACAGCAATCTGGAGACTGTTGCTGCTTTTCTGTGTGACAGTAGAAGCCCACATTCTTCATTAGTTGCTTAGTAATTGTGTTGTTATATCTCCCACACAGGTCCATGGTACGTTGCTATAACATTTACTAGAGTGAGAAAATACTGCACTGCCTCATCAAAGATATCTGCAGCTAACATGCTGCCATCAAAGAGCTGGAGCTTGGTCAGAGCACCTTGATGTTTGCTGTGTGAGATAATGACTTCCTAAGTATTGCTCCTTAAAATTTTAAATACTAATTAATTTTCTGTCTTCCACCTCTTTTTGCTCATCATCCCATTTTATGGTATTACTTTGGCAATACAACCAATATTGTAGCAATATTTACCATTCAAAGTTGATTTCTAAAAGAAGGTACTCTCCAAATACTATTCAGCTGTGACTGATAGTTTTATCAATCAACAGTTTGTAGAGAAGGGAGTTGAGAATATAGTTTTGGGCAGATATACCATGTGCAGAGTGTGCGGCTGAAAACACCTTTCTGGATCAAATGAAAGCAGAACTTCAACGGATTAATTGTGTGGGTGCCACAATGCAGTTGTTACCATAGCTATAGAACAAATTTCTAGTGGATTTTTACTTTACATTAGAAACTTGTGCCATGGCAACAGCAGTGCCTGCTAAAGATGTAATTCTGTCATTATAATTTATCTATTACAGCTCTTTTCATTACTACTAACAGCTGTTATTCTTCTGAATGTGCTTTAGTTTTGAACATGGAATCTCGTGAGAAATAAATGTGAATAAACTGATTTCAAACTTTACATAAGTGCAAAATTCACAGTATTTAGTATGCTTCTGGCTTTCTTAAGATGCTCTGCAGTCTTGGAGTCAGATTCAGAAAATAGATAAATGAGTTTGATGAAGCATCTGTAAATTATAATTCAAATACTAAAAGTGAGAAATGGTATTCCACAGAGTTCTATATATGTATCACAAGCAACTGTGCTGGGGTGCACCAGTGTGTAAATAAATAGCTCATTGAATTGCAATCTGCTGTCTAAATACCAGTTTGGTTGTATATAAACTGGTGATAATAGCAATATGTATTTGTGGCTTTGAGATTATGGCAGAACTGAATTTATTTGTAGTTCCAAATATAAATGTTTTCCATGCAACACAAATACGGCAGTATTAGAGCGATTTTCAGAAGTAATCCACTTGGATGGGTAAGCTGTATGTGCACTTGTAATAACACTAAAAAGTGTTATGTTTTGGTATTTAGGATGCTATTTACAAGTAAAAAGATAAGGTGGTAAGAAAGGTAATACCTGGTGAGGAAGTAAGATCTATGTTGGCTTTTTTTTTTTTTTTTTT
>NDXB01007440.1:65567-85673 GCA_002631895.1 Agapornis roseicollis | reverse complement strand
GGAAAAGAGACTTTGTACCGTATTGCTTAAAATTTAAAAAAAAAAAAAAAAAGGGAAAAATATATTTAAAACCATCCCATTTCATAGAGCATTATTTCTGTACAGGGTAAAACTGTGTCATCAATTAAATAGAGTTGACACAGCTGTTTTAACAGTAGCTGAACAGTGAGAAGGAAATCTAATAGAAAGAGAAAAAACTGATTTGAATACAAATGTAATTGCAAATAAAACAATCAGATTCAGATTATTATTGTTCTAAAAGAGTAAGGGGCAATCTCATGAAAAGTCCTGGCAGGCTGGTTTTGATTCCTGAAACCTGAAGTGTTGGAAGGGAGAATTATTCATAGAGAAACTCTTGGTTAGGAGATAATTAATAATTTCTGAACTTGCTAAAAGCAATTCAGGATTTGCTGAATTTAACATGGAGTTAATTTCCTCTGTAGCACCCTTCATAGTGCTGTGCTGGTAGCTGGAAGGGTGTTGGTACCACCAATGTTTCAGCTACTGCCAAGCAGTGCTCACATGGCATCAAGGCTGTCTCTCCAATATCCCCCCTTACCAGTAGGCTGGATGGACAAGATATTGGGAGGGAATATAGCTAGGGCAGCTAACCCAAGCTGACCAAAGGGGTATTCCATGCCATATCACAACTGCTCAGCAATAATAGCTAAGAGAAAGGGGGGAGGTTGGGACAGCATTTGTTATTGCATTTATCTTCTGGAGCAGCTGCTACTTACACTAAAGCTCTACTTCCCAGAAAGTGGCTGGACGTTACCTGGTAATGGGAAGTAGTGAATAAATCTTGTTTAATTTTTCTTCCATAAGTGACTTTTCCTTTTGCTTTATTTAACTGCATCTTTCTTGAGCCACAAGGGTTTTTTTCCATCTTATTTTCTCCCTACCTGGTCCTGCTGAGGTGGGGAGTGATAAAGCAGCTTGGTGTCAACTAGCATCCAACTCACCACAGTACTTTTTGGTGCCCCACCTGGGACTCCAGGAATTCAAGGTCAGGATATTAACTGGGAGAGGTAATGAGCAAAATATGGACTGAATAATGTGTAATGATGGTGTAGAATTTTGGTTATTGTAATTGTGATAAAGGGATGAGGGGTGCATTGTATGCAAAATTGTGTCCACTTTTGTTTGGTGTTGTAATGTTGTTATTCTGATTTTGGTGTGGGATTGTTTTATTTTTGTTGTTGTTGATATGAATGAAGATTGTGTGATTTAATGATAATCCTTAAATATGTGATCCACAGAGGCAAGGAGTGGAATATATTGAGTTTGTGTGGCCAGGTTTTGGATGGACCTGCTGGTAGCACATAGTTATCTGGGATAGCACTATAGCACTATGTTATCTGGGATAACATAGTTGAGAAGCAGGAGGGAGAGAAATGGCACAGCAGCCAGAGAGACAAGTTAGAATATGTGAGAGGGACAGCTCGGCAGACACCAAGGTCAGAGCAAGAGGAAGGGAAGGAGATGCTCCAGGCTCTAGATCAGAGATTCCCCTGCTGCCTATGGTGCAGACCATGCTGAGGCAGGCTGTGCTCCTGCAGCCCATTGAGGTCCCTGGTGGAGCAAATATCCACCTGTAGCCTGGGGAGGACCCCATGCTGAAGCAGAAGGGTGCCCAAAGGAGGCTGTGACCCTGCAGAAAGCCTGTGCTGGAGCAGGCTCTTGGCAGTACCTGTGGTCTTGTGGAGAGAGAAGACTTGTGACCATGTGCAACTAGAGCGTATCACCCAAGGCTCTGTCCAGCCTGGCCTTGAGCACTGCCAGGGCTGGACCACTCACAACTTCCTTGAGCAACCTATTCCAGGACCTCACCACCTTTACACAAAAGAATCTCTTCCTTATATCCAGCCTGAATCTCCCTTGCTTAAGTTTGTATAATATAGTAGTAGTACAGTATCAGAGTGTATAAGTCAAAGAGATTTCTCTTAGTGATGGATGCTAAAGAATCTATATTAATGAAGTTTCACTTTTCTTGTCTAATAATTTTTTAGCAAACAGTAAAGTTTCTGATAATACTGAAGAGTGAATGTATCTTGGTACAGAATTCTTCTTTTTAGTATTTACTTAGACCTGTAATACATATTATACTTTAGTGTTTTAATGAACTGTTAGTAAAAACAAAAACATATTAAATTCAGGCACAAATACACTTAATTTACTAGGCATGAAGAGCTTTTCATACTGCACAGTATCTCATTCTCAGTGAAAAATATTTGAGAGGAAATGTGTCATACACTGATAATTTAATAGCTATATTTAAATTAGGCAATGATGACATCTTGTGATGAAATTCTTGAATGGATTTTCAGGAACCTTGGACTGTATTTTCCTACTAGTGAAATCTGGAAAGACTTCATTTAGCTCTTGAGGGGAATCTCATAAGAAGTGATTAGAGGAGTAATGAAAGGGGAGAATCAAAACTGGCTGATGTGGTCATGAGGACTCCATCCACAGCATGCATTCAGAAACAAAAATATTAAAGCAGAATTTTCAGTTTGGTAGTGGTACAGGTAATGGAGGAGTAAACTAGAAACTATGGAGGGAGAGATGGCTGCTGGTGTCCTCTAAGGGCATGGAACTTTCAACATCTTAATAGCTTACCACTGAAATCAGAAGCAGGAGTGCTGACTAGAGAGCAAGTAAGAACTAATCTCAGTGATAACAGACAAGAAAAACACTATCACAAGCAGTGCAAAACCTCTACTATCTAGTGAAAATAAAAGAATGTGCTGGCTACTGACTCCGCTCAAGGTAGTATGGAAACATCTGTATCACCAGGCACTTACAGATGGTGTATTTCTTTACTAGGGTTTGAATTTGCCAGGTTGCGAAAGATTCTTTCAATCACTAGCATGTGATAAAGAATACTCATGATCCTGCAAGAATGATCAGAATTGAAAGTGATTATAAGGCTTTGTGGCAATGGATAAAAGCAACGATTCAAATGATATTATTCTATCTCCTCTCACATCCGAGTCAAGCATCAGTTTGATGCACCCTAAATATAATTACAGGGCTTCTATTCTGAGAGAACTTTAAATTAAGAACCATGTGGCAAGGACAAAAATCTTCAGCTTAAATAATTGAAATTTGACATAGGTGAACAACTAAGACAGAATTACTTAAAACAAGATTAAAGAATTGACTAGAAAAAGTCATGGGTCATTTTGCCAGCTGTTTGTATGCTAATGGTAGAAGAAAAGGGAACAGAGAAGAATTAACTGAGGAATTAATGAGCAATAGACAAGAAGAAATTGAAGATTATGGCAAAATTGGCATTGTAGAGAATTTGTCATATATATTACACTGGTAGTATAGAGGGAAGAAGAAAAGAAATGTTGGCTGGTCTTTCAAAAATATAATGGACTTGATAGTAATGGGAGATTTTAGTTGCCACAGCACTTGTTGGGAAAGAATTTTCATTGACAGACTTCCCAGGAAAAAGTCTCAAGGGGGCAGACATCAATAAATTCAGCCAATTTATTTTAACATATCGCTAGGGTTCAAATTAAATAGAAATCTGTGGGCTCTTCAACAGAATACTGCTAAAGGCCGTAACGTGAGTTTCTCCAGTATGAAGGAAAGAAAGTGTAAAAGACCAGCTTAGATAAATTCTCATTTTTCTTTCACTTTAGATAAAATGAAGAAAATGTCTCTCTTTACTGAGCTTTGTAGAATAGCACATGCATGCAGAGACAAGTCAAAAGTGCCAAAGCACTCAGTGAGATGCAACTAGCAAGAGAAACGAAGATATAATATAACATAATTACATTAGTGCATTAATAGGGAGAAGAATAAAGAAATCTTTGGCACTTAGTAGAGGTACTGCAGGAAAGGAAAAGCTGCTCATAGTAGGTGCAGAGAAGGCAAAAATGTACAATGACTTTTTATCACACATTTTTACTGAAAAGGTCATCGTGGAGCATATGACATACACATCTAATCCTTAGAGTGTAACCTCAATTGTAGGTAAGGAAATAGCAGGTGATATGTGGTAGGTATCTTAAAATTGATTTAATGAACTTCATTATGTGTTACATAACTGCCTGAAAAACTTAAACCTGTTAGTGGGTTTTTGTGAGACTTCTTGGAGAATGGATGAGGTACCAACACACTAAAAGAGAGTGATGTAGAGCTTATCTTTAAAAAAGGAAAGGAGAATCTTTTCAATTAATAGAAAAGTATGGAATCTTTTCAATTCATAGAAAAGCCAATGAACAGATAAACTACTTAAAATAGCTAAAAAAATAGTGAAGAAATAAGTAAGAGGTAACATGGATTTGCCAAGAGCAAATTAAAGCAATCTAGTTCCATGCTAGGAGCAGATAGCAGATTTTTGTAGGTCAGGAAAGAACAGTAGATGCCCAGTATTTGGACTTCAGTTAAGGTTTTGACATTGTCTTTTGTTTTTCTAGTTAGCAAATTAAGGAAACATGGACTTAATTAAAATAATGGTAGGTCAGATTGAAGAAGCTTATTCTTAATGTCTGAATTCAGACTAAATTCAGTGTGGACTGCATTGAGTATATCCAAGCCACAGAGTTAGATAAAAGACACTTCTTTGGTATTGTTCATTACATCTAAGTGGCACTAAAAATATTCATATAGCCTAGAGGTCATCCTCAGATATAGTGGTCTAAAACTAGCTGACATGAATCTCCCCCTCTTCTCCCCATAACAAAATTAAAAAGACAAACTGAAGCATCCAAATATATTATTAGGGAGAATATAACCTTTGCTACATTTAGCAACACCTTCAAGACTTCTGGATATTTGCTAGAGTTAAAAAGGACATTGTTTGGAGTATACCTGATTTTGGCTTGAGTCAGTTGAATAGATCAGATTAGAGTTTTAAATCACTTTGAGTCTATGTTGAAATGATTCTGTGACTACTGGGATAACATGATTTAGATGGAGTCTGTGTACAAGGTAAAGTAAACAGAAGAAATACTTCGATTTCCATTTTTTTTATTTACCTAAGTTTTTCAAGGCACATATTTTTGTGTTAGTAGAAGCCCAGTAGCTGTTCGGAGGTGTGTGGTTCAGAGTTTACTTACATTTGCAAGTCACTTGAAAGGGGATAATGAAGAAATAATCTACTTCAGAGAAAAGCTGGTTTTTTTTAACATGAGTAACTGGATATCATATCATCATCATGATTAAAGCAAGAGTTGTTTCAAATCAAAACAATTAAAGTAATGACAAGGAAAATAATTGTTAAAGGTCACTCGATATCAAAATAATCTACAATTACTTTAGGATTGTGCTGGGCTTCAGTTCTGTCAAATATGTTCTAGCACATAGAGGGTTATGTATAATTTTATAATTCTTCTGATCATGAATGCTTTTTTGGGTGCTAGCCAAAAATTTGCCATCCAGTTGCTGTGTGCATGCAAGTACACTGTAGTAAGGATTTCTTTGGTCAGCTGAGCAAGTGCCCACCCTCATTGTTCCACCTAGATGCATGCAGAGTGCATTTACCACATTATCTTCAGTTTCATGATCTACAATTTGAGCTTAGAACATAAAATACTGGCAAGCCTTTTCTTACAGCTGAAATAAGCAAATTTCTTACTACATTTAGCAAGTTTGGATTTTACAAAGCTCATTTGTTGCCCTTTTCTGAGAATAGGGTCTATGCTTGAACATAATCCTAGCATCACAGTCATCATCTATGTCTAAACATCGGTATCAAAGCTCCAAACTTTGCTCAGTGAGGCTTCCTGAGTGAGTGCCTTTCAAAGATTAATGTGATTTGTTACTGGAAGAGGTGTATGCAACAGAGGTTTAACAGATTGGAAAAAATAAAATTATAATCAAGGAAGTTAGCAAATCTCCTAAAATATTTAGTTTAGCAGTATGTATTAGCATGTCAACAACTTCAGAGACACCCATGAGTTGGCTCTTCTAGAACTACTTTGTAACCCAAAGGACTCTGGAACACTGACAGCTGTGCCTGAGTTGACTCCATGTGAGCTGTATATCATTTAAAAGTAGCAGAACTGCAGTGGGTTGTGCTGTATTCAGAATAAACCCTACAGCTCCACTTTACATGAAGTTTTTCCACAAACAAGACTTTAATGGTTCTGGATATGCTCACTACATGTGTGTGTTTCTGTCATGTAATACATATTTAATGCCAGTAGTAGGTCATGGAACACTGTATTAGAGTGCATTTTGTGTTTATGGAATGAATGAACATGCACAGCCAGAAAAGCAGAATGAGAGGAGTAAAAAATCACGTTGTGCTTCTGTCATTACAGTACAGCTGTAATGAAACTGGAATTGTGCAGACCTTTGACTACCAGGAACACCGTTCTCAGTTTCCTCTCTTTCTTCCATCTGTTCCACTGCCACTACGTAGACATGAAGCCTTCATCCTCCTTACTATAGTTTTGCCTATGAAAGCAAAAATTTCACTCCGAAGTAGTCAAACTTTCTTTTAACAAATGAAGCCTTGATGGGCTAGCCCTTCTTCTGTTTGCTGCCATATGTTTGCAATTTTGGCAAAATGGTCTTCCTCCAAAGCTGTTAATATCCTCCCTCCTCCAAGGGCAGAAAGCAGATAAAATATAAGTATTTAATTAAGGCAGAATTTTAATTAGATAAGTGTAGGCATGTTGGCATAAGGCAGTTTTTACAGTGGTAAGTTATATACTTTCAAGTATATACTTTGTTATTTAGTGTCTGTTTTGCAGCAGTTGCTTCCCCTTTTTAAATCTCTGTGTGGTTAAACTAAGCACTTTGATGAAGTAGTTTTAATTCATAGATTTTAATAAATGGAGCCATGCACCCTTTCAAATAGTGGGAGACCTTTGAAGCTTACAGTTTTGAACAGTCAACTCTAATTTTGCAACCCAACGCCACCAGCCTGTAAAATAACATCACTTCCCTCCTAACTCCACTTTCCCATTGAAGCTGATACACTGTGCAAAAAGACCAAAATATCTGTAGCATCATAAAGTGGGGGAAAAAAAAAAAAAAAAAGAAAAGGCAGAGGGAACCTGGCTCTGTAGCTGGTAGAAGAGGGACCCAATGATAGGAGATAGCTCCAGCAGCTGTTCTCTGATCCCAGTGCTGTTCGATGCCTCCTTAATAGGAAATGAATATGCAGTTTAAGATTTTTAAACTGCATCTATGAACTCTTTAGCATCAAATATAGGACAGCGCTGCAGGGAAGAAAGCCACACAATTGGGTTTGATTCTGCACTTGTATTTTATTGACAACTGCAAAGCAAATGTGGAATTTTCTGCAGTGGCAGAATTGCTGGGACGAATTTTTCTACGCCAAGCCAGTATGAGATGTTATGGAAGGCAAAGGTGATTCTTGTTTCAGGCAAAACTGGTTTTAGTCATTTTCTCTTATGAATGTCACTCACTCTCACACTCTTTACCCAGAAAACAAGCAGAAAACAAGCATGCACGTGTAGCCAAGTTGCCTGTTCATGGCCACTTGTGTATAATAATGGCAAACTAATTTTTTTGATAGATCTTTAGGATACTATGGTGTGGTCCTCTTGATCCAAAATTTTGTATACTTCAATGGTACTCATTTTGACTTTCTTATCTTGGATATTTTAGGGCTAGAATCTATCTTGCTTTTGGAATTACAGGAAGGTGAATGTCACATACAGTGCACTATAAGGTTGTTGCTGTCCTCTTGTGAAGTGTGTATTGTAGAGTCTTCTGCTGACAAATGATCTGTGCTGTTCCTTTATCGGATCACGCTCCTTGTTTTGACAGAAACACATTCCTTAGTCTTTTGCTGCTGTCAGCTGAGCCCTTGGTTATCAATACAGACTATACCTTTAACCCTTTGTAGCACTGTATCCTCTCATGCTTACATACATGCATTTCTACTCATGTATTATTCATACCAATCTTCATATTTATTATAAAAATCTCTGGAATTATCTGAATGGTAATTTCAGTGTATGTAATCACCTAGATTATAGAACAATGGAGAACAGAAGCCATATAGCTGTAAAATACATGGAAGAAATATTTTGGACATTTATTTACTGGGAACATGATAGTCAGGATGCATTGCATGCTGCTAAGCTTACCCAAAGATCACATAAATTCTCCAAAGAAATCACAAATGATTGGATTAATATTTTGTTGACTTCTACTTTGTAAGAGCCTAAACAAGAGATAAGGATGCATCTGTTTTAATGATCCATGGAATCCCAAAACAAACCTTACAGAAGACTTGGCAAACTACAGGATAATTGTAGAGCTTTTAGCTATGTTTTAAAATAAACACAATGGGAGCCGGATACAAGAAACAGCAAGCATTTCATTTATTTTCTGTTATTCGTGTATTCATATTTTATTGGCAATTTTTACCTGTAGTGTCATAAATGTAATATTCATCTATATGCTCCTCATGCACCAATTAATTAGAGCTGTGTTTGAAACAGCTTGCTAAAAATGAAGACAGACTAAACTGAAAATACAGTAAAAATGTAAGTCATCAGACCATATTTACCCATGTAGTCTCTAACTCTGATGCATTTTCTATTTACATGTGCACTCTCTCTGTAAGTGCCTATCATCATATACCTTTTATTTGTGTCAGTTCTTTTTGTGTCCTAAGTTAGGCTTCTTTTTTCAAAACTGTTTGCACAGCAATTCAGTCATATTCACAGACTTGAATAAATGTTTTCTGGCACATGTCTTCTAGAAGGAATAGAGATGATTGACAGCAAACAGAGAAACTTAAGAAAATGGGACTACAATATCATAAATCCTGACATTCATCAGTGAGTAAATATATAACCTAATTTTTGTTGATTTTGTTTGTAGTCCACTTGTGACCATCAGATCTTGACATGTTAAATTTAGATACTGTGCAACAGGACTCCCTAAGCAAAAGAGTCTTCTACAAACTCTCTTTTGATTGGAGGATTAACATTTAATTTTGACTGACTTAATGCACTGAGACTTTTGAGAGGTATTTTCCCACATCGGGTGTAAGGTTTCAGTGAAATCACAGAGGAGGTTCAGACCCCATTCTGGTGTTTGTATTTTCTCCTTTGGAAAAACTTTAAACCTTGGCAATCTGAGCAGTTGTAGCCAAACATTTATTTATTTTTTTTTTCCTTCTCACAAAATTAATGCAAAGGATGTTATTCTTCCTTAGAGAGCATATACTAAAATATTTGTCAGGCATAAAGAAATCTCTTTTTTATTTTGTAGAAAGACTTCATCTCAGAAAGAAGAGTAATGCAAACTGCATTTCTACCATCTCTTACTTCATTTTTTTATTCAACTAATATCTGTCCTTACATTCTACTGTTAAATTTGGTTAGAATACAAGTCTACGTGACCACAAACATGAACAATTTATGTGCAGTGTGAATATACTACTCAAATCTATGAAAAGTCAGTGTACTTATCACTGTTCTTATGGCTTTGTTTCAGTATTTTTAAAATCATCTCACATTAAATAGTTCCCCTTTAGGAGTGAAAGATATTGAGTTATAAAGAAGACATGCATGTTGATAGGCAAAAATAGAATAAAGTGATCCTACATCATATTCATATACACCCATAATATTTGTTTTGAGACAGAGTGCAGAATGGTATGAATACACAGATTGCAAAACTCAGAAAATTAGATTTTCATTGACTTCCAAGGGCATGAGTAATGAGTAAAATAATAGTAAAATGGGCAGTTAAATAGTATTATGTTTAAGAATGTTTGGGACAATATTAAGAACTGTATACATTACTGTACAGAAAAGTAAATTAAGTAAATAAAAGTTATTCTTACTTTAAAGTTTTGGATATACCTGTCTATGGCCTAGCCTTACAAAATTGTGCCAATACAAACAAAACCAGCCAGAAATCAAATTAATTGGTTGTGGAAGGTACTTCAAAAATAATGTTACTCACATTACCTCCTGCATTCTGTTGGTGGTAAATAAGTCCCTAACTCTTAAGTGGATTTGAAAACTTTTCTGCGAATGATAATGTTACTGCTGCAATCTACTCTCCTTCGTCAGTTCTCTTCTCTGTCAGACGTCCTGTGAAATCACTGAGCCCTACATACTGTAGCTTTTTACACTATGGGGCTGAATATTGCTGAGCTATGTCTATCTAGATAGGTGATAAAAGGACAAAAAAAAAAAGGTAGATTGCAGACTTCAGAACCTGAAAGAATGTATTAAGACATTTTTCAAAGTTATTTCCAGTAGAACTGGGGTCTTGCCTGTTTCTCCACTGGACCATGGCAGTCCAGCGGGAGTACTATTAATCTATGTCACCTCCTCAAGGACAGCCTCTCTGGATTTCACAAAGTTAATGGCAGAGTGTTTGTTGGTGTGCCTAAAAAGTGACAAGGTAATGGTGCCCTCATTCTATAATGCTTTCATAATCATCCTACTGTAATTCCAGAGGTTAAGAGATATTTTCTTCAAGCCATGATAAATGACATAAAAAGAATGAGCAGATTACTTAAAAATTTTACAGGTCTCTTGCTTAGGTTAGGCTTTATCCTTTCAGTTTAATCTGAAATTTGCAACTATGTAATCATTTACACCCATATATATTAATATTATATTCAATTGATGTCACTGAATTGAACAGCATTTATTCTTTGAAGCAGAATCAAGTTCAACACCAGGATAAAAATGTTTGCAGAATAGGAATTAAAACGTCAGTGGAGTTAAAAGTATCTGATGAAAACTGAGGCTTTCACAACCTGTGGCTAGGAAAAACATTAAAGACAATAGAATATTTCTAACTTCTAAAATGGACTATATGTAAAGCTTTGTTCAATATTCTTTGGTGGTCTTTTGTATGAGATGATGTGAGTATTACTCTTACAAATGTGTTAGGGCTATCTTTCAAATTTATATTTCATAAATTATAGATAGATCTAAGTCTACTAAGACTGACTTAATAACAGTTTCTTGAAAGTTCAGGTGATTCACTGTTTCCTTCTTAATCTAGCAGTCTTTAGATTGAAATAAATATGAATTCTTGGAAGCTCACGTTTCTAGTAATCACAAGAACATCACAGGCTTAGTTAACAATCTTTGGCCTGTAATAGAATTTACAGCACACAGAATTACTTCTAGTTTTAGTTCCACCTACAGAAAATGAAATGATATAGAATATTGAACTTACTAAAGTGTATTCATTTGCTTTCTAACCCAGACCTTTAACCTGAGTTCAAGATCATAACACTAGAACCCGTATTATCTTGTTTCATTGCTCTGTATTCAGGAAGATATTATATTTGAATGCTTTCAAATCCTTCCAAAACTATTTGCTATTTACTACTTACCACCCCTACTTCATAACCCATGATACCAGGAACTTCTCAAAACTTTTTTTCTACTTTTATCCACAGCTGAGTTTAAATTATTGACTACTAATATAAATTTCCATTAAATGTTTATAATAGCACTTGTTGTACAGTTCTGCTATCTATTCCTGAACTATACGGATAATTCATGACCTCATGCATGATTTCAGATAAATAATTTTATGAACTCTGCAATTTGGCTGCTTTTCTATTTGTGGGTTGAGATGGACACAGAAAGAATAATAAAATATTGGAACAGTCTGCCCAAAGAGGTAGTGGAGTCACCATCCCTGGATGTATTTAAAAAGAGGCTAGATATGGCATTTGATGACATGGTTTAGTTGACGTGTAGGGCACGGGTTGGACTTGATGATCTTAGAGGTCCCTTCCAGCCTGGTAATTCTGTGATTGTGTGATCTCAGTTACTTAGTGCTACTCTGTTTTCTGGTAGGCTATTTGAAATGTTTTACAGAGCATAATTCCAAAGAATAAATTATCTTGACAGTACACAAAAACTCGTATTTGCATATGAATATGGAGTTCATATAGAGACTAGCCATTCTTCTCAAATTTATGCAAGACAAAATCCATTAAATTTTCGATCAGATAGCAAGGAATGTAGTTAAACAGCCCTAGACCAGAATTCAAGAGAATAACTGCAGGTATTGGTTTTGCTTATTAAACCAGCCCTACTTTCGATCTTGTTTGTAGTATGGGGAATAATCATTATCTCACTAACATTATATCTCACACAACGTTAATGATGCTAGTGAAACTAGTCTGACATGTTTTCTGATAGCCTGTACCTGTAAAACCACTTGACCTCTTCCTGAAATCCATTAGTCTTGACAAAGGAATGATGGAAGGAATGGTGCCCAGAGTACAGTTTGTCAGTTTTGTCTGGAAAATTACATTTTTATCACTCCAATTCCTAAAGCAAAAAGCCATGCAGGACTACAATGGCATGAAAGCGGTTTGCACTGTCTGTAGGCATCAGCACAGATCTCTGAAGCAGGATCCTAGGCTCAATCTGCAGATAGAGAAGGCCAGATCAGAGTTCCTACTCCAGAGGTGAGAGAGTGAGAGTCGAGAAGTCAGCATGAGGGAGCTCACAGACAGGATGAATGCAGTTTATATAACCTCATCCATATGCAAACAGTCCAGTGAGTTGCCAGAGCAGTGCCAGCATGCCACCCACTCAAGTAATGTCTTCATTATTCATTGAAAGGTGCCGCAGTTTTCTTTTGGTGTTTGCACAGACTGTGTTAGTAGAGGATAAATATTACAGAAGGTGGGTATAGAGTTTTTATGTAATAAAGCAAGTTTCTATTGAGAACCTGTCTTTATTGTGAGGGAGCAGAGAGGGACAGTTGTTCCCTAACAGCAGTCAGCTGTGCCCTCACCCATGGGCTGCCAGGAGGTTACCGGCTGCTGGTAACATGCTCCACTGACAACTCCAGGCAGGCCCCTAAGAGATGACTCAGGTCCATGGTCCGTCAAGGGAGTCTAGCCACGAGTAAAAGGAGATGAGCTCAGAGGTAAGAATGCAGGAAAGCTGTAAAATGGTTCATAGGCTATGCAGGAATCAGGGCTGAAGATAGGACTGCAAAAAAGCCAGTATAGTTGCCTGAGGGGTCCATCCAGGATACGAACTACCTACACTGTAAGTCCAGAATCCATCCAGTAGTTAGGACCAGAGGCAGGCCCAAAGACTGGCACTGTTGCAGCATTACTGGGGCAGGGACTGACAGTCCCAGGCTGATCTCAAATGGGGTCCTGGGCCATAGGCAGTGTGAGGGAGGCTGGGGAGATGCTGCACATGGACAGCAAGGACCACTGGTGCCCTTGGAACCCTGACACCTCTGGTTTTATTCTGTGTTTCCACAAAACCTTGCAGCAGTTACTGAATCTATGAAATTACTGTTGCCATTTATTTAATGGCTGTATTTAACTTCTTGAGCTATTTCTGTTCCATGAGTGTTCTTTCAAACCTTTTCTGAACAGTTCCTTCAAATATTTTTCTGTTACCCACTCCTGCTTGATTTGCTCAAATTTGAAATGATATATATTTGTTTTTATGATGCCAGGAATTACAGCATAGAAGTTTGGGCTTATATAGCGTTTTTAGCAAGACTACATAGTATGCCTTTTTTATAGATATATACTTAGTATATTAGTTTTTAACAGTAGTCTAAAAGCTTTACTGAGTTAAATAAAGTATTTTGATTGGTCATGGTGCCATGTAAATTTTCAAGTTTGGTGGGCTTTTTTTCTTGCAGACAATAAGAGTGAAAATGATTACTCATAGGTGGTGAGTGTAGTGTTACTATTATCCTGTAAAAGTTCCTGAAGCAAGAACAGAAACTGCTCTAAGAAACTAACTCCTTTTTTACAGAAAATGTTACTAAGTTTCACTGAAGCCAGAATAAGGGTGTACACGTTTACCCTTTGCATGTGAGTATGATTCCTGCAAAAAATGGCAGGCAACTGAAAGCTCCTTGTCCTACCAAAGGAATTTGTATAAGGTAGAATAACTTCATAAAATAGTGTGATCCACCAAGATTTGCATTCATGCCACCTGCTTAGCACTGCCTCCAGCAGTAGGAGCTCCTTCAGTGCTCGTGAAAAGGGGAAAAAAAGCAGATGAATTCTAATTTCATCTTAACTGTATCTTTCCTAAATGCAATACAAAGTGACAGTAACCTCTTACCCTTGTGGTGACATCTATAATGTAAAGAGACATTCCCTCCATTTCCCAAAGAGTTACAGAGGGAGGGTAGAAAACAAATCCAGTTCTCCCTGCAACCCTCTTTCTCCCATCATGTTTCATTAACCACCAAACTGGCAGAAAAATCCATGGAGGTCTATTAAGCATAAAGACACAATTTCTGTTTCAGAAAGGCATTGGGCTACAAATTGCTGGATACTGGGAAAATGCTAGGAAAGGATCACTGCATGTGCCTCTTACACTTTCTTATACTAGCCATTGAATGAAGTTGGTGAATGGCTGAAGCTAGGTGAAGCTAGATTAAGCTGTGGTGTGATCTAGTGCAGCTCTTCCTGTGGTCTCACTGAAACATCCACCTGTTCTTAACTAATTCTTGCAGTTCAGTAGGTTGCATCTAGTATTTCTGTTCTATAGACCAGGGAAATCTTGGCTATTGCAATTCTATATAATATAGTTTGATTTTTCTGTTGTCTTTAACCATAAATTATCCCCCAAGTATATTCATTTAAAATACAAAATCAGAATCTCAAAAGTCTAACTTTAGCTCAAGAAATCTTGCTGCATGGTGATATGAGTTTCCAGACACCATATATATTGCTCAGCATCATAGTAGTGGCATTCTTGAATAGAACAAGGTGTCCTGAGACCTAGTCTGGTGGCTGTGCTCTAGAAAACAGATCTTTGATTTTTCTAGTAAGAACTGTCTCTTATTCACTGAACAGGATGTGTTCTGAAGGAGACTAAATCAATGTTGCCAAAGCAATTGACTATACACAAAAAAATATCCTAACTTTGAAGAGTCTATAATAGATATATGTTTCATGATGGACTGAAGCACTTTTAGCTATTCCTGGGTAAATAATATATTAACAATCAGAAACACAAACTTGTAGAATGTCCAATGAGGTTCACAAAGTGCAGTTCACTCTTGACAAATCATCTGTCAAGTAAAATGTATTGTCTTCACAGACTTTGTAGTTATAGTTATTATAGATACAGTTATTGTACTTGCAATGTAGAGTGTCATGGTTTAAGCCCAGCTGGTAATAAAGAACCACACAGCCTCTCACTCACTCACTCACTCACTCACTCACTCACTCACTCACTCACTCCTTCCCCCCTCCAGGCAGGATGTGGAGGAAAATCAAAAGAATGTAAACCCTGCAGATTGATATAAGAACAGTCCAATAACTGAAGTATAATATAAACCTACTACTACTAATACTAATAGTAATAATGATAAGGGAAGAAACAAAGGGAGAGAATATAAAACTAAAAAGGGAAGGGAGAAAAGAAGCACAATAATCCCAAATGATACACAATACAATTGCTCACCACTACCTGCCGACCAATACCCAGCCCGACCCAAGTGATCTAGGCCTTCCAGGTGACTCCCCCAAGTTTATATACTGGGCATGGAGTGCTGTGGTATGGAATAGCCCTTTGGCTAGTTTGGGTCTCTGCTTCCTCACAGCTTCTCGTGCCCTTCTCACTGGCAGAGCATGAGACTGAAAAGTCCTTGATCAGGGTGAGCACAACTTAATAACAACTATAACATTGGTGTGTTGCCAACATTATTCTCACACTAAATCCAAACCACAGTACTACACCAGCTAATAGGAAGGAGAAAGAAAGATAATTGTTACAGCTGAACTCACAACATAGAGTTGTAATAAATCACAGAATCATAGAATGGTTTGGGTTGGAAAAGACCTTAAGATCATCTAGTTCCAGCATCCCTGCCATGGGCAGGGACACCTCGCACTAGACCATGTCAACAAAAATCAGAACAGAACCATGGGGATGACTTTCCTAGCCAATGAAGGTTATTCCATTAGCTTGCATTAGCTGTGGTCTAGGAATTATTTTTATGTGTTCTGGGCCCACACATAAGCAGTAGAATGTAACCTTTAGATTGTAGATACTAGATAGTGGTTTTTAAATTCAAGCTGTTTCTACTGATTTTGGTTTGGTTTTGTATATGCCAGGAAAACTGCCTCTAAAAGTACTTTAAGGCACATATTCAGCATCACCAAACATGATCATACGAAGTGGCATTGCCATCCAAAGAGCTAGGCTGCTGACAGAAATTACAGATTTTATATAAGGCAACCAGGTTTTTCAGAGTTTTATGAAAAAGATAATTTAAAATCTAAGCATCGAAGTAATATAGCTGAAATGCATGAGGTAAAGCAGAACCTTGCATACATTTCTTGGAAACTACTATATTTCCTTCATAATAAACTTTTTTTAATTATATTGGTCTGCTAGATGTTAGACATAGTTTTTCTCATACAACATACTGTTCCTAGCTATTCTTGTCACCTCTCCAGGAATACGTTTAGATTAATTTATTCCCTAGAACGTGCAGTCATTCTAACTCTGCTTCTCAAGTTCTGTCACAGTGTTGAGATAACTTTTTTTATCTGGCTGAAATCATAAGTACAAAGAGGGAAATTATATTCCTGTTAGTGCAGGACAAGGCTGAAAGCTTTAATTAAAGAAAAATGTTTATAGTACTTACTCTAGCATCAATTTCTTCAGCTCTGCTAAACTTGCTGCCAGTGTACTTAAAAGATTAATTCTTTTCACATTGTGTTGCAGTCTCCACTCAAAAATATATTGGTCAGTAGCTACAAAAATTCTTCCATGTTTGACTCATTAACATCAGAAGTGTTTAATGATGTTTGACATGTACTGACCTATCTAAGAAATTGGTTTATAATAATTTATTCACGATGACTGGGGGAACACCTCCTCTACCAGAAAAAGCACTGCATTTCTTTCTTTTTCTCACTTGAAAACTAAATGAAGAAAAAATTATAAGAAAAATCCACATTATTAACAGAGACAATGAAATAAAGATCTTAAATTCCTTATAATTTAGAGCAAATCTGCCTTTCAACATGTTTGAAATCAAGTGATCTTTGATGTCACAGATTCAGTCATTTCCAAACCCCACAATAAAGATATTCTGAGTCTCACTGGGAATGAGACATCTTGTAGAATTTACCATATAGCATACCATATGGCATTTTTCTTGGGAGACATTACTTCTATGTGCTGCTTCTTTTGCCTTGGAGAAGCAAGAACCAACTATTGCTATCCCTGACTTATGTGTCAGTTTTCCCATGCAAGAATAAATTCATCATTTTTGGTTGTGGTATTGGTATCACAGAAGGATTATCATGGGATTTATGTTCTTTGAAATCATAGGAAAGCACAGTACTATGTGAATATGTTGCAGGTGAGAACATCTTACACAGCCTGCACAATGTTTTTCATTATCAGGACCAGCTTTAGGCATAGCCCAAGTAGGCACTGCCTGCAGCAGCACACTGGTGGGGCTGGCACTGAATCATAGACTAGCAAAATGAAGAGATAGCCTTCTAGTCTCAAAGCAACAGCATCTGCTCCAGTTTCTGCTTGAACTGGCTCATAAAAACTGGCCAAGCAGCCTCCCTAAGATAAATTTCCTGGACTGGCAAAGAAGAAAGAGATCCTAAGAGCTGTATGTTCCCATGATGAAAGATTTGTCTCTAATCTAATCTAGATTAATCTAAGGCATTTGACCATGAAACTGGTATATTGATTATTAGCTGTGTCTTGTAGGCAGAACATTTTTGTTGGTTGGGAACACAAGATGCAGAGACATTTGTGTCTATGCATGCAGGGGAAAGTGCCTATCATGCATAATTCTTTCAAAGAGCGGGATTATGCTTCATTGAGTTTCTTTCCAATATCAATTCTTCTGTTTATGGGGGAAAGAGGAAGACAAATTCAGGCATCCTTTTCAAAGAAATTCATGATTTCTCAGCCAACTAAGAAAAAATCAACAAGGATTTAATTCTCAATTTAAGATAATTTTGTTCTCAATTTGTTCTCTGAAGAGCTTGCCCAGCCCTTCAAATTTGCTTACTTAAGGGAAGTCCACTGTATTTCATCAAAACATAGCCTACCCTCCTCCTTACAGCCTTGCTACATACTGGGCACAACCCTGAAGGGTTTATGCTACATCTGTGTACAAATCTATGATTCACAGTCAAAAAACCTCTGCAAAATAGGGGAGATTTACAGACAGATGTGAACAAATGCATTTTTTATCTCCATGAGACTTAGAGTTCTATCAATTTGGTATAGCTCCTTTCTCTGATAAAAAAATGAATTATCCATTAATCTGTTTGAAATACATTTAGCTATTTGTGCACACCATAGATAAGTGGTCTATATTGCATATGTTCACATGATGATGTTATTAAACACTTGAGAAAACTCCTAAATGCCTCTTCAGTAACTACAGATTTACCTGTGCCAGAGAGGCCTTCAGCATTTTTTTGATAGGCCTAATGAACCTTTCACATTTCATGTGGTAGTGCAGCAAATGAATAGGAAGAACTAGAGTAATGTAAGATCTCCTACAGATCTATCTTGGGCACCTTTCCAACCTCATGAAAGATTTTTTTATGGCTCAACTAAAATTATTCTACAAATTCATTATGGACTTCAGAGATGTTCCACAAATCCAAGCAGCAGTACCAGAGCAAAAGATAACAGGTTTTAGTCCAAACCCTAGTCAGGTTGGAGTTGAAACTCTTTTAATATTGCTAATTTTAAATATCCAGCCAAGTTTAAAGTCTGTTCTGCAACTGCCTAGGGATCCTCTGCATGTCACTTGCAAAGACTTTGCATTATACCTTATCAGTCAGGCTGTAGGTTTGGATTTCAGTGAAACATGCTTCTGCTGTAGTATCATCAATCCCAAATTATGTGCTTGACAGGTATCTATAATTTCTTTATGCCTGGAATTCAGTGCCCCTTAGAGATGATTATTGCTTGAGATTCCCAATGGACCCTGAATATATCAATTTTCTGCCTTTATTTTTTTCAAGTCCTTTAATCCACTTATGAAAAGCAAAAGTTTACTAAACATTCCCCTTAGAACAAAAGTACTTCCAGCCTTAGAGAAACTGTCTGAAAGATGGAGCATTGATAGAGAATACATTGTGAGGTATTTGGCTTCTTGTGCAGAAAATGAACTTCACTTTCTTTTTTTTTTTTCCCCGTTATAGTTGATAAAATATGCTTCCTCCCTAGAAATCACACAAATCTTATGTGTCTGCCTACTATCGTTCACATTTTTGTACAAAAATTCTATAAACTTGAAATTTTATTTAGTAAAAATATTCTAGCTATTCATTTGAAATGGCGACCTTTTCAAATTGAATTATGATATATTGGCTTGAAGGTTTTCTTGTGTCTTATAATATTTTATGGTTGAAGAAATCATGCAGATAATCTAATTACTTTGACTAAAATTGTTGTGCCGTTTATGTCTTTTGCTGTACTACAGGAGAGAAGCTGTGAAATGTATTCATTATCGATTCATTAAAGGGGTTTGCTATTATATAAGCAGAAAAGCAGACCACTACCTAGCTTGTATTAAAAGGGGGAAGGGGAAGGCATAGTAACCCACGCCATTGGCTATGATTTATGTATTGCAGTTCTTAATGTCTTGTAAAACGTAAAAATCTACAACAAACAGATATGTAAAGCGTAACTGGTATGAAGATTCTGTTCAGATTTAAGTGCTCTGGGTTGCTTTTGAGCCTCGCTATTTTCTGCATTTGTTTTGACTGCTCTCATCATTCAAGATTGACGCTTGGATGGGTGTGTAGGAGGAAGCAGCAGCAGCAGGCTTACAGCTTGCAGACAAAAAAAAAAATCTGCCTTATCTGATGGCTATTATTGAAAATGCGAGGTGTAGCCTAGGCTGGGTAATGATGGGGAGCGAGCGAGGGGGAGCAAGAATCATGGAGCTGCATACTGATGAGTGTAGGAGTACTTGATAAAAAGAATTCTTGCTGCTGGCAGTGCATTGCTCATTGTGGAGTATTCCAACAATCACATATAACGGAGAACAGCTTCGCTGACAGCTTGATGTGCCTTTCTTTTTTTTTTTTTTTTTCCTTCGCAAGGCAGTAAAAAACAGTGCTATTCCAGCTGGGGTTTTCGTATATAATTTTTTTTACTTATACTTACTTAG
>NDXB01007440.1:33890-65555 GCA_002631895.1 Agapornis roseicollis | reverse complement strand
CGTCGGGGACAGCTTGATGTGCCTTTCTTTTTTTTTTTTTTTTCCTTCCCTTCCTGCTGTATGACGTACTGGTCTGTAGTAAAGATTAATAACTAAGAAATGTAGAGCTAGGATCAGATCTTACGCTATATACTGCCCTGTAAACTATGTTTTACTTCTGACTTTTCTGCTTGCTGAAAACATTAATCTGTCAAGCTGGCGGGCTCCTTTGATACCAACTTTTCCAGGAACACGATGTGGCAATGCCACCTCTCAGCCCAGGACTACCGCTATTATCCAGTGGATGGTTATTCATTGCTTAAACGCCTCCCTCTTCACCCTCCTACAGGACCCCGATGCCCTGTCCAGACAGTGGGACAATGGTTGGAAAATATTGGGCTACCTCAGTATGAAAACCACTTGCTGGCTAATGGATTTGACAATGTGCAATTTATGGTAAGAAATTGTCTGTGCATATCTGTGTATATACACTGTAGCTGCCTTTTTTGTCTGTGTCTTATGTGCTCATAAAAACCTTAGAGTAATTCTGCATTGCACTAGGAAGGTCTGTATAGTGTTTCACTTTTCTATGTCTAGCTAAATAATATAGAGACTGTCCTTGTATAAACTTCCAAATTGTACATGTTACAAAATATTCTAGCCAGAAATATGGTAAAAGAAAAACTGCATATGAAGGTTTTTTCTCCCTCTCACCAATTTTCAGATTAAAAAAGAAAACTGCAGAGTTCTTTTAATATATTGCAGGATTTTCACAGCATGTAAAAGCTGTAAACACCCCTATCTGCAATACTTCACCTTATTACTTTTATTTAAACGTTAAGATCATTGTAATAATAATAAAGTAACATGCAATGCTATTCTTGCATTGAGAGGTAGTTAAATAATAGAAAATTATTTAATGAAGTGTGCTGTCTGTGCAAATGATTCTTGGTGTCTTAGCTAAATGTTTTTTCATCTTCAAAAATCAGGCTATGGGATTCACTTGTTGAAACTCATGCCCTGTGTGGAAAAGTAATGCATTCTTTTTAATAGCTCCATTTTCATGTTTTAACTCTTGACATTTATCAGGAACATATGAATGAAATAAAATTTTATGTACTTCAGGATATACAGTATTACCATGTGGTGTAAAGCAACAGAGACCTGTCATGCACAAACTTCCCATTGAAATGAATATTGACAGTAGAGAAGCTTGCTTGTAAGGTTGTTATATAATCGCTTTCCTAACTGCTTCATTACTCCCATTACTTGAACCTCTTGCAAAAATCCTGACTCCATTTCCTAAAAAGTATCAGAGCTTAAAATATTATTAATCAGCCCCCTTTTAAGATATTTTTAGTAACCATGCATATCTTGGAGCATTTTTAACTCTGCATAACTTACACCTGGCATATAAGAAACAGAAGTGAATCAGCGAGAATATTACAACTGTAAAATCATCACGAGTTGTGTTTTCCTATTTAATTTCTTTGGCCAACATCATAATGTGCCTTTGAGTTACTGATTGGAAAATTAAAACACGGATCTCTGCCTTTTCCACATTATAATAGTGTAGAGGTTTCTTCCTGTTTTTACATGGCTGCCATGTGATCTGCTTATATCAGTAAAAGTCAACAGAATCTTCACCTTTAAATAGTCTTAGAAAACAAAGCTGGAAGCATGTGCTGTCAGTGCAGCAATGTAAAAAATAAAATCCAAAATGTGTTTCAAGCTGCAGTTTCCCAAATTGGAACTACAGATTCTTATATGTGTTGTAGCCTTAGTTACATAAGTAGATGATCGTTTAGTCTTAAAAAGATTACAGAAGGAAATTGTTCCCAAGAGGCTGTAGGTGGCATAACAAATGCAGAGGGGTACACCTACCACAGGTAAATTATGAGCACCAGAGGAGCCAAATAAACTGCCCTGGGGAGGGCTTTATTGTTGTTCCCTGGCTCTGGAGGAGCCTGAACCATGTTCCGGGGGAATTGATAAGACTTTAATTTCCTATGTCTCTTATTAGCATACTTATGTAAACATACAAATTATATACGAGATTCTATGACATAGTGCCCAGATCAAACTTCAGTTATGCCTGCATACATGTGTGATAGATAATGTTTTCTACTTCTTTTAATTTAAGCCTTTTCTGAAATGCTTTGTTTTCAAAAACATATTGCAGTTAAAATACAGAATAAATTTTAATATTAGTTGGGCTAGTATACACATGTGAGTGGAAGGTTAGACTCTTACATCCAATGATTAAGTAAAAAGCTGGAAAAACCCTAATAATAAAAAGTTTATATTTTCAGTATGTAATAATTCTTAATTTATTGATGTCAAGCTGTTCATCATGCTGTTATGTATTTCAAGTTTTGTTTGTACCAGAATTTGAATAGTTCTCTTATTTTATTAGAAACAAAAATGATCAGAAAAAAAATCAATTTTTTTTAATAATATTCTTTTGAATGTAGCAGTATTATGTAAGGAAAGCTTCTTCTGAAAATTTAAACAAGTGGTTTTTGAAAGTATTTTCCATTCTATTCAAAATGTTGAAGAGAAAATTAGACTTGGAAAGTATATAGGAAAATGACAGCATAAAGACCTGCTATGCTAGGATTAAAATTCAGATTATTCCAAACTTAAATGTGTTGTAGCCTTCCTTAATATGAGAAAACTGCTTTGCCTTTATTAAAGTGGTTTATATATTAAGTTACATTTTACAATCTTATTAAATGTTTCAGATTGGTTAGCTACTTTATACTGAAGAACTCATAATACTTCAATGCAGTAAAAATAATTTAGACATATTTCTTCTATATTCAGTACCATATTCCTGCTTTTGTTTTTCTGGAAGCACATTCTGACCTGCATTTATTCATTCTGTTGCCTAAGCAACAACCATTGCACTCCTATTAAGTATGATTTAGTAGTACATGCCTTACTAGATGTTCAGAACAGGAGAGGGAATATCACAATGTTATAATTAATGTCCATAGAATAATACACATATGAGAACAAATATATCCTGTTTATACAACTCTCAAAGCAAAATACTATTCATTAAATTAGCATTCTAATAAAAAGGAGGTTTTCAGATAAAAAGATTTAATGGTTAGTCATTCATTAGATCATAGAAATTAACTCTTTGTTTTTAGTCCCCCTTGGGCATTAGGAAAGTTATTCACTAGACTGTACTTTGGAAAGTTATTCACTAGACTGTACTTAGAAATAGGATAGGAAGATTTGTTTGTTAACTGAAGTATGTGGACTTTATAGTAAGAAACAGCCTGTTTCTTTAACTTTACAGTATGAATCTTTTACCATTGTTCATCAGTATATATGTTTTTAAAATATCTTGAAAGACAGTATTAAAAAATAAGTTGTGTTTTCACAAACTATTTCTACACATATTTGCGCACATAGCAAGTGCAATTCATACCTACTATTAGTGATGTGCAGGAATGACACTTGCATGACATTTAGTAGGCCCAAGACAGATTCGATCCCAAAACTTGGTTCATGTGTGCTTCTAGGTGTAGGATCATACCTGAATATATATATATATATGTATATAAGTTTTATATACATATATATATGTATATAAGTAATCATTATTAACTGATAATTTGTTGTATAATAGGCTGTAGTATCCTTCAAATGTAAAAATTTGTAGTGACTTTGTGCAGAGATTTTCTGTATTTGAAGATGCAGATGATATTGCAGTTTCATAATATGAAGGCAGTTTTGCAGTCAAATTAATTCTAAAACACAAGAAACAATTAGGTCAGTCACAGATTGCAGTACATAAGCTAGATATAAAAAATAAGGAAACCTAATGAATCACTGAACGTCTTTTTGATGCACAGGTCCCATGGATATCTCTGGGATAAGGTATAATCTTTATGCAGACTCTCAGGCCTACGTAACTTAGTATGCTGAGAAAAGAATTTAAAATGCAGAGAAACATGAAAATATACAAGTGTAAGAGGTTGATAGATACTTGCATGCAGCTTAATACAACTCTGGAGCTTCATCAAAGACTCCATTCTGGATTCACAGAGATAAAAGCAGTTCAATCAAATCACTGTCCAGTGGGGACTGCTTCTGATTAAGGGCTGCATATTTATAGGTTGCTCTAATCATTTAAGATATTCTGAAATTTTATCACTTGCTTAATATTGCAATTTAGTAAAGAGAGTATCTAAATTTAAAAGATTTATAAAACACTGTATGAAAGAAATAGGGACCAGGCAATTGAAATGACTAAACAGAAAAATATGAAGCATTTTATTATAATTTTTGACATTCCAAAATATTGTTCATTAATAACAGTTAATAACTTGAATTGGCATAAGACATTTGACTTTCATGGCTGCTGTAAACTTACAGACATGCACCTTCAAGTACTTAAATGGCTTATATGGCCTGACGATCTAAGCATTGCTTAAGTATTTTTCTAAATTCTTTTTCACTGTCGGGAAACTGAGGCATAGAGTGACTGCAGCATGGAATTTAAAGGTGCTTATACATTTGATATAAAGGGTACTAGTTCTTAAAATGTCTACTAACCTAGTGTTTAGCAGATGAATTACTTGCTTAAACATAGGTATCTAGTACCAATTGAGATACTGGATACTGGAGTACCAATTGGATAGGGAATCCAGAAGATCCAGACAGGGCTGACAGGTATTACTGAGGACCAGAGACAGTCAGACATTTCATGATCAGCAGCCAGAGTCCAGGTGGGATATGCTGAGCACCTCAGATGGCTCTACTGTCCTGATGCTTACGCAGCTGAAATGAATCTTCAATGTTGTAGGTAACACAGAGCTTGAGAATATAGATGACTTGAGTTTCCACCTACTATCTTAGTTGTGTATGCATTCTTATCCTTCTAATAATTTTCTGTAATTGTATTCATCCTGTGAACTTACCTACACAAGTGTTTACCCAGTTTCACAGTGCTAGCGTGGCTACCTTCTCAGTTCCCTTTAGCTGCCTGTTTTGGATTTAGTTTGAGTTAACTTTTGACTTTTCTTTCTCCTTTCCTCTCTCTCTTTCTTTCTTTCCATTCATTTTTTCACTATGTCTGGAGGTTATTAAATCAACTGAAGTTTATCTGGAGACTGTCCTCCCTCAGGTGTCATTCCTGGGATTTGCTGTCCTGGAATACCCAGTAATTCTTCTTGCCTTTAATCTCTGTGGAGGATATTAAACTCTGTGTCAAGTATAAAGGGCAGAAACAATTTTGCTTCTTTAGAGTGAAATGCACCCAAAAGAGTTTCTCTATGTGCCTTGGCTTCAAGTCCTGCAGTTGCAGACACCACTACAGCTTTTATCCAAAAATACCTGGTGCAGAGATAGGCGATTTGGACATCAGGTGAAAGCTTGAAAGAGCAAGTTGGTCTGCAGACACCTTTCGTAAATAGGCCATGCTGCAGATGATGAAAAGGAAGCCTTTGACAAAGGTTCTAGTCTGTAGTGACTGTCGTGGTTTAAACCCAGCCACGCATCTTGTTCACTCACTCAACCCCTCTTTCTTGCCCTCCCCTCCTTCCTGGCAGAGCATGAGCTACTAAGTAGCTACTAAGCTACTAAGCGGGAGAAAAACTGACTGCAATTGCTGAACCCAGGACAGTGACTTTAGTAACTTTCAGAAGCCAACACCTAATATGCTTAAATCATACTAGAAAAAACCATTAAACACAGCCTTAAAACTGGCTGCAAGTAATATGCTGGTCCCACTGATTCTGGAATAAACTGTGGTTTAAGATTTTCTGTACATCAAGTAAAATCTTAGAATATATGCCTGGAACTATGAGTTTCAACCCCCTTATCTGAACATCACTGGCAAACCCCAGAACTTACTTGTAGTTTTATTGCAGATGTACAAAACTTGACACTAAAACTGTGGGACTCTTCTCAGTGCCTGTGCAGCTGTGGCTTCTCCCCTGAGAAAAGTGTCTCTTTGTGACTGTTTGTTGCTCTTCGGAGTCTTCCTGTCCTTCACCTCAGTAAGCCTTTGAAGCTCCTGAGGCAGATAACTCTTGCAATAGTCCAGCCTGTTAGCAGGTCATAAAGTGGGGGAGAATTAAAGTTAAAATGTATACCATTCAGTAGATCTTTAGGACTCATTTCAGTTGTCCACATGTTGGAAATCACTTTATATGTCTGAAACATCTGTGTAGGCCTATAATATAGGATACAGGATCCATGGAAAACCCATACCCATCAGGAGCTTTACTTGGATTCCAGGCAAAGTACATTTGCACATCCCAAATGACTAAATTAGTATCTGTGGGCAACTAGGTGAAGCACCTTATCAGCCATTAAAGCAAATGGAGCATAGGATGCAATTTAGCTGACTGGTGAAGTAACTATTAGGGTACCTATTTAGGATAAATTAAAGTAGATTCATCTGGTCAGCTGAATCACTGTCTAGGCTGTACTGCTTTTTTCACTAGGTCTCCTTAAGCTCTCATGTAGACACAAAAATTTTGATGCCTCAATTTGGGCTAGAATCCATCTAGGGTTCACCAAAAGGAAGCACAAAGTGTTTTTGTTAAAGCTGTTTCTCCTCTCTCAGAATATCCAGCCCTGAGGCTTCAAGATCTTCTTTCTCATTCCAGTAGGGATTCTTAGTATAAAATCTGGGATAGGACTGTCTACCTGTCCTCTAGGTTCTGCTAAGTTAGCCTTTAGGCGAGGGTTTCTCTAGTTCTTCTGGAATATTTGATCATCTCTATTTAAATACTTCATACAAGGTTGTACATGCAAGGCACACAGACGGGACTTCCAGGCTGTACACTTGGTAGACAATCCAAGTGCCAGTATATGCAGTAGAATGTCCTTCCACTCACCTCTGCCATTCAGGTTAGTGACATCTAGAGTATATGGGCCTCTTTGGGAAGCTCATTCTGCAGCAGTCTGAGAGGAAGTTCTTGTCCAATGTACATACCAATGTAGTGGGCTCAGTCTTATCCTCACTAAGAACAGAGGGCCATATCCAGATGTTGAAAGCCATCATATGTATAGTCACCACTAAATTTCGTGATATATATCTGTGAGTATGGTACTTGAGGACTGGAATTAGTCCCATCTGTTCCACAAATATGTTAAATGTTAATGTTCAATGTTGTGCTTGACCTAAAAGCCTGCTTAGCTCTTAGAAAATCTGACAATGTGTAAAGGTCATTAAAAATCACAGAAACTTTAAAGGTTAAGGGAGGCAAAAATTATGAGAGTTTTACTCCTCAGACTGAAAAACTGAAGATTGAAAGGGCAATCAGCTGATAATTCTATTTACATTGTGGGTAAATAAGGGCAAGCTTTGCAATGGAAGGCAATGGTAGACTTAAAACTAGTGGCCGATATGTAATGGAAGGTTGCAGCTTATTCTTAGTTATTTCATAGGGGAATACTTCTTAATAAAAAAAAAAAAAATCATAAAAGGATTTTAAAAGGAACACGGTATACAGTTGTTTATATTACTGGTTTAGAACAACACTGTCTGACAAGAAGCAATTAAATGAAATCTGGTAAATTAATCTCAAACAATGACAGACTTCCCTGACTAAGTTAAAGATGTTTGAAGGGCAAAGCAGTAGAGAGGAGCTTGATTACAGATAATTACAGTGTGGGATTCTGAAGGAGTTATCAGGTAAAGATTATGGGTACTAACAGATAACTGGAAATAAACATAAGATTCTTGAACATGTTACCTTTTATGAAGGAAGACTGGATGACTTAAGAGAAACTTGGGTATATATATGAAAAAATATTAATGCAGATTAAAAAACACTGAAAAAATAAAGAGAGAATACATCATGAAAGAACAGATAAATAATCAAAATAGAGGCAGGAAAAAAACTGGAGAGAAAATGACATTTCATTAAGTATGTGAGTAAAATGCACTTAGGAAAGGTTTTATCAGTATGCTGTATCGAAAAGGGATATTAAGAAAGTTATGACCACTGCTAGAAGACAGAGAAAACTCAGTTTTATGTAAAGAACAAAGTACAAGGATTAGTGAAATGCAGTGTTAAGTGAAGGCCACTGAGATATTGTGAGGGGGTGGGGGAAGAGAGAGAGCTATCATGCTGCAAGCAGATAAAAGAGTACTTGGGTAATTACAATATCTGAATCATCTAGTTTAGGTGATATTTGATGAGGAGTCTTAAGAAACTGAAGAGGAAATATGAGATCCTTTAGCAATCATCTTTGAGAACTCCTGGAGAATTAATGAATTATTAAAAGACAAATAAAATACAAATATACTACCAATATATATTTCTGATCACAGGATTGATCCTCAGCATAGATTTCCAGTGTCCTGACCAGCCTTTCACCTTACAACTGATGCCTTATTCTAAAAGGAAATGGATGGTGTTGCTGGTAGCAACAGATACTTACTGCCACCAGTACTGAGCCTGGTGGGGAGAAGATGCAGGAGTGAACAGAATGTCACAATAGGACGTAATGAGAAGAGAATAAAGCCAAATGAAGTAACTACATTTCAGTATTTAAGAAAAACCAGCAAAGAAACAGATGTATTATAAAACACATTGTGCCTGTCATCACGTAGATGAGAAGCTTTCCTTCCATCAAAAGCAATTAAAATTTCAACAAGGGAGACAAGCTTAATTTTGCTGGTAAAACTGGAGCTACCTTTTAATACCAGAACTACCATGCAAGTAAGACATTTCTGGTACAGAATGTCTGACTACCTCTAAATTTCCTCAGCACTTCAACTTCCCTTCTCTTTAGAGGTCTTATTTCCTACATGTTGGGGAAAAAGTTACCTTCTCCCATATACCATGCCAGTACATTTTTGTGGTACCAATGCCCCAGCTTGTCTTATCACTCTAAAGTATTTTTACATCCAAACAAGCTTCTTGTTTGCATTTGGATTTTAGAAACTGGGTTATAAAGAGTTAGAAAAGATAAAAAAATAACACTTCAGATGATAAATTTAGACAATTAAAAATTAATATATCTGTTAGAAACACTTTTCTCATAATTCTTCAGCTGAGCACTGTGCGTCAGTGGTCACCTCCAAAAACTTTGCCTGAGTGTTTTACTTGGGTCTAAGCACAGATTCAGTTCTAAGAAAGTTTGATGTTCTTGACTTTCAGTGGGAAAAAAAAATACATTCTTCAACTGCTGAAAATAAGGTAAAGGCCCAGTGCAGACAAAGTAAACTACCTTGTCTTAACTATGATTTTATTCCAAATAAGAATAACTAATTGAATTAACATAAACTTTTATTAATTGTAAATTCAGTGTCACACAAAAAGTTTCATGCCTGGTCTCTAGACCTGTTCCTAGTCCTCTCCGGACTGCAATATATTTTCAGGAAAACAGGTATTACAAATATGGCTTTGCTCCCCAACTAATTAACTTCTGTAGATTTTAAAACACTACATTAAACATTGCAAACATTTTATTCACTATGGAACGTGTTATATTCTGTATCTTTTGCTGTCCCTCATTAAGCTCCAATTACTGTGCATATGGGATAAAATCTCCATGCAACAATGCACTGTATTTGTTTTAGACTGTTTAGTAGTGATGAAACTGAGGGTATATACACTAGTTGTATATACAATGCATAACTTCGCTGAAATCTCATGTTTCAGATGTTTATTAGTGTTATATTATACAGTGTCTTGTTGAATTAGTTGAAACTGAATTATTTAATAACTTTGCTGGTGGGAAGAGCAGTAGGTTAAATTTGCGAGATGTACCATCCCTGCTCTAGTTTGTGTTGAATGTCTTTGAGTGTATGATAATTCTTTGAAAACATTTTGATCCAAAGACTAGTTCTAGATGGAAGTTTTGAAATATAAAAGCCAAAGTATTTGCCCAGGTGGCAGATGTGGAGGGATAAGGTTACTGTGGATACAAGTCAGTTTAAATATTAAAAACTGTAATATCATGAATAAAATTATGCTGGATAAACACCTATCAAATTACCTTTCCAATATAAATCCTAAACAGTATTTTATCTGATTGCCTGGTTAGCAGCCATGAATTGGTATAGAGTGGCCCTCTGTGCACAACCCCCCTTTGTAATTAGGAAGAGGGTTGGAAAAATCTGCATCTTATTCACTGGAATCTTGCAGCTCATTCTAGAAACAAATACATGTACAGCGGGTTACAGCTCTTGAAAACTCAGAAATGATTGATAGATTCAGTAGCCAACTATTTAACAGCTTTTACAGTGCTTCAGGTCTGATCTCTCAGAACAGCTCCCCTTTTAATCACATGGAAAACCCAGTTCTTGAAGTAAGTTAAGATGGCGTTTATAAAGTAATAATAGTTCTTAGCTGCTATACTGCATTAGGATAAAAGATTGCACAATACTGAGTTAGTTTTTAGCCTTGATCCATTTTTAAATATAGTATGAATGTTATAGCTCTGTTAGCTTCTCTGAACTCCCTAGGCATCCCTCTTGTTGCCAGAAAGGAATTATAAATTGACAATGCAAGTTATTTTATTTCATTTTCCATCTCTCTTGGAATTTGAAAATGTGTCTTTTCTGTCTGTGAACTTTTTATTTCCTGATGTTCTGATTTTTTAAGTACTTGTTTTATTGCCTTTAGAAATAGATGTTCACTTTCTGTCCAGAAAAATAACTTCATGCAGCAAGAGTGGAATATTATGCTAAAGAACCCAGATACAGACAAATCTTTGGTTCCTTGTAACATCAGGCTTTTTGTCAGCAGATTCTGTTGTTCCTGCTCGTATTGTTTAATTTCTCTGTCTCTTAGCTCTTCGACGTATATAATACCATTTTGCTTCATGCATGTATATGTTTAAAAAGCATGCTGATTTCCTTCCTTCTTGAACAATAAAAAATGGAGACATGGGGAAAGAGAAAATAAATGCTAGCATATGCACAAGAAACCTAGTCTATGGAGAATGCATAGGATAATTTATCCAAGGGTCTTTTCTGAGGTCAGCCATTGATTTGGATTATAAGCTTGGGGAAGAACTTCTCTATTCCCTTAATTATCTGGATAGGAGGTTATGTATATTGCTGACCCACCCACATACATGAAATCAAGAGAGGATCCTGGAATAGGAATATTTGTATATTAAGAGCTGTCTTGTGGCCAATTTTCTGCTTGTGTCTGTTCTTTGATAGTATAGGTTTCTAAGTACCTGTAGCTGGAAAGCACAGTTTCTCATTTGGGAGTCAGAGGTAGCCAGATTGCTTGAGGAATCCATTGGGTGTCTTCTGTTAGTTTCTGAATAAATTCAGTGGCAAGGATTGAACTTAAGCTAAAAATAGTGCAAAAAACCAAAACAAGTATTTAATACTCATTAATATTTTTATGTCCCAAACCAAATGAATCAGGAACGTTTCCTATGCATGAGCTAGCTATATGTAATTTATTGTTACGTTGATCTTCAATTCATGCATTTTATTACTTGTCATGGCAGAAACTGTTTCTTAGGATTCCTCTTGTCTCTCCTGTATCTACTCAGGTACCACCATTCCTTTCTTTTGAGTCCTGAGATTCAATGTGACTGTCCGTTCCCCCCCAGATGCATTTGTGTTTCTGAGCTCTCTCCATGCCACACCATCCCTGCAAGCTGTTCTTTTCTTCTGCTCCCCATGTCTCCTTTTCACCACTTACTCTTTCCTCAGTTTATTGACTTAAGACATTTTAGGGAGTCCTGAAAATAGGCAGAGGGACATTTAACATGATAGTCTTGTCACTTTTTGGGAGGCAGCTCTGGCCTAACAGAGCTGGTGCCAAGTGAGAGCTAGTTTGCTTGGCTGGGCTTAAGCTGACTCCTTGCAGAAAGTTGTCTCTCCAGTATGCTTTGCATATTATTCAGATTTTTCCCTTTTCCAGTCTGCCTCAGGCTTTTGATTTACCTGGACAGCTAGCTACAAGTTACCACATTTTTTTCTGATAAAAGTGATGCACTGACAACCCTTTGATACACATGTGCAAGAGAAGGAGCAGAACTGGATTTGCTAAAGTGTGAGTGCTCACAGCTGAAACAGAATTTGACTACAGTTTTCCTTTGAATACGTATGTACATAGATACGAAGTGCTTATTGAAATGGAAGAGAACAATCGCTGCATTTAGACACTGAGAACTAATAGATTTTATTATTATTATTCTAATTAGTCCTACTTTAACTCTTTATCAGTACAATGGGTATAAAAATGCCACCATGCCTTGAAGAAATTTTATAAAACATATGAATTCCTGTTTTGGAGCTGTCTAATATTATTTAAAATCTAAAAAAAGTCTGAAGTGAGTCATTCTTACTGGTGAGGTCTTCAATGGAAAACTATATATAAAAGACATGGACCTACACATAGCATGATAAAAGCTAAAAAAAGAAATACCAGATATCCTATTTTGTAAGCACCATCCATCCCACTCCACTGAAATAATGAATTATTCAGAAATGTAATTATACTGCACGTATGATGCCATGTAGAATATGGATCCTGGGTTGTAGGGTGGTTAGCCAGTGCTGAGCAGTCTTCATTCTGGTATTTTGTAGCTTTGTGACTTTACAGCATTCCTTTAAGATGAAATGGGGATTAACAGCTCATATTTTCTCTGGTTTGTTCATTTCAGTAACGTTTCCTTTTAAGAAGGTATATCAAAATCTAGAAATGATATCATAGAATCATAGAATCAATTAGGTTGAAAGAGACCTTTAAGAGCAAGTTCAACCATTAGCCCAGTATTGCCACTGAACCATGTCACTAAGGGCCTCATCTACACATTTTTGAACAGTCTCCCACAATCTGGTGTCACTGGATCAGAAGCATAGTTTTATTAGCTGATTTGTTGGTAGCTCTCGTCTATTTTGGACCTGATATTAGAGGCAGGAGAAACTCACAATTGCTCACCAGGACACTTAAGAGAATTTATCACAAAGTTAATTTAGATAAAGCTTGCTCACAAGAAATCTACAAAGTATCAGTAAAAGAACTGCTTGAATTTGGACAGGGGGAGGCCCCTATATATTAGTTGTGAAGCAGAGTATCCTTGTATAGGAAAAGTATTAGTGGTAAAACTCATCACAGTCGCATCAGGAAAAAGGGTGCCAGACAAGGTGGACTGATTTGCATGAAGGCTTCGCTGTGACTGAGGGAAATGGGGTACTAGAGTGTCAGCTTACTGGACGCTGACAGTACATATCCCAACATGCATGCTTGGAATATCAACTGTGTAGCAAAAATTCAGAATCCTTCCATAGTGTTTTGGGACTGGATCAGTCTGCCTATGGGCAGTACTGCCTTAAGAATATATCAACTTGTCCTCTCATTAATTTTGACCTTGTTAATTCGGATTATTAAGAAAATGCATTATGTTTATGGGAATAATCAGCACCTCAGACAAAAAAAAAAACAGAACAAGTTTACCTTTATACAGAAGATTATTGAAACCATATCCTGTTTACTTGGCAAGATGCATAGTTCAAAGTGCTATATAAGTATGCTAGAACTAACTGTCTAAGACTGAGACTTTAAATTTCACATCTAATACTTGCTTTGGCTGCAGACAAGTTACATAATTCAATTTCTGAGAACACCCTTCTTCAAATGCATGGATTTTTTTTCTTATATTCACTGGTAATAAAAGATTATGCCTGCCATTATATATGCAAGTGATTTATGGATTGCTATAAAAATGCCATCTTCTGTGAGTATTTGTAACATCTAAGAAGTCAGTTATGAGTAGAAAAGACAGAACTATGATAGTCTAATTACTGCTTTTGTGTTGTATCTGAGACAAATGATAAAAGAATATTTGCAAAAGGGTAAAAAATGTGTAAATAAAGCAGAGGATGTGAACAACAAAGGAAACAATATTAGAACTATAAGTGAATACAATATGGGGATTTGGTATAAGTTTCACAGGGAGAAAAAACAGATATGAAGGGAGGAAGGGAACAGAAAGTAGTTTACTATCTGGCTTACACAGCCAGGAATCTGATTTCACATTTGTTTATTTATTTATTGGATGTGTTTGTTTATTTTTACACTTCAGAACTATAAATATTGTTGCTTAATGACAAGGTACTTAAAAATTGTAAGCAAACTATTTTGTTTTCTATGGTAATTAATATTTTTTATGAGAACCAGTCAATAGCTACACAGATTATTTTAATATGTTCTAGTTGACAGTTACTGTATTATTCGTGACATAGCTAGACTATGCCACATGAAATGCTGCTGTTTAGTATTAAAAATATGTTGTCATGTCCTGACAATGTGATATTAAATAATGCAGTGATCAATGAATCACTCCACAGTGCATTTCTTGCATATCAGTGGCTACCCAGTTGTTTTCCAGGGTTTTTTAGATAAAGTTATCAGAAACTGAATGTCTTTCCCTCTTTTCCCTCTTTAGCCTCTTTGATCAGTTACACGTTGTTCAAGTGTTTTAAGGATCAGTAAAGGATAGGGAAGCATTCCTTTTATGTGTAGAAGGGATGCCATCCAGAGGGACCTTGACAGGCTTGAGAAGTGGGCACATGTGCACCTCATACAGTTCAACAAGGCCAAGTGCAAGGTCCTGCATCTGGGTCAGTACAGACTTGGTAATGAAATTATTAGGAGCAGCCCTGCAGAGAAAGACTTGGGGACACTGGTGGATGAACCAGCAATGCGTACTGCAGCCCAGAAGGCAGTCATTCCCTGGGTTGCGTTAAAAAAAGTGTGGCCAGCAGGTCAAGTGAAATGATTCTCCCCTTTTACTGCACTCTGGTGAGACCCTATCTAGAGTACCACATACAGCTTTGGGGACACCAGCGCAAGGAAGACATGGACTTCTCAGAGCAGAAGAGGACCATAAAAATGGGTGTAACACCTCTCCTAGTAGGAAAAGCTGAGAGAATTTGGGATGTTGAACCTAAGGAAAAGAAGGCTGCAATGAGACCTTATTGCAGCCTTCCAATATATATAAAGGGGCATTATCAGAAAGAGGAGAAAGGCTTTCTACCAAAGCCCATTCTGACAGTACAAGGGTCAATGGCTTTAAACTAAAAGAGGGTAAATTCATAATGGACACAGGGAAGAACTTTTTTATGAGAAGGGTGGTGGAACACTGAACAGGGCTGCCCAAAGAAGTTGCGGATGACATCCCTGGAAGTGTTCAAGGCAAAGTTTGATGGGTTTTGAGCAACATAAATGATGTCCGTGCCTATGGTGGGGAGTTTGGGCTAGATATTCTTTGAAGATTCCTTCTGACCCAAACCATTCTGTCATTCTGATTCTATAGAATTGTTTAGGTTGGAAAAGATCTTTAAGATTGAGTCCAACCTTTAACCTAGCTTTAACAAGTCCACTACTAAACTGTGTGCCAGTGCTGTCCCTAAGTGGCACATCTGCATGTCTTTTAAATACCTCCAGGGATAATGACTCAACCACTTCCCTGTTCCAGTGCTTTCTAACCCATTCAGTGAATAAATTGTTCCTAATATCCTGTCTAAAACTCCCCTGGTGCAACTTGAGGCCATTTCTTCTTGTCCTACTCCTTGTTATTTGGGAAAAGAGACCAATACCCACCTGGCTATAGCCTCTTTTCAGGCAGGTGTAGAGAGATATAAGGTTCTCCCCAAGCCTTCTCTTCTCCAGACTAAGCAATGCCAGTTCCATCAGCTGTTCCTCATCAGACTTGTGCTCCAGGCCCTTCACCAGCTTTGTTGCTCTTCTCTGGACCCTCTCCAGCAACTCAATGTCTTTCTGGTAGTGAGGGGCTCAGAACTAAACACAGGATTCAAGGTGCCAACTCACCAGTGCTGAGTACAGGGGGATGATTTTAAGTATCCTTTCTTCCATCTGCTCTGCAGGTTTTGGCCTGTCATCATAATACAGTTTTGAAGGGACTGTTCTTATTTTGATTCTTGTGGAGTATATCATCCCAAAGTTAATTTGCAAGAAGTCTTCTGCCTTCTCTGCAACACACAAAAAGAAATAAGCTCTGCAGTGCAGGAATGATTTGCTGCAATCTAGAAAAGGGATGGTAAATTACCTTACTCCAAACACTAAAGATCAGCTGAGTCTTATGTATCCACTGAAATCTGTGGTGGATTTGTATTTAGCAAAACCAGGTCTTCTGCCTGCTGTACATCCATCATTCAGTCTGTATTGTACTTAAATGCCCATCTGTGTCATCCATCATTCAGTCTGTATTGTACTTAAATGCCCATCTGTGTCACTTTAAATTAGCGCAAAGGTCAGGGTGAAAAAATTATGTAAGACAAATTATTTATATATTTTGCTTTTCTGGGCAGTTTTAACTGCTAGCAGAGACAGTGTGAACCACTGAGTTAGAGAAACTTTTGAGCTCACCTAGTATGGTCATACCAATGATTCTTGTGAGCTATGGCCTTGATTTGAATTCTCTAGCATGTTTTGAGGAGCAGTGTTTGCTTAGTGCTGAACATAGGCTTCGTGGTGCAAACTAGACATTCTTGAAGTCACTGCATGTGAAGTGAAATGCATCCTGATATGATGCTGTTGTCCACACATGACACACAGGATGACCAATAGAACAATCATTAATCCTACTTTATGAGAATAGGGAAACACATCTCCCCCATCATTACTGGAGAACAATAGTACCATGTAGTGACATAAAGCGCATGGGATCACATCACAGCGATCTGCTGGTTGCCGTGGTGACGCGAGTGGGCCCACAAAGCCAGGCGCCTGGCTGCTGAATTGGAAGGGATAAGAAAAACACAGCCCACTTCCCATGCAAAATGAATTACAAGAACAAGCAAAGGAAGAAAAGAAAATTGTCAACCCTTAATCAAATGTTCTCTTATTTTTAGAAAGGGTTTGAATAAAATGGAGGCCATCTCCATTTATCTCTTGGGCTTCAGGGATCTGGCTAGTAATATGTCTGTATATATTGTGAAAATAAATGACACAGTTTGTGCAAGACAAATCACATTTAACAGAAATGTCATCTATGTGCAGTGGGCGATGACAATACCATATTCAACCCTGCTATTCGTTGTGCCTGCCTTAGGAAACAAAATCTGTAGGAATATGTTAAAATTGGTCTCACCAAACCAACTGTATTTAGCAGGGAAGCTTGACTATATATTTCCCTACACCCTTTTAATTTTCACCTAGAGAAAGTTAGTATGTAACAGTTCCTTATTAACTTGCAAAGCTCTCTTGCCTTTTACCCTTGCTTCAGCATTACAGATCAAAAGCAGCACGGTGGAAAGTGAAACGATTTTAAACATAGAAAATCAGTGACGCATAAAAAACAGTTCCTGTATCTGTCATTTTCAGGAGCTGCCTTATATTTCATTCCATTTAGCAATATTAAGCAAAACAGCAAGTTCAGTTGACCTAACAGCCTCCAATTAGTAGCAGCTAGGTTCTGAAAATGGTTTGGGCACCTGAAATTTAGGCAGTGTCTTCATTTTGCAGCACACAGAGTGGGCTCCGAACAGCCCAGGTGAGGCCTCCAAGATCACATTAAAAATGCAGTTAGGTGAAGAAATGGTGAGCATCAAGCCATGCTTAACTCCACAGTTCCTGTGTCTGGGAGTGGGATCACTACAATTGAATTAGGCACACAAAGCTTAGTAGGAAGAGAAAGGCAGGTAAGAAAGGGGTTTGCAATGCTAAGCAGAGGAAGCCTGTAAGATGCTTCAAAACAGGAGTTACAACTGAAGGTTTTGCAGCCCTTTGCAGCCCTGCATTAAACACCATTTGGAAACTGGATTTCCTGTCCTGCTCCCTGAGTCTTGATGTACAAGTCATCCCTTTGGATGAGGACAGCTGGTTCACTGTTTTCTTCCAAATTACAGTGTGCACCAGTAGCATGAGTCTGTAGCTCACAAGTTAGGATACTTGGTTGAAAAAAAAAAACCAGAAAGTTCTGAATTTTTAGCTTTTTATCTGCTTTTATATTTGGCAAAATAAACCAGAAACATTTCTAGGAACAGCACAAGATTAATTTACCAGAGCCAGCTGTCACTGGTCTAAAGGGTAGTCTTTCTTTTTGGCTTACTCACTAAACTTCACAGCAATTTAGTTTCAGCAGGACAAGTGAAAGATTCCTTCTCAGTCCCAGAGTGCCCTTTCCTATCAGTTGTTGCATAGCTTATGCTCTTAGGAAACCCAGGTTTGAGAAAGACACATACTTTCGATCTCCTGCCTTCTGTATGAATACTCTGATGTCTGGGCTGAGCTATGAGGAAGAAAGATGAAGCCATTCTTCCCCTTCTGTTTTTTAAGAAAGAAAGCAGCTGCCAATTTTAAGAAATTTTTAAGAAAGAGCAGCTGCCAGTTCATGCTGTTGCTCCTGTGTTTCTGCCTTGAGCATGCTCTGAGACTCTACCAGATCAAGGTCTGATGGTGTCTAAGAGGAGATGCCAGTTTTCTAGACTCAGCTGCAAGGACTGATGTGGTTTCCAGGATGGTGTGTCTGCTTAGAGCAGAGAGATTGAACACCAGGCAGCCTAAAGGTAAAGCTGCAAGTGTAAGCGGGGTTCAACATCAGATAGGAGATGAGCGAGTGCTTCCAAGACCTCAGTCATAACTTTAGGGTCTAAGTGTATGAAAGCTTACATATTTTCTTGAGCGTGTATTTTCCCTGCTGCTATTTTAAAGAACAGTGCTTTGAATAACCTGTTTTTAAGACATGGCTACTGCCCAGAATTTTGCAGTCAAAACCTCTACATTTTGTACTCTCCAGTCTGGTTTGGGTGGCTCAAATTTTAAATATGGCTAAGGTTGATAAAAATGTGAGGAAGTCTGTGAGGGAGGTAAATTGAGTTTTTACATTTGTTACAAACCCACCAGTGGTACCTCCGAGATTAAACAGAACTCCATGTTACATGCAGAACACGTACTCAGCATTTCTGTTATGCCTGAAAATGCCATGTTTGCCACTTCCTGCACTCCCTAAACTTGCACACTTATTGGAGAAAGGAATATTTTTCTGAGAATTTACAAGTCTGGCTAACTAGCGTTTATCTCAAGTAATCTGAATAATGGTACAATATAGACTCTCTGGAAGTGAAATTATCTTCATAATATATGTTCAAGACATTATGATGTAATTTAGATAAGCATAATAATTATTTTATTGAACTGTTATGACTAAATAGGCAGACAGAGTTGGGTCAACTGTGTGAATACTTAAGTGGGTCAAGTGCAACATCAGAGGTAATATTTTCAATTTCAGGTAATTCGCATGTGACAGTTGTATTGGTTGTAATGAATCGGTGCTAGAAGGAGAAGGGGGTAAAAATAGCAGAAATTCTTCTTACAAGGATCCTTGTCCCAGCTATTGGTATCGTTTAATTATCATTGCACTTTAACTAACTATTACTGTTGTGTGAAAGGTCAGTGACTATATGCTCATTTGAATATGAATATTTGAAAAGCTTTTGATGGCACTGTTACTTCAGATTGACTTCTGGAAGAGCTGAATGTTAACCAAAGAGAGGTCTTTCTTTAAAACGTAGGTAAAGTGGGACTTGGATCTGTTGAGACATCACCTTCTATCTTTATGCATAGTCTGCAAATAAGGCTCTGAATTGCTATCACCACAGTCATTATCAATAAGTGAAATGGCCTTTTAGTTAACATTTCAGTAGTAGTTTATTATTACTTCCTGACAAAATTACAGTAATATGGAAAACTGTCTTCCAGTTTTCTTTTTTCTTTTTGTGGGGTTTTTAATTGCTAGGAAAGTCATAAATATAAAGACTGACAATAGAGAAACTTGAGGATTGAGAATGAGTATCTGTAATTTAAAAGCAAATTAATTTTGGAAGAACGTTATCAAAGGATTGTTTCGCAACATGTTCAGTCCTTTATTCCTAACATTTTATAATCAATCTCTTTCCCTCAAGACAAAATTTCACGCTTCTGCAGGGGTATTTCTAAGATATTCTTGTCAGGTTTTAGGTGAAATAACAATTTCTGCAGTATCTCCAGGAATCTGATAAATTTTTGTGACCTGAAAGTACAAGTTAGGCATTTCACTCAATAATCATTCCTACAGATCTTGTTTTCATGTTAACAGTGGCAATTCTAGTGAGAGGCAACCTTTTCACTCATGGTGAAGCTTGCTAAATTCTTTTTGCCAGTTCTTGTCTGGAAATGAAACGTGACACATTGCCTGAAATTTTTGCACTAATAAGAGGCAGTATTCATTATTGAAAGCTACATTTCTCTAGTAATTTCTTGCAAATCTCTAAGAAATAAACTCTTCTATCTTGTTGAAAAGCTATGTTGTGATGAAAATGCATAAACCTTCTGACATATGCTTTAGACGATGAAAAAGAAAAGTCCTGGGTACTCAGTGTGTCCGTAACTACATTGTGAGATGTCACTAATTTGTTCCCAGCCAGACAGTTTAGATGCCAGGCCATTCAAGGAGATGTGGTTTGGAAGAATATTAAGATTAGGCAGGTGAGAAGCAAAGCAGTTCAAACTGAGGAAGGGACTGTTTTTCAGCAAGTTGTTGAGGATATGCTTCACAACAATCCCTCTTCCTGTTGGTACCAGATGCCTGCTCTCTTCCTTCCCAGTTATATAGTTGGGGTGGAAGGGGTAAAAAGGCATACAGCTCTTTAGTGTGGTTGGTCTCAGTTTTCTATATCTGACTTCAGTCTCCAAGCATGTATAATGGAAGAATTCCCATCTGCTTCTGCCCTGCTCCCACCTCTCTTATCTGGGTGTCAGGAATGAAGATTCTCTTGGATACTTCAGCTAAGTGTGCCACCTCCCATATTATCTTTTTTCCTTTCTGTTTCAGATCATATTTTTAAAGTCGTATAAGCTCAAGTATGAGGACTGTTACCCCCACTCCATTCAGCCCCCCATTCTGTGCAGTGTCAAGTCTTGGTGATGTAGGGTAAGATTCAGTGCAGTACACATTGGTAGAGATATTAGCAAGTCACTTTGAACACCTACCAGGCCTTGCCTGTGATATGGATATGCCACAATCTTACCCATTGCTATGTGTTAGGTGCCATCTGTAGCAGCTCTTCAGAGTTCCTACTGATCTTATCTTATTATGTTGATACTGCAGCCCACTACTACATGGGTGTCTGGGAGAGGGCAAAGGAGACCATCGAGTGCTCCCCACTTAATGGGAGTGATGCAAGCACCAGTGCTGCCCATCAAAGATGTACTAAGAAGTCATCGTTCCCTAACCCACACCAACCCTGTTCTTGGGCAAACCGATTTCCAGTACACCGAAACCATAAAAAAGTTATGGAACTTGCTGCCAGCTCCAGTAGCCCTTGTCACCTCCAGCTAAACTTGGTCTCAATAATGGCTATACATCAAATGAATTCCACTCAACCTCATAAGTAGCAGCTCTTACACGGCTTTAGTGCCAGATCTACTACTTTTCCTCTTCTAGCTGATATAGCTGAGCATAGAAAAAGCTGGTTTAGTTGGCATTGCCAGCCTATTGTCAGAACTCTCCTAAATCTTGTACAACAGGTTTTTCTTTTGTAAGCAGGAAAAAAGCCTTAAATTCAAAATTAACTTGTTCTTTATTACTTCATTTACATAAAGTAGTGCATATGCATTTACCTACCCATTGAGGTTTTGTTCCAGAACTTTACAATGAAAATCTATGAAATGTGTCTCTCACCTTTATCAGGTTTTTGATCTATCAGCGAAGGTGAAGGACAATAAGACAAAAAAGTATATGCAGGTAGTTTGTTCCCTGCAGCCCATCTCTTCCAACTTCAGTAGCTGAATTATCAGATAGGGGTAGTCTATCTGCCACATGTTTTAAAGTCCCTGTACCATTTTACTTAGGCAGCAGAACCAGACACTGGAAAATATGTGAAGAGTGAAAACAGGGGTACAAAAGAATAGCAATGAGAAACATCCAATCATGCCTCCCATCCCAATGCATTCTTCTAATAACCATGTTTTATTATCTTTAGGGACAAAGTGCTTCTGTTCATGCAGGATATAAAATAGATATTGGTCTTTTTTTTTAAGAATCTTGAAAGTTGTTCTCTTTTCATAGTAAATGAAGTTGTCCTGCAAATTTATCAATCTTTTAAATTGAATTTTAGAGACTCTGAGCTGTTTAATATATTGAAGTATGGTTTTAATAAAACCAGTAAATTTTGGTTTGCTATAAATCCCACATATTCCAATTTAAATTATTTTCTAAAGATCCTTTATACAAATATCTCTACTTACATACATTTGGAATATGGCTTAAAGCTCTAATCCAGCATTTTGAGGAAAGTGCATATTAACTTCAGGTGCAGAGTGCAAGAGATGATTTTGTGCAGAACAACCCAAATAAATGCCAGTAAAATCTTTATCTCATAGTGTACCATTATGTATTTTGTTCTGAACTTATTTATAGGAACTATCTCAGATTTTGGCAAAATTTCTTAGGTTTTTAAATTGTGTTGTTTTTCATATGCCTCCAGTCTCCCATATGCAGAGTCGGTTTTCCTTCCTTCTTGAGCCCAACTGTGCTGTGAAACCACTGCCTTCTTACTCAGAAGATTGGCTTCCTCTATGTGCTTACAGGGAAAAAGATGATATTCCTGAGAGCAGTGCAGATCCTGGAGTGGGGGGACGGGGGGACGGGGGTGGGCAGTCAGCTATACTTTTTCCTTACTGGAACTTTAGAATCAGGATCCTTCCGATTCATAAGACTAAATGTTATGCATTAACAGGACAGGAATTTAACAGTGTAAACTGAAGGGAGTGACATCTGAATCTGTCCTAACATAAGAATATTTTATATATATTCTTATTGCTTTAATCCTGAGAAGTTTTCCTTCCAAGTTTTCCTGTAGACTTAAGAAACTGCAATATCGCAAAGCTTCTTATATTTTTATTACATAATAAAAGCATAATAACCCTAGTAGAGATCGCTGTCCTATATTTCCTGTTCTAAGAACCTGTTTTGTATATATCAAAGTTAGATCTTTGGACTAAGATTCTCTAGGTGCCTACGGGAATAATTTCTTTTTGGTGAATGTTTCAGCTAACGTAGCTCAGCTATTTTTAAGACTAAAAATGATGTGAAAAGACACTCTTGCATTCATATTCATTTTAATTCCACTTACCATGTCATCTCTGTAAAGTTAATAAAGGTTAAATTAGGACCAGTTTATAATAAATGTGTGCATGGCAGGTAAGAGCAGGGAGAGAATTTCTCCTCTCGTCTCGTCTCTCATCTGCTGCAGAAGGAAGTTAGGTTTTCCTCACTCTTAAAAAAGGAGACTATGGAAGGAAAAAAAAAAAAAAAAACCAGCTCTGGGATTAAGGAGAGAATGGGAATAGGCACCAGGAAAATAGAAATATGGAGGGCTGTTTTTTACTCTTCACAGGCATGTCTGCAAAGCAGACAACAGCTTTCTACTACTGTCAATTTAGTCCTCTATGTTAAGCAGTAGTGAATAATTCTGAGTATGTAAAGTTTTCTGGTTTGCTATTGTGGACAGATGAAAATCTGCTTTGGCTCCATGGCAGGAGACAATGAAGTCTAATTCTACGGGAGAGATGAGTGTCTGCTACTGCTGACACTAATGGTCATACACAACAGAAGCTCCAGAACCTGAGCACATTGAAAGATCGGATAGTTGCCTTCTTAGACTGAGGACAAGGAGGCCACATGAATTCCAAGTTTTTTAAAGTTTTAAATATTTGATGCTGTAGTGCTGATATACTTTAAACAAATATATATAATACCAGCTGCAAAGAAACAAAAGCTCCAAACACATAAGGAAAAACAATAATGAATTATAATAAAATGCTTTCTCTGATATGCAGCATCTATGTGTGAATACATGGGATTTTTCCTGTGCCTAAGCATTAGTTGGATTAGGTTTTAAACATTGCAGGATTTGAAGCTGGATTCAAGGTTACCGGCACACAGTAAACAATGTGTAGTAGCTCAGTGATGAGTACTCCATGATTGTATGTAAACATCATAGAGCGATGACAGGTGAAATATGAAAAACAGTGAAATGAAGTGAAAGCAATAGCTGTAAACAAAATATCTGCATTTATTAAACTGAATGAAAATGCACAGCCTTTGTTTTGGACTGGATCCCCAGTTGGCTCAGTTTCCTTAAAGCCATTTATGCTAGCTATTTCCAGCAGCTGGAGAATCAAGCCCAAAATGGAAGTTTTCTTCCCCAGTTCTTCTCATGAATTTAGAGCCTCCTTTACGTTTCTCCTGGAGAAGAAAGTAAGAAAGGGGAAATCATATTTTGTATGTGTTTACCAGGGAGATGAAGGGGGTGTTAACCCCACCTCATCACTATCGCTGTTTGCACAGCCTGTGCTATATGCACTCTGTAGCCATGTGATCTACTTAGATCTGAGTGATTGCAGTTTCTCCCTTTAGATCAGGTCCCTGTCTGCTCCGGTTCTGAGTACTGCACACAAAGTTTTTCAGGATATGATTTGCAGATTTGAGTCTTAAATCATACCACTTACTGTGAAATATAATTTTAAATGTAATAGCTTTGCAAAGTTTCCATGATTGCCTTAAAAAGACATCCCCTGGATTTTGCAGGATACTCTGCAGAGTAGCACTTGAGAGTCCTCAACAAGACATCTGTAAACTAATCAGTCCATCTGAAAAGGGTGAAGATTTAGCAGCTGAACAGGGTGAAGTATTGCGTATTCTAGTGTGCTTTTTGAAATAAAGCTATGTAGCTGTGGGACATGAGATTTGATATTCAGAAAGAATTCCTATCCATTATTAAGCCCCGATTCAGCAAAGTATTTAAGCATGTTCTGTTATGCACCTATTAGCTTTTCATTTTTGCTGCTGCTTAAGAGCCCTACTGAGTGAGAAGCAGCAAGCCTAATGGAAAGGTAGAGATGAAGTTTTTATGGTTTTCCTCACATAAATCCTGTTTCGTGATGTTAAATGAGTACAAATAATAATTCTTGTTTCTAGCAGATTAGTGTCGTAAGACTCCAGTGGGGTAAGAGTTCAAGACAGATCATCTCTTTTTTTGCAGGTTTTGTTTGCAATTGCAATAGTCAGAAGCTTTTAGAAATAAAATAAATGTTTTGAAAAGCTGAAGTTTAGTCTGAACTGAGGTAGTCTAAAAAAAGGAATACAAGATTGCCAGCCTACTTTGAACAATCTTGATTTGATCCCTGGCTGCAATTCTCTTTTTTGAGCTACTGTGGTGCCTCCTGTGATTCCAAATAGTCACTGCCAGCTAATCACATACCTTAACCTTCAAATTCTCAACTTACTATCTAGGTGGTGTCACACTCCTGTTTGTGTAGCTATAGGTCCTCTCCCTAGTGCTAGCAACTCCTAAGAATAAAGGCTTGAGTTGTGGAGGCTTATATTATGGACTTTTGGGGCAATTATTTTATGAATTCTTTGAACAGATAAACTATTTCATCTCTTTGCATGTTAGGAATTATTTGATCTGCTCACAAGAAGGGTGATAAGAACAGAGATAGATAAAGTTAGGATTGCACTAGGACAGTGAAATTTAGGGGAATATGGACAGTATGGGGTGTGTTGCTACCATTCTCTTCACTATTTTCTAACAAGGAACTAAATAATTTTATCTCCATCCACTCTGCTCATTTTATTCTGTGTTAATTATTTTCCAGTCTGGAGAAAAATGACCATCATATATAGCTGGATGAGAAATAAGGGGAATTGAAAAATAAAGAGTTTCTGAACGTTTCTGTAGTCATGTCCTTGGTTTCAGTCAGATGAAAGAAGATTCGCATCTGGTATATGGCTTGAGTGAAAGCTTCAATTTCTCCACTGCAGTGCTGCCAGCAGTAGAGTAATTGTCCATGAGTTCAAGCACCTTCCACCATATTTTTGTCATTGTGAAAATGAATGCAGTCATCAGTAATTTATGATTCTTGTCAGATACTGTAAGTTAAGCAAAGTGTTCTTTCTCAAATGCAACAGAAGGGCTTGTTTCAGGCTACTGAAGACATCTGTTGTTTTTTCACTTGTATTCCACCTTTTTTTCTTTTTTCCCTCCATTTTTAGGGAAGCAACGTAATGGAGGACCAGGATCTCTTGGAAATAGGAATCCTTAACTCTGGGCACAGACAGAGAATACTCCAAGCAATCCAGCTTCTCCCAAAGGTATAGTTTCTGTTATTATCCAAGTGAGGAATCTAACACCTACAGCTTTCACATTATTTAAAACACTTTTTCTAAGAGAGATAAAGATACAAAAGCTCTACTGCTTTTGTAGACATGATTTTGCATATGCAAATGTGGCATAAAGTAATGTCTTTGCATTAGACTCACTTTGTACAGATGTAATTGGCAAACAAAGCAAAGGAGAGCAAAATCTGTAATTTGAAGAGATGGCTCTTTAGAATTTATTTTATTTATTTTTGGCTTTTCAATCTGTTTCTAGACAGTCATTACGTACGTGCAAATAAGGCTGTCAATGAGTTCCAGATTGTTTATCTTTACATAGCAGTTGGCCTGGAAATACTTTACCCCTTAAGTATACTTAAAAGCTACGTATGAAACCTTATTTTCCTAATATCTGCCTTCCATGTAAGCTGTGGAGACTTCCTGCAGGCTTCATATTTGATTTACTGCTGTGTACATGAATTTTGCTTCTTGGCTGTGGACTGAATGACATGCAGTCATTTTGCCCATTATTTTTGGTTCTAGGTGATTTAAACTATAGATTTGAAAATCTGTGATAGAAAGGGATTGCTTTTATATTGTGTATGCCAAAATGTATCAGTGGAGGCTTCTACTACCATTCTAAACAAGAGAGATAGTGCACCTAGCATGGTAACTTACTATTCGATTTTAGAAATCTGTACGAGGAGGATGAATTAGGAGATGTAGACCCCAGTAAGGGTCAGAAGTCTTCCATATGTGATGCACATACTTAGTACTAAATACTAGGACTGGAATAAAACAGAGTGTTCTGGAAGCAGCATGTGTAGAATAATTGAGCTAAATAGAGATTAGTCCACTTGCAATTTAGTACTAGCAGAGAATAGGGATTTATTAAAGGACTTTTTAGTCTAGACAAGAGTTTGACATTGCTGGAAGAAGTTTTTTTGATGCATTGGGGCTTACTGGACAAATCACTTGTAAAAGAGAACAAGCGCTTCTTTTGTATGGGAAAAATTAGAAGTTGTGAACAATTTCTGCATCTGGACGTATTAGTCAAGCCATATATACTACAACGTGAGCCTGTGCACTGAAACATCAAAGATTATTAAAGGAAATAGTATTACACATATAGTGTTAGAAAAGTGAATTAAACAATACAAATACTAAGGTGTAGAAAAGTAACATTTGATTACTTAAAAAGCTGTGAATAAAATATAAGGTTTGACTATTAATTTATAAATTTTTCAGCAATGCTATCATTCAAACAAAATTTTGTAATCTTAATCCCTGCTCTTAACTGATTATATATTTTTTCTGTTTTTCACACTTCTTAGAGAGATCAGCTTTCTTGTATTCTTGTTGAAAGTTTTCAAAATTAATGACTGGATTGTTAATATATGATAATTTTAGTGCTCTCTGCACTAAGTAACCCATGTTTATGAAGACTTTGTTAATACAGATGCTTTTGGAAATTATTATAGTGCTGAGACCAGATTCTGTCATAAAACTCCAAACTGAGGTCTTTTTAAAATATGCTTAATGTGGGAAAGGAAGACAGAGTCAAGATCTAGAGATACTCTGGAAATCAACTGAGAACAAGATGGTTATGCAGTTACTTGGAAGAATTAAAATCTTTTGAACCAAAGATAATTGACAGAATGTCTTGAAGCATGGTCTGAATAGTGAGAGGGGTAGTTGTTAGCAGCTTCCCTGTTGAGCTAGAGAAAAACAATCCTTAAGCACCATGTTTTTAGTGTCTTTGATGCAAGAATGTTATACCAAAACACAGTCAAATGCTGAAGTTGTGCCTCACATTTCTTCACTTAAGTGACTCAGCAATACAAGAGAGCTTAGATAGTAAAAATACATAATTTCCAATTTAAAACTGAGTTCTTTCAAAGGCACAGCTGTCAGAATAGCCATGGGGCCCAAAAACTGGGATCCTGCTAAGTTTTATCTGATGTAATCCACCCTTGCTGTATTCATAACAGCATGCTAAAGGTTTTAAAAAAAATCACATTCTGCAAGGAACTTTGAAATATTTCAGTGTATCTGTTTGTTGATAAGTTCAACTCTGTCATCGTGCATTCAAAATAGTGCATGCCATCTAAATATTTTAAGATCTCAAGACATAATTGAAGCTTCACTAATTTGAATCTCATTAGATAAAAATTCTTTTAGTTTGTTTGTTTTGAACATGTACCTCTTTTCTGTTCCTCATTTAATTTAAAACTTGATGACTCCTTGTGTTTTAGTACATAATGACATTGCTGATGGTGATATTTTTAGATTTACTATTAATGTTTCATGTCTTGTGATACTTTTTAACTCAAATTTTGAGGTGGAAGTTAAGTGCTTTAAAAACCATCTGAAACAGGGCTTACTTAAAGCCATATACGCAGGCAGTATTGAATAGGTTTAGAGGGTAAAAATCAGGCAAAAATCTATTGTCAAAGTTTTAAAATACTCCATTTTTAAAGCTCTTTTTATTATTCTCTTCTCATCAATATTCATCTCTGCAGTCTGAAAATGCAACAGGCATTTAATGGCTGAAAAGAAAGACTGTCTTTTTAATCATAATTGCTGGCTTCCTAAGTAGTGATGAATTTCTATACTTCAAACACCAGTAGCCTGTTTAGGAACCAACCTTCTAGCACTTAAAGTGGTTTTAAATGAGAAATAACCCCAAATATAGATGACTTAATTATTGTAGTTTCTTAAGCAGTGTTTAACCAGTATAAAAAGGTATGCTTACCCAGATTTCTCAAAATATTTTTCCCTGCTCATTTTGTATTTGGTATGGTTGTAACAGGTAGAGTCGAAATCTTTCAGCTAGATTTCTGATTTTCAAAATACCTTTTATTTTTGTTGGATTAGAGCTAGTAGCCCAAGTTTCCTCTCATACTAATATAAGTTATTAAAGTTTCACATTAATAATAACTAGAGCACTTTATGGCTTATTATTATTAGATAAGGTTATGACACTCCAGTAGAACTCTGATTTGTAAAGTTAATTCTTGAAATGGAAATGCTTTATACCTGACATCAGTCTTAGAGCAAATTTCGTAGCAGAGTTTGATACTGCATTTAGTATTTATTCTTTTAAAAAGAATGAAATCAATAAATATTTGGAGGATGATTTTAGAGGTAGAAGATTTTAGGTAGAGATAATGTCCAAAAAGATACTGAAGCTGCAACTATTCTATGATTCTATGACTTTAGAAAAATAAAATAAAACCGGGAAATAGACCTTGTGCAGGTTATGCTTAATTGACTAAGAAAATAGTAGCAGTAATGGGAAACTAAAGAGCATTCTCAGGTTATTTCATCACCCCAAACCTACGTGCAAGTGACTTCCCAATGGGTTCCTCAAAAGCTAAAAAATGTTTTTGAAAATAAGAATTATCCTGGCTTATCTGAGAACTTAGATAACAAAAAGGATTGTTTTTTGTGTGGGATGCTCAGTGTATGGCTCCTTCTCCCAGTGTGTAATGGGAACATATTTTCTCGTTTGACAGATGGAAGAAAGATGTTAGCTAAAAGCAGCTTTCTCCTGGCTTCAGAGTTGTTCTTAAAGTATGCAGCTTGTTCCTTCCTGTACAGAGTGGTCCCAGCACAAAGCAAGTTTGGAAATCTTGTAGCAGGCAGCCAGCCTCTTTCCTGGGTGCTTTGCAGAACCAGGCAAGAAGTAAGATACCAGCTATGAGCACATGTTCTTTGTGAGTAGTTACATGAGCAGTAAAGCTATGCTTCCAAAAAAAATGCTGGATCTATTACTCATATGTAACATTCTTTTGTGCAAGCGTAGTAAGTATGTCATTTAGGAAAACAGAACTACTGTGCATGTGCACATTAACTATGCTGTGTATATAACAGAAAAAGACCACATCATATGTTTGAACAATATTTCTATTGGCTTTGACATACCAGAGTGTAGCAAGCTGATTTAATCCTGGCCATTAATTCTCTTCCATTTATCACATCTAAAATGTAGATCATTACAATTTCCATTCCTAAAGACAGTGTCCAAACTAGGAGATGCTGCAAGTGGTGTCATAACATTTATGACCCTTTCTGGCCATGACTCCTTGTTTCTGGTCTTCTGGAAGTGAACATGAAAAACATGATTCAAAGAATGTGCTTTCTACCTTGATGTTTTTCCTCTTTCTAATGCCTCTGAGAATTTCTTTGCCAGCTAGAAATAGGAAGAGCTCCAGCTCTATGCACTAAAGTATCAATAAATATCCACAGGACTGCTCTTAGAAATTACACTAATAGAAACTCATGAGATCAAAGGCTATAGATTCTTCCTATTCCACAAATTCCAGATTTAGGTCCTCTTAAGATCAATATGCAACAGCAAAGTCCTAAACTGTTGAGTACATCATCCTCAGTAGCGCTGAATGAGACTGATCTTCCCTTGTCACAGACATCGTGTCAGATAAGAGGCAGAAGATCTTTTCAGTCTTCCAGATGTGAGCCTGTCTGAATTTGCCATTGTGGCAGGATCCTGAATTAGGCAGCACTGTGAGATGAACATGCCTCTACCCTTTTTATAGTAAGTTCCATGGGAAGATGGGAGGCTTTAGGTTAGCAGAAAGGAAAATCAAACATTAATAGAACACAGGCTTGAATAGTTAATTTTTTAAACATATGTCAAGGTGGAGAGAATAGAAAACCAAAAGGTTTATGTACAGCTTTTCCTCATACACTGAATCTTTGCAAGCAGGTCCCTGTTTTCACTCAGTGCCTTTCTTGACAGCTGCAAATGCAAAGTCTTCTTAGATTCTTAGGGAGTTGTCCCCATCCCTGGTGAAAGCTGCCTCTCTGATCCTGACTGCAGGCTCAATTTCTGCACAGATACCAGCTCCATGTGGTATCTCTATGCCATCCTCAGCCTTTGGTCTTTAGACATATCACTCTCACAAGCCTTTACTTTCACCCCTCCAGAGGAGGAATGATCTCCTCTTGCAACAACATGAGTTCAACTGATTGTAAAGTATGTAATGCATGCTAGATATCTCATGAAAACAGGAGAAAAAAGAGCTGATGCTTCCTCCCTTGCAATCAGCTAGAATTACTAAGGTTTGTAGTTGATAGTTTCATAAAAGTTCCCCAAAGTGCATATGTGATGACTTTGAAGCTCTTTTTGTTTGGCTACCCTTCAGAGGCAAAACCTCAGGTACCTTCTAATGATAAATACTGTATAGATACAGCAGTGATGCACCTGTAAGAAGTCCGATGTACACCCAGTCTCTTGTAAAGGATTTCTCAACCCACTAGGATGCTACTTGACATCACTATTTTATTATGAGAAACAGCTCTTTCTGACTTCTGCTTTCTATTCATTTCAAGGAAGCAATACCAGTGGTAGATAAATATGACCTAGGAGAAAAATCTCCTATGGTTTGTGTCTTCTTCCATGCTTTGTTTAGATGATATTTTCTTAGATTTTTCTTTTTCTTTTCTTTTTCTTTATTTTTTTCTCTTTATTATGTCTGCATGGTAGCAGCAGAAGTGTAAGGCAGAGATTCAGCCAGGAAAGCTGGGACTGGCTGTAGCTACAGAGAG
>NDXB01007440.1:10924-33838 GCA_002631895.1 Agapornis roseicollis | reverse complement strand
ATTTTTTTTTTTTTTTTTTTTTTTTTTTTTTTTTTTTCTCTAAATCCTATGGGCTTTATTTCTAACCTTTTCCATAGTTGGCATACTAAAATCATCTGCAGTGAAACAGCTAACTCTGATGCTGTTCTTTAAAAATAACAACTGAATGAGCAAGTAGCACTGTCTGCAGAAGAACAATACTGCCCCATTTTATGAACAGTTAATATTTGAAGGGCTTTCATAGCTTGAAGCTTAAAGGTTTTATATTGCTCTGAGTCAAGCAGTATGCACATAACTGCTTAGAAGTTTGACACCACTGGTGCATGTGTTGTAGCTGGTGTGAAATGACTAAAATAGTATACATGGAAATACAGTCAGTAGATTGGAGGAGTTTCTTCTTTCACAAACAGAAATCTGTCAGCAAATGGTATCAGCAAGGAAGTATGCAGGGTATACATGATCTGTGAAAGGACTCTAAGATCATGGTGCAGTATAGAAAAAGAATATAAACAGTCCAAGAGCCATGACCTGTTAATTAGAACTGGGATAAGATGCATCTAAACTGGAGGCCTAATAAAGAAAAGGGGCAGCGCTTCCAAGCAGATATTTCCAAGTGTTTTTTTTAAAGCTACATAACATTTTATAAGAAAAGCAGATGCTATTAATGATACTGTCACATCTAGATAACTGATCTGTCAATAAATATTTGAAAGGCAAACATTCAGCCAGCTATGAATGTCAGTTAATAAGCTGGTTGTTGTTATTGACAGAACAGAACTTTCCATACAAGAGGACAGATACTGAAAGTTTATTGATATTCATGTATTAGACACATTTTAGAAAATCTGTTTTAGATAAGAAAGTGGTTCTTGGCTCATGACAAACCAGCATAATGCTTTTGTGCAGAAACTGCTAGCAAATATTCTAGCTCTGAAGTTTACTTCCTGCAGTAAGAGCAGCAGTAGGGGCCTGTCCTGCCAGGGCAGGTGCAGTGGGAGCAGACAGGGAACAGTGGACATGCAGGGAGCACTGGCAGAGGGGCAGGGATGGTAGCAGTGACCATGAACAGCCGCGTCCCAGGGCAGATCTATGGGGATGAGGATGGAACAACGTTGATTCAGGAGGGTGAGGGTCAGCAATGTATGGCAGGGCACAGATGTACCTATAGCATAGCTTGGGTGAATGTCAGGGATGTGGACCAGAGCTCAGATGCAGCTCCTGGAGAAGGTGGGCTGGCTCCAACCAGGCTTCTCACCGCTTTTTCTCACATGGGTCTGATCCAAGGCTATGCAGAGGCACTATCCCCTATGTGGCCTTGGACACAGGCAGCCAAATCTCTGGGACAGGGAGAAAGATGTTTGCAGAGCCTGATGCTGCCCAGTGTATTTTCATGTAGGCTTTCAAGTGATCCAATGACAATTTTGTCTATTGACACCAAATCCAGAGAACGAAATTGTCACAGACATTTCAGTTGTTCTCAACCTCTTGCTTATTGGATTGTTCACCTGTGTTTGCTTGCCTGCAGCTTTTTGCAACACACTGTAGTAGAGTGATATCTATTTTAATAACCCTTCTGATCACCAGTGGGAATTGAGAATTCAAGAAACTTCCCGTACTGTTTGATTTTCATAGAGGCTGATGGGTTGCCAGAATTATGGACCAGACTGCGTGAGGTTTCTCAATAAGCAGATCAAAAAGCCAAACAAACAAAAAACCCACAAAACAGAAAACCCCCAACTTGTTAAGATCAGGATTTATTAAACATGCAGATAAAAAGTAATAAAAAAATATATTTAATTTGCATAACATGCCCCATCTGGTTATGTTAAAAATTGTTTCAAAGGCGCTTCACTTTACTTTGTTACAGAAAGGAAACAAAAATACCTTATCCGTTTCAAAAGTCATGTGTTCCCTGTACAGTCTCTTCATGTCTTCTCTTGTATTAGATTTTTCTTCCTCAAGTGTCAGTTTTTTAAGAATACCTTTTTTCAAATCTTGAAATAAACTTCCCAGGAGTCAGAGTTCATGGGATCCTCCAATGTTTTTGAAGTCTGGTAGATTGTCTGTCTAAGATTTGAAGTAAATCTGAATGAAAGTAAAAGAAGAATTTGCCATGCTTTTGATATCTAGGAATTTAATTTTAAATTAGGAGGAAACTAAATTCCAAAATGTCAAGTTCAACAGCAAACCTGAACTCTGAATTTCTAATGACTCCCATGTTAAAGAAGTGACCTGAAAGGCTGATACCCATTGTTAAGTTATGTGATTTCTTGTCTCTCTTTTATGATTTAAGATAATGATTTCACTACATCATTTAAATACTTCCATTAATATTTTATATCCAACATCTGTAACAAAGACCAAAGAGTAAACTATCATATCCATGATGCAATCTGCCTACATCACTCTTCTCAGATACTACAGAAAACTAAGATCAAGATCATGACATGCTGGCTTTCTGCATTTGAACAGATAGATTGATGAACACTACCATGGCTTTCAGATGCAGATACTAATTATTTTTCTCTGCTTTGAATTCAAATTGTATTTCAAATAAACTGTGGGAAATAAGTTGGTTCAGGTAAGATATTAAGATCAGAATTCTCTCCTTGCTAAATTACTTTATCGCTCACTTCAAACTTAAGCTCAGAGCATTATGTTTCTGTCATACTTCCCTTGTTTCTTAGAAAGTAGGAATGTGCATAAGCGGGCAGAAATGGGAGACTATCTTTCATCTTGCAGTGTCGCCGTTGCATAGTCAAGAGAACCTATGCAAAGCACATGGTTTCTAAACCTCTAAACCTTCTTTAGCAGTTTACCACTTCAGTGTATCATCATGTTAGCGATAGTTACACTTCTATAGAAAGACGATATGCATATAATACTGTAGAAAATTGAGGCTATTGCACATTTTCTTTCTACTTCATTCTACCTCTGACACTATAGCAAATTACTTTAAAACTCATAAAATCAATATGGCATAACAAGCTGCACAGGTAGCTGCTTTATACATTTTAATCTTTAATGGCTAGCTTAAAAATCTTGACTTGTGTCACTGAGAGGCGATTGTGAAAGAAGAAATGCAGCTTTTTGCTTCCTAGTAGCTCAACAATCTTCAGAAAAATAAGAGACCAGTGGTATTTCTTTGTTATGAAAACAAGATTTATGTGATTATGCTTCCTGTGACTGTGTTGTTATATAAATGCATGTGGTGTGCTTCTGTGTGTGTCATTCTTTCAGTTCCATTCCAATAATACTTGGTTCGATTGTCTAATCTCAAGGAACTTTACAGACAGAGAGAGCTATCTAAAATATGTTAAATTCTCAGAAGTTCCATGAAAAATTAACCAGGTAGAGGAAAGTCTTTTTTTAAACCTCCCCTGAGGGTGGAAAAATACAGTGTGTCTTCAACCATTATAAAATATTAGATAACCTAGTAGGAGAGATAAGTTAGCAATAATATAACCAAAACATAATGTTTCATTTGCAGTGTGATACCAAAAGACCCATACCTCAGAATTATTTCTTCCCTTTCTATGAAATCTTAGGTGCAAATCTGACATTTTTGTCAAGTCAGGATGTTAATAATTTCTCTTTCCTCTTTTTGCCTTCTCTCACTTGTGTATTCTATGTCTACTAAGAACTGAACTCCAGCTCCAGTCTTGGTATAATCTGGTTTAAAAGGCAAGCCACTACAAGATAAAGATACATTGAAGTTTTTTAGTGCTTTTGCTCACAAAATTGCTTCATATTGTACTAATCATTAAAAAAATGCTGATCCAAGAATAAGGTAACTCTGTGAGGAAAGTAATGCACATAAGCTCTTGTTCTGAAAGATGTTTAATGAATAACATCAGTAATTCTTACTCATTCTTGGTTTTCAGATGAAGCAGATTGGTCATGATGGCTACAACCCTGCCTCTGTAGCTGAATGGCTGGATTCCATTGAACTGGGTGACTATACCAAATCCTTTCTAATTAATGGCTATACGTCGATGGACCTTGTGAAAAAAATCTGGGATATTGAATTAATTAATGTAAGTTGATCAATTTATAGCAGTAATAGTTCCTCCTAAATATGTTATAATGCTTTTCTTACTTATCAAACAGAAAGCACAAAAGCAAATTGCACTACAAATACTGCCATCAAGTACTGTTAATGATTATAGCTTTCATGCCTATACCTGAGTTGACTGTACCCTCTGCTTCCATTTGCTTTACCATTGTCTTTCACCTGGTATTCAGTCAGCATGGTTGTGTCTGCCTTCAGGATGCTGAATGACATTTAAAAATATATTTTGGTAGTTTATAGCTACAAAGCATAAGCCTTTGCTTTTAGAGTGCCTAGCAACAGTGCTTCCTGTAAAGATGCTTAGAGTTTAATTTTTCCACATGCTCTGGCTAAATTAAACATAAAATAAGGAAACCTTAAACATAGCCAATAAGTTTGCTAAAGGAAAAAATATTTTATTTCATTATCACTTTCACTTGAAACTTTATTTACATGAGTCAGTTAAATTAGATACCCACAGATGGGCAACCATGAACTTTAATTTGGACTGCACTGCGGAGTAATTGAAATGAGATGAAGCTTATACAGTGGAGACATTGACAGTACAGCTTTGCCAATGAAATTTTCATGTAAGTTATGTGACTGAAACTGACTTTTATTCCTTTTATAAAAGACGTGATTATAGTTTTGGATTCACTGTGGCTTTAGAAATCAACTGTATTGTCAGTTTATCTGAACTTTAGCGCAATCTCAGCATGGAAAAAAAAAACCCAAGATCATATTTTAGTGGCTCTTCAAAGACAAAAGACTCTGCTCTTCCTTCCAATATAGAAGATACTGCATCTCTGCCTCTAATTACTGCCTAACTCAGAACAGTCAAAGAACTACCAATAGCCATAGGCAATCAAGCATAAGACAAAGCAGCTGTGAAGCCATGTTTCAACATAGTAACTGGTGCATCAGCCACAGGCAGATACAGCCCAAGACCAGCATCTAAAGAAAAGAAAAGGAATAAAAAAAAAAAAGAAAAAAAAAAAAAAAAATTTGATAAACNGTTTTTCTTTCTAAAATCATTATAGGTAACAGTGAAAATGGGTGTGCTATATTTGAGCATGCACAGTTGTCAGTTTAATAAAAATTAAAACAAAAGAAAAAAAAACCAAAAAACAACAAAAAAAAAAAAAAAAAGAAAAAAAAAAAAAAAAAAAAAAAAAAAAAAAAAGAGGTATTTGATTAACTGAAAGACAAAACCATTGCATGTTAGAATTTTTTTTCTTGCTGTCACATTACAGTTAATGTTGACTAGCACAAAAATATAGCATAGGAGTATGGACCAAAGTCTTTCTAACATGTTATGGCTGTTGCATTCAATGTATGTTGTAGGTGTATAATTGAAGTCAGGGTATGATTGATGCTATTATGGGTGTCTGCTGCTAAGCTGTTTATAACTGTGATTCTTTTTTGTATATGTGGCTTTAATTTTAATAAGAACTGGGGACCCTTTGTTCCAGAAGACAATATAGATTAACAGCCAGCACTGAGTTCAAGTGGATGACTCTGCTCTTAATTTTGCATTCCAAACATTTTGCCATAATCAGCTTGGAAACAAATTACCCTTTAGCTCCCCCAAGTGGATCATTAAAACCTCATTAAAGGCTTGTGGTTTGATTCCAAACTTGCTTAAAATGATGAAAAAGGAAGTACCTGCACTGAAGTTAATAAGAATACACTCCTGTAAAATTATTATAAACCAGACTAGTATATATCCTCTAATTTTAAAGGTTAACATCGTGTTCTTTTTGAGGGCCAGTAATTCTTGGGCAAACATGCCCTTTTGCCATGAGTTGCAAGAAACAGCTGTTAAAACTGTTGTTTAAGTGTTTGTATAAATGCAGATACCTACAGACATAAATATTTCTCCCACCTGATATGATATTAGATTGTGTTGTTCAGGAGCACAGTAAATAAAACAGTTCTACATTCTCAAAAATTCAGGTTTAGTCCAGTCAGTATATATTTGATTCCCACCAATCTGTAGTAGCAAACTGTAGTGATAGGGTGTTCACTAAGAAAACCTGTTGTTACTGTTATTTTTCTGTTTCAGTTGAGGGGAATCTTTCAGAAATGGACAAGAAATTGGTTTGAAGCACTGTGCAGTCTGGCAGAACAAGATACTTATCTCTGACCAGCAGGCCTGCTGTCTGAAAGTGAATTCAAAGGTCTCACTTCCCATTCAGGCAATAGCAAACAAGAGCTTATAACATAAAGATTTTCATAATGGAATGTATAAAGGTCAAAGCCACTAACTCTGGAATAGGACTCCTGACATGAGTAGGTTAGAATCTAGGCACTTGAAAAATTAGAGAAAAAAGAGAGTCAACATCCTGAAAATAAGTGAGTACCTTTGGTTTGGTGGCTTTTGATGCTCAAGCTGTAGATGACGCAAGAAGCTTTATCTACACTTATGCTACATAAGTGATAGAAATGTATCGAGGGCTACAGATACAATAATTTCTTAATTTTAACCATCAGTTTGAACGGTTGCATTTCCTGAATTTGACATAAACCCACTTTTTCTTTGGTGTAATGAGTCCCTTAGTTCATACTTGGGAAGCCACTGGGAAATCCTCCATGGCTTCTCGAGGTGTAGGAACAGATTTGAACATAGAGACAGTATCATCTTTTAGGTAAACTAGCATAGTTGAAAGAACAGAGGAGAGAATGGGACATTTAATTTTTCACAAGCCCTTCATCTTAAAAAAAAAAAAAAGAAGACGTGTTTATTACTTTCTTTCTACAGTTTTTGTGATCATGAATTCACATGTCTGTGAATGAAGTTCATTAAGTTTTAGTTCCTAGATTTTTGAAGATTGCAACCCCATGCAATGCTACAGGCTTGGGGAAGAGTGGCTGGAAAGCTGCCTGGCAGAAAAGGACCTGGGAGTGTCAGTCAACAGCCAGCTGAACATGAGGCAGTTTGTGCCCAGGCAGACCAGAAGGCCAAGAGTATCCTAATTTGTATCAGATGTAGCATGTCCATCAGGACCAGGGCAGTGATCACCCCCCTGTACTCAGGACTGGTGAGACTCAAGTACTCAAGTACTGTGCTCAGTTTCAGCCCCTCACTACAAGAAAGACACTGAGGTGCTGGGGTGGGTCCAAAGAACGGCAATGAAGCTGGTAAAGGGTCCAGAGACCAAGTTCTTTGAGGAGTAGATGAAGGAACTGGGGTTGTTTAGCTTAGAGGAAAGGAAGCTCAGGGGATATCTTATCACTCTCTACAACTGTCTGAAAGAAGGTTGTAGTGAGGCGAGTGGCAGTCTCTTCTCCCAAGTAACAAGTGGTAGGGTAAGAGGAAACAGACTCGAGCTGCACCAGGAAAGCTTTAGATTGGATATTAGGAAAAGTTTCTTCACCAAAAAGGTTATCAAGCATTGGAACAGGCTGCCCAGAGAAGTGGTTGAATCACCATCCCTGGAGATATGTGAGACATGTAGTAATGACATGTAGAGCTTTGTTTAGTGGTGGACTTGACAGCATTAGTTTTATGGTTGGACTTGATGATCTTAAGGTTTTTTCCAACCTAAATGATTCTATGATTAAAGTTAACCTTTGTGAGTTACCCCTTACTCCCATAGGATACTGGAATGATCAGAGCTTTGAATCTTGTTATCTTCCTAAAAATAACAGTTCTTGCTCTATTTTCAACATCATCTTATCATCCTTGGAATTCGCCATCTCGGCAAGCACATTAAAAAAAAAATCTGAGAGGAGAATGCCAAGTATATGAGAGAGGTACAAGGTCTGAGACACCAGTGGTAAAGGCCATTTCGGCTCAGCTTCTCTGGTCCTCCAGCTTCCTCGCTGGCATTAAGACACAAATCTAATATGCAGCTTCCTGCAATTTATTTCAAGTTAATGTCTGCTCTAACTCAATTGCTGGTTTCTTTCAGGCTTTTATATTATACATATATAGTGCATGTGTTTCTTCAAGCACAGTCAAGCAGCAATTACTTAAAGCATTTAAATCAGAAGAATAATTTTAAGAGTCATTCATTTGTGGTTTTTGTGAGGTCCCTTCAGTATTCTGTTCTTTTTTGACAAGCCAGACTTTGAAATTTAGAATCTGTTTCAGGAATTTATTTGTCATTTAGAGTTTTCCCAGGTCCATTTGCTTCATTATTTTCTCAGGTATGTGCTTCCTGGGAAGCATTGTTCTAATTTCCTCATCATGGGATTGGAAGTATCCAGAACATCTTCTCCCAGCACTGGCTTTCCCGACACTTCTGGTTTTGTCTCCCAAGTTTCTTGGCTCATTACAGAGATCAGGTTCTGTACCCAGATTCAGTTATAATTTATTTGATGCTGTAGCTATGTTAATCTTTTCTGAACTTTTCATCTGCTGAAAAAAAAGTCCACTATGTTCTGAAATCCCCTAATCCATCTAAACTGTGCACCTGTGCTTTAAAGTATAAATACTCTTCAACATGACTAATCATATTATTCTTGTCTGTTATTCTGGATTACTTACGTAACCCTCCCCCTCAGGGAGTCACTGTCTTCAGGGAACTTTTACTAAAGAGATTCTTCAGGCAAGATATAAACAGCTTAAAAGCACAAAGCAAGTTATTTATCGTCTAACACACACAATTCATTTTAGGACTAACAAACTAGGCATTAAATCAGCCCCACCAAATGAGTCACTAAGTCTAATGGGCAAGTAATCGTCGCTCAGGTAGGGGAGGGCTGGCCTCTGTTGCTCTCTGGAACAGGCTGATCTATGATGTTGCTGAGTTGCTGTCTCCTGATTTTCCTCTTTTTATCTCAGGATTTTATACCTTTTCATGTGAGTGGTGTTATACTTGAACCCTTATTGTGTCTGCAACTTTACCTTTCTACTCTTGCATGCTTCATTCAGCCTGTGCACTCCTTCAGAGCTCCTTCTCACGCCCTAGCAATTTTCTCAGAAGAAAACTGAGAACGGTTGCAGAGCTGTGCTGTAGTGAAAGTAGGCCTTGAATCACAGCTAGCTGAACTTCTGGGAGGAGGGTTACATGTAAGTGACCTGGTTTACATTTCTTCTCAATTATGAGCTTCTATTTTCATACATCTGTCTTTCACATGGATGATTCAGTCTTTGTCTTCTGTAAAATTCATGTTTTCCAAATGGTTTCTCGAACTCAGTTCCTGTCCAGATTTTTGAGCTTTTGGGGAAGTGTTATTGATGATCCTCTCTCACGAACTGCATTCCTGTTTTACATTAGGGTATAATGATTACTGTTGAGGATCAGATCAAAGATAATAGAGAGAGGAAATAGCTACCAATGGACTGCCCTCCATTAGCTAAATACCTTGAACCCTCCACAACATCAGCAACAAGTTCCAAAATTTATTTTGTACTGTGTGAAAAGGTGATTCCTTAGTATTATCTAGAGCTGCTACATGATCATTTCACTGCAGCCCACTAGGTTTTGTAGGAATGAAAAAGCATGAAAATGACCATATTGAAACAGATCAGAGGTTCTACCTAAACTGTGCTGTCTATAAAAATGGCCATAAACAAATGGCCAGGGAAGGCTACATGAATAGGACAAGCATATTATGAATTATCTGCACAGCTGCCTTCTTCATCATTAATAATTTTCAGTTCGTGGACTTCTGGAATTGGGTTAGTTCTTCCCAACTGGTTTCTGGTTTTTATCTTGAATGAGTTATTATCATCATCAAGTTTCATGATCTTACTGCTAGTCTTCTTTCCTATGGAATGTATAAATACATTGTACAGCAATGTCACAGAATTCTGCAGTAATTCACTAAGAACCTTCTTCCACTCTGAAAACTGAATCTTTGTGCTACTGTTTCTTGGTTTAATCAGTTGTTTATCCATGAAATAACCTCTTACAGGTTAATGCCATGACTGGTTTGTTGTGTTGGTTTTTTTCTGGTTTTTTCCTTAGAAGCTTTTTGAGAGTGATTTCATCAAAAGACTAGAAAACCAGACAAACAAGGGATCATCAACTTTCTATTATTTTTGACTGTTTAAAAGAGTGCCAAATAGACTTCTGAAGTAAGAAGTGCCTTTACATGCAGTCACTTTAACTCTTCCTGGTTATATATATATATACATGTGTCCATTACTATGCATTACTAAAATCCTACTGATTCACCTGGGTAAGGCTTAGAAGACAGTACATCCTGAATTTTTTGTGACACTCTTCAAAAATTGGCATCAATCTCTAAGGATCTTCAGTCCTCAGATAACGAGAAGGTTTTAAGGTAAAATTTGCATATCATTGCTAAAGTCAGCCACTTCATCCTTGAATTCCTCTTCTATTCATCTTTAGTTCTGTAGTTCGTTTTACATGCTTGTGTAATTTCTCCTATGCACACTAAATAATCTTAGCCCATGTAGTCATTCCATACTTCCAGAAATCTTTGTTCTCTATATTTCTAGTCCTTTTCTGTACACCTCAAATAGGCAGAGTGCAAGCTGTATGTGTTTTCAATGTGAGAATTACTTTATATGTATTTAGCTTGAGCCTATAGCTCAAAGTAATAGAAACCACTGTACTGAACTCAGTTCTCAAAGCTTTCATGAGGCCTTTGCCAATAAATGCACCTACAATGTCAGTACAACTTATAGTCTCTGCTTAAAGAACTTAAAAATGGACCACATACTGCATTCAGGTTCTTTGACCAGGCTAGTGTCTTGCTTAGCAGCCTGCCTGTCTACTCCAGCAAAGCAGACTCCACAGCTTGGCTGGGTAATACACACCAAATGGATAGATTTTTGTACAGTGCTCACTTGACAGCTTAATTTCCCATGCTCTATAGCATAAAAAAGTGCCTTTTTCTTAGGAGGACTGTTCTTCAGATGCTGTTTGATAAGTTACTCTGTGGCTCTTCTTCTCTTGTTATTATTTCATTTCCCACGCATGCCACTCTGCAGAGGCAGTTTTTGAAGAGGAATGAAACATTACATCTCAATAATATATTCTCAGACATTGCAAGGGCAGTTTACAAATCCCGTTCCTTTTTCTTTGTACCTCTGAGCCCTGTGGTAGATTTCAGATAACTGAAAAAATCACAAGTACTTGGAGCCAAAGTCCTTTCTGATCTGCCAGAAACACTGCTGATAAAGATGCTCATAGCTCTTACTATAGTTGCTTTCTAACCAGCTCCAACAATTTTGATAATAGGATAAGTTTTCAAAACCATGAGTCTGCTTTAGCAGTAGGCTGTGGGATCTCAAGTTATTAGGTATTTTGTTATTAAAAATAACTTATGTGATTGCTGAGTTTAGAAAATTCTCTGTATGACTTGTTTACTCTTCCCAAATATTCAGGAGCATATTGCTGGAGTACTTGCTTACGAAAATTTATGTGAACCAATAATTTTAAAACAGCTATGCACAGACACATACATGTGTATGTGTTTATATATAAATGTAAATAGTTGAAAGTAAAGAATTCTCCAGAAAGCTAAATGGTGGAGTATTACAGTTCAAAATCGAATGCTGCTTCTGTAGTGACAGCTATGTTGATGTACTGGTGTAAAATCAGATGCCTTGTATTTTAAAGTTTCTAGGTAGCATAAAATGCTTGAGAATGTCTCTGACATCCTAAAAAAACAAATGGGCCTGTTGTACTGAGGAGCAGATATTTCTAGCCTTTAAAAATTTTTGGGGAATCTTTAAAATTCTTTGTCAGGCACTTTGAACTTTGGGTCTTCTCTCTCATTAAGTAGTAGACTGTGTATAAGATCTATTAAGATATTTAATAAAATATTTTCTACTACATTTGTGGTGGTTTTAATGTTAAATAACTGCTAATATGAAGGAAACTTTCAATATCCATTCAAATACTTTGGCTCTTCTGTATGTAAAACTGTCCTAATTGGTATCAATAATAGGACCAAATATTAAGGGGTTTTTTTGACAACAGGATAGTTGCATATATTTCAAATCAAATGCTCTGAAGATAGGTCTGGAACTGAGTAGCTTTCATTGTGATGCATTATTTCTTCATGAGGTAAGACATGTATATGGATTTGCTCAGTTTCTCTGACATTAGGAGAACAATGCTGCAAATGAGATTACATTAATGTGTTGGCTGCTACAGTTGTAAACCCAGAGGATAATTGTATAAATTACTCTCTTTGAAATTGGACAGGTGCATTCATTTAAAGTACAAAATGGTTATGAGATATTATACAAATAATTTTTTTTTTATCCATACAAAATAGGTGTGTAGATTTGATCCAGCCAGGGCACCCACAGAGGTTTCAAAAGGGTTTTTAATAATGCACATCTTTGTTTCTTTAGCAAGAATGAAATATTTTCCAATCACAATCATATAGTAAATTTGTTCAGCTGGATATTACATTTGAAAATGATTCTTTCTGCAGTCAGATTTTGTCTGCCTTAAATACCAGTAACAGCTCCATCAATTATTTCCTTAAATGCCTGTGGATGTTACTGATCACTTCAAAACTGTTATGTTGTAGTATTGCAGTGACTGTTTCTAGAAATCTAGCTGGAAGCTCTTTATCAACAAATCCATGTGCTAGTATTGTAACTTTATGGCATGTTTAATTCTTATGTACAGTTTCTGCATGTAATATTTTGCATAGGCAGTGATCTCATAGCCTTTGATGTGGAAACTTCTATCTATTCCTCATGGTAATGCAAAACATTTTGAAATACATTATCCTCTTCTTACTTGCAAAAGATCAGGAGATGAAATAAACCTTGGCAATTTCTTCAAACCATGCACTGTTTACCTCTTCCCACTGCCACCTTGGATCATGGCAGTGCTCAGGCTCAGAAGTGGGAGGAAAAGCATTTCTTTTAATTCTAATGCAGTGTTTTATTCAGTTTACAATACAACAGTAAAGAGAGAAAGAAAGCATTTGCACTGTGAACAGTTTCACAGCATCTATTTTTTTGGTAGTGTACTGATTCTCTTGTAATTCATCTGGTGTCATTTTGCACTAGAGGTATTTAAGTAGAAGGCATTGTATAGATACTTTGAAATCCTTTCCCTAACTCTGTATTTATATTTCCTTATATATAAATATATATAAATACTGTTTTCTGATTAAAAAGTAACAGTAAAATAACCATATTTGATCAGTGAATCTAGCCATTGATATTTACAGATTTTTTTAAATGTTTTCCAGTTCCTGCATTTATTTTTAAATGTAAGGATTTTATTCATATCAAAATAGTATAATTTTTTTATCAATCACATTTTACCTCTTTTCTGAGGTAAATCTTAGTTCTTGGAATTCTTAAAATGAGAGACTTTTTCCCCTTTTGTTCTCTTTTTTCTTCCTCTCTTCCATGTTCTCTTCAAAACAAATTATAATCAGGTAGTGATTGGCAGCAATTTTTAGCAGTAATAATCAAAACTGAGCAATTTTAGTACCTATTGTGTTCCACCTGCAGGATCATTTTCTTGTCCTGTAACACACTAGGTAGCACAAATGATTGATTTAATAAAAAAGTTGTCATGCATTGCGAAGTAACCTACTCTGCCTAGTGCCAGAGAGGGTACCATCTCTGAAGAATCCTAACAAAATCTCCTTCCATTCAGACAACAAATAAATTGCCTTATCAACTGATTTTCTGTCTAAAATCTTAGTACTCTATAAGATTTATATTTCAAGTTTCAGAATGTGACCTTCTTTCCAGGGAATACAGCAGAAGCAGCCAAACCCAAGACTTCTTTTTCCATTTTAAAAAGCTCCAGCCCACAAGTTCTCTACAAAACCAGATAAAATAATTCATCACTAAATAGTTTGTTGTCTTAGGCAACAACTTGTTCTGCCTTCAACAACTTAGAAGAGCCTTGGATAGGGTTATATTTTACAGCCTTAACCTTTTCAGTGTTGTTTCAGGAAGAAAATTGGATTTCTATTTTGAAATAATGTCCTTTTTCAGATCCTTTAATCTAATACTAATCTAGAAATTTTAGACACATCCTATTTTGAATTTGTCCTCCCAAACATGCAGCCTTAGGATAGCATCCTTCATTGCAATAATTGTAAATTGTAGTAAAAGGTAGTTCCTCTAAAGTAATTTCCTTATGAGTATTTCTTTTTTCCGTTCTAGACAATATTTGTGCTAGTTTTGCCAGAATTGCTTGTCCTAAATGTTTGAATTTGCTGCCCCCAAAATCTAGTTTATAGCATTTTAAAGTAGATTTTTTTTACTGAAGGTGAGTATAAAATACTTGAGCAAAGATATAAAGCTGCAGAATTCATTTTCAAGGCCTGCAGTACTATTTTAATGCTTTTAAAAGAATACTGTGGGGTTTGTAACTCTACTGTTCAGCAGTGTGCAAAGGAGAAATAATTCCTCTTTGAAATATTTTTTAATCTTTCTTTTCTTTTCTGCTTCTTCATTGCTTTGTAGGATATTGTGAGGAGTTGATATTTACAATAAACATTCTCAAGAGAGTATTAGATCTTGCCTAGCATCATGTGTCTTCTGTTCTTGACTGGTATTAATGATTAAAGGTAAAGAGGACTGAATGGCAGTCCTTTTAGCTGTAAGGAAGTTGAAGATCAGCAACATTTTAGAAACATTTTCCCTGTACAGCAGGGTTTTGTTAATGTACTCATGTGTAAAAGCAAATGCTGTGCTGCACCATATAGACCTATCAGAGTGATTAATGTGCCAGAACTAGGACAGCAGCATTATCACTGGTCTTCTGCTTGATTCTGCCTTTTCACATTGTTCAGAGCTGGCCTGGACAGTTCACTGTGTTTGTATCATACAGACACAGCCATGGTCTTCAAAAAAGATTGAAAAGTGTTATACCAAGATTATTAATAGAAGTAAGGTCAGAATTTTTCAACACAATAAAGATGAGGAGAAGTATTCACTTAGCTATAAAAGGTTCTATTGCAGCCTACAGACAACAGGGTTTGATTCCTTAAAGTCATCTTCAAGGATTTTGTCCTTCATTGTTTTAACTTTCAAAGGAATAAGGTTTTAGTCACCTTCCATAAAGGACAATTCCAAATTCTAATAACTGGTGGTGCCATATTATTTCAAAATTACATGCCATTATCTCCAGTTATCAAATGCAGGATTTCTTACATCTGTAGAAAACTGGATTTTTTGACAGCCCCCTGTTTACACCCTGAAAATAAAATATTTACTGACAGATTATTTGTGACCCTTTTCATAATGATCAAGTCATTGCAATGTTACATGAATTTAACTTCTGATTAATGCTCCTACCTCAGTTTATACTTTTTCTTATTCATCGCTTATTTTAAAGAATGTTCTTCATGTCATATATAGATCTTAAAACTGCAGTATTCACCCAAAAGTAGCATACGAGGATGATCAGGGGACTGAAGCACCTCCCGTATGAAGACAAGCTGAGTAAATTGGGACTGTTTAGCCTGGAGAAGAGAAGGCTGTGTGGAGACCTCATAGAAGCCTTCCAGTATCTGAAGGGGGCCTACAAGGATGCTGGGGAGGGACTCTTCATTAGGGACTGTAGTGACAGGACAAGGGGTAACAGATTCAAACTTCAACAGGGGAGTTTAGATTTGATATAAGGAAGAAATTGTTTCCTGTTAGGGTGGTGAGGCACTGGAATGGGTTGCCCAGGGAAGCTGTGAATGCCCCATCCCTGGCAGTGTTCAAGGCCAGGTTGGACAGAGCCTTGGGTGGCATGGTTTAGTGTGAGACGTCCCTGCCCATGGCATGGAGGCTGCAACTTGGTGCTCTTAAGGTCCTTTCCAACCCTAACTATACTATGATTCTATGATTGTATGGGTTTTAATTCACTGTCATAATTTGAAAGAAAATTTTGAGGAAATGCAGTTAAGCATGCTTTTATGTGCAATGATATTCAAAATTATATTCTGGTAATGAATTACAATATAACTGTTGCAAATCTGTTACTCTGCTAACAGAAAATGAGAGATCTTTCTATTTCTTTTGGGTTCAAAACAGTTTCAAAATCTATTGCAGTGTTTTATTTGTGTTTTTCATCAATAAATTAAGCACCTGCTTCAGATGTATTAATGACAGAAGCTACTGGGAAAAAGAAAAAGATATAGTTGGACCTTACTTAATACTTTTGTCAGAGTGAGAGTCTGGTTACGTAAAACCAGACATGCATCAGTTTTCCAAATAGCAATTTTTATAATTCTGGATGAGTCAGCCCAAGCTCCTGACCACCCTCATTTTCTCAGGGTCTAGACTCCATGCTGTCATTTCAAGGAACAAATTCAATAATAATAACAGGTAGTTGTAGATGAGCTACTAATGATGATCTAGCAGTTTCTGTAATCAAAAAGGTTTTCTCATCAACCCCATCTCCGACATGTATCATCTACTTGAAGATGGAAAACATAGTCATAATGCCTTCCTTTAAAATACCCCTCCAGTAAGCCATAAAAAAATTCATATGCACTCACGTGAACGCATAAGGCAAAAAAACAAGAATTATGCAGAGCTAAGTATTTTAGACATTTGTGTTCCCACATGCAATATGTTTCTACTGTGCCTTCTGTGAACGTAGCCAAACAGAAGGTAGTTTGTGGTTTCCGTCTTATGAGTTAAATTTATATAAGATTTATATAAGCAATAGGTAAGCATCAAAGCTATAGCCGGGGAGGATAGATGGCAAAACACTGGTATAGTTCATAAATTTACATTATTAAAAGGTAGTGATAGATCCATGCTGCTGCTTCTGTTGAAGCTGAGCAACAACTTGCAAGCACAAATAATTATTCTTACCTGGTTTTAATAGCAAAGTATACAGTAGCACTAGTACAAGACATACACCAGGGAAACTCATTAACTTGGGCTGTCTGCTCTGATCTGTGAACATTTTTTTTTAGTTAATTTGTGGCTCCCTGGGAAGCAGAAGCGTAAGATGTGACTTAATGTGAGAGAAAAAGAAATGGCATGAGTTTAATTTGCCTCTAAGCATATGGAGTGGTTGGCTTCGGAAATTCACTAGAACTGAGGCATGGGAAAAAAGAAACTGAGAATTGAGGAGAGTGAGTAGTAAATGAGGGAGTTATATGCAAGGATGAGATGTCAAGAGTGGGAAACAACTACCTTAGATGCTAATAGGCTTAGCAAGAAAGACTAGAAATAGTTGCATACACAGAGCATATAAGTATCATATAAACCAGACACATATTAACTTAAAGTCATTACTTTATGTCTACCTAAAATGTACACAAAGGACTACACAGATACAGAAAGAGTTTCAAATATTCAAAATTATTTTCACAATTGGTTTTCTGTTTTCCCTTAGTCTTCAGTTTAGCTTGCATGCTCTTTGGGGCAGGGAATTGTCTTTGTGCACTGACAGTGAGCTCCTAGAACATTCTCTAAGATATAAACTAAAATTTCTCTCAGTACTTTTACTACTCTACTAATAACCAATTACAGGATATCAAAATGATGATTTACAGAAAATGTGAAATATGACCATGTCTTACATATCATAGAAGGAAAAAAAAAAAAACCCAGAACAAAACATTGGCTAGTATTTCAGATAAGTTTTGTGTCAAGAATACCTTGATGTGAGAAAGAGTTTAAAAAAGATTCTTTGAAAATGTTTTATTTAAGCCAAGTTTCTGGGCAAAATATTTTCCTGGGTATTTGGTGTAACGTACTTTAACTTTTCACCATAAGATTTCTAGTGATCTCTGGAGTTCAGATAAGGAAGAGAAGCAAACTGGCTGATATCCTTTCTGAATTTCCCCCAGGATTTAGCACAGATTTTTCCAATGTGTCAAGGATAAAACCACCTCACTGTTTTGCAGGAGGTGCTGTTAAACAAAATGGCTGAGATTTTGTGTTTATTGCTGACGATTTGTTATATTTCCATAAGCAACAACATTTTAGCACACCATTTGTTTTTGGTTTTGTACATACATTTTTATGTATAAGTATACAATGAGGTACTGTATTTTTTCTTCTGAGAATGAAAGAAGATATTCCTTATAATTCAATACAGATGCATTAATAGGGCGGTGAAGAATCTGGTCCTGAAACTCACTTATTTGGTTTGACTGTTCATATAACAACTATCAAGACAGTAAATATACTTAGAGGGTGTGAAATATAAATCTTCTGATGGGAAAATGTCAAGGTAAGTTTAAATGAATAACAGTCAGAAATGTGTTTACTGATACTGAAAGAATCTGTCATCAGAATCACAACAGACATAATTTTGAGTATCTGAAAACTTGTACTGCGATTAAATTTTTGTCATGTCCTACTGGTATGTTGAAAATTGCAAAGTTATTAAAAAGAAAAAAAAATCCCAATTATCTGTCAAAGTGAGTATAGGATGATGTGGCAAAGGTGCTATCTGTGTATAACAAATCATTTTACTGAATTGTAAATGAGATGAGTATTACTGATAATGCCCAGTCAGATTTTACGTGCAAGTAGTAAAATAATGATAATAATGTAGCATGCTTTCTTTATTCAGAAGCTAGCTGACACTTGGCTTTGCAACATACTATATGGTATCAGTTCTTTTTATTGCTCATTTTGTTTTCTGCTTCATCCTTTTTATCTCAAGGACAATTTCTATGAAAATTTTGGAGCTTTGTTGGCTCTCACTGTGAGTTTCCCATCTGAGTTGCTAATCCTGTTTAGCTGACATGCTGAAAGTAAGTTGTCACGGTACATAAAGAACAAACACTGGTCAGTACAATGTACATTCTGGTATGTATTGGAGGTTTTGTACCTTTGACACTCTCATCAAAGCAGTCTTGCAAACCCCTGAAAACTTGGCTTGGCAGGACATATGTCATGGTGCATGTGTGCATGTGCGTACGTGAAGTTCTGGAGTTCTTATGTATTTCCTGTTAAGATTTATTGACATTTTAGTATCCCAGCATGTTTAGTCAGTGCATTGTTTACCAAGAGGCTCTCAAGAACATTTTAAATGCATGGGCTGAAGTGATTTTTGCAGTAAGGTACGATGAAGTGTTAAGATGATACATAATGCTGTATACATAATAATATATAAAAAAGACGCATTTTACAATCATTTAATAGGGTGATATAATTTAATATATACTTATCCAGTCTGTTTCTTGCGTTATGTTTAGCTTGCTTATGTCCTCCCTCCCCTGGCTTTTCTTTTTAAGACTTTTTCTTTGCCAGCCTTCAGATCATATGATAGCACAAGCAATAAAAAACAAGACCAATAATATTCTCAGAGTGTTTTGACCCAACCAGTCTCCCTCTTCGCATGGAGGAAGAGAAGGAACTTCAGTTGTGTTGTTCACTATTTTTGAGTGCATCATCTAATCAGCCATTATCATAATTTTCTTCAAAAAAGGGATTTAAAGCACATCTTCACTGAATTAAGTCCAAAAAAGGCAATGTTAGACAAAATTCATAACTGTCTTTCATTTGAACATTGTATTAATTAGTCATTTTACATATTCCACTCATGAAGTGGGTGGAAGTGTAGCAAGACATTTCATTGTTGGAAAAGCCTATGCTTTTGATATACATGTATTATTTTTAAAGTTTCTTGCAGTGATTGGTGCTGCAGTACTCAATCATGGATATACCAGAAACTTTCCAAATTATTTTATTTCTGCTAAAACAAATTGGCTTAAGAAACAGACAGTGATTTTCATAATGGTATCACAGTTCTGGAAAGAAAATTTTGAAATTTATACTTGAAATTTATTTTTTTTTAAATTTAGAAAATTGACATATACAGATTTTTTTTTTTTAAATTACATTTGAAAATCTAAAGAGTAAAAAAATATCATCTTGAAAACATGTTTCATGTAGGTTGGTGATTACTTGACAGTTCAGACAATTTGAAAGAAGTTATTAGTTTGGGTTTTTTTACCTGTATTGAACATGCCATGTCATATTTTACTTTAGCAAAAGAGGGGGTTCTGAAGGAATAAAATTATGGTTGCTAGCTATATCAGTGAAATTCATATTTACAACTCATATATAGCCATAGGAGATACATGTCTAGTTTCTTGCTATAATCATTGAAGATATGCAGTCTGATATGATTCATCTTGTCCAAAAGCAAATCAAATGAGTCATTCCTGAAATCTCTGTTAATTAAAGGGACCCTTATGAGGTCTCTTTACTTTACTTTCTATGACATAAGTACTGTTTTAATTTTGAACATGACTTCATACACAAGAAAATACAATAGAAATTATTGACTAAAAATGTGATGTCCAGAAAATAAACTGTAGTCAGAAAAAAAAAAAGAAAATAGTCCCAGGATTGAAACTTCTGAGATGAAAGCTGTTTCTCCTAGAAACCTGTTTCTTAATTATGGAAACATATTGGAAAGTCTTGGCATGTTCTGAGAAAGCTGTTGTAGCACACCACTGCGTACCAAAACTTTTTATCATTACCAACCACTGGATGTACCAGACTGCTAAATAATACCTACATATTAGGAACGTTGTATATCTTACATTTGTTTGGGGTTATTTTTATTTTTTTCAATCCTGCCACTGTATACCTCATTTACTTCTATGGCGTTTGTATTAGAAAACAGCACATTTACCATCTTTTTTTAAACCCACACTTTTAGTTCTACATTGAAAAAGTAGCCGAAGTAAATAACCTCAGTTTTCTGACATGACTCTTTTTTTTTTAGTGAAAAAATCTAGAATAATCCCATAAAAATCAGATTTTCAGATTCTGTTTTTAAATTCCTGTGTTTTATCCTGTTTCTTATTCAGGCAAGATAAGTCCCATTCAGATAGTGCTGATCCTGACTTTCTAAGGGCTGTGCTCTTTACAGCTATGCCTACAGATTTGAATCTCTGTGTATTTCCTATAAGAGTAAGTTTTATGTAAGGTAATACTTTGTAAACTTCACTGCAAGATAATAAAATCCATTCTGTGTTTGACAGTTAAATCAAGCACTGGCTGAAAGTATAGCTCTGCATGTCTCCCAGGTTCCACCAATATATCTGCTTTACATTTGAGACCTAGAAAACTTTTGCAAACATTTTCCTAGTGTTCTGTTAGAAAGTATATATATATATATATGGCAAAGAAGTATACTTTCCTACTAAGTGAAAACAGAGGAGTCACACATGCAGAATCACCAGCTCCAGCCCATATTGCTTAGATTGGTCTAGAATACAAAAAAGTTTGAATATCTCCTTACATCTATAGAAAGACATGTTATAAAGACATATTTTAAATTGCACTTGATATCTGTGTGCATCATTTTTGTACAGATTTGCATATATTAGAAGCAAGATGCTAAGATATGCTTCTGGGAATTGAGGGAAGAATCAAAAAGCTCATCAGATAATTGACAAAGCAAATTTAGAAGATACCGGTAAAAGAATTTAATACTGTTACCAACACCAGTATGAGCACAGAATCTTTACATGTGTCAGATCTTTATATGTTTGAAGTGTAAAACCAGAATTAAAATAGAGTTCAAATTAAAAAGGATAAAAAAAAAAAAAACCAACAAAAAACAAAAACAACAAAAACAAAAAACCAATAAAAATAAAATAAAAAAAAAAAAAAAAAAAAAAAAAAAAAAACCAACAAAAAACAACAACAAAAAAACAACAACAAAAAACAACAACAACAACAACAAAAAACCCTTTAAAATTAATTCAAGGAGAAAAATGCTCATGACATCTGAAAAGTTAGAAAACTGTCTCTTGGAATGGGCAGTGTAGACATTACCCTTTGATACCTTTAGAGTAGGTGAAAAACAGTGAGTAATAGCCCTGTATGACAGGAAGACAGGTCAGAAACCTGTAGGAGTCTCTGCAGCCCTAACTTCTGTGATTCAGTGGTGATACAGCATATTAACTTCCCCGTAAAGAAGCACTTATTACTATACTGCTTACAAGACGGCATTTTTGAATCATTGTAATAAATGAAAATTCCACTAGGTGGATCTGGTGCTCTTTTAACAAGGACCGAGAATGTTGGTGCGCAGCAGTTCTGTTCTTTTCTTGCTGTCTTGTTTTCCTATCCTGAGTATGTCAGCATCGAAACGTTTAGTTGTATTCTGAATAATAGTATTACTAATATATTTCTTTACTGTGGATAAAATACTCTTGGTCAATAAAGGCCAACGTATGAGACTTTAATATTGTGAAATTACATTGGTAGGTGGTTAGTATTTGTCAGTGGTGTGTGATAACAGAACATGAACCATGCAATCATGGGAGCTTTCTTTTTGTATGGGTCATTGCTTAAGGTAGGATATTGATTTAAATACATCCCCGCTTTAGAGATCTGCTATAGCCCTGTGAAGCTGGTCTTGCGTTTTTATTAAAATCAGCCTCTACTTACCACCTTTTCCCTTTGCAATTCCTGTTTCACAAATACCAACTACTTTCTCTCTCAGATGGCCTGGGATATGCAACTTGAGATACGCAGCTTGCATATTCTCAGCTTCTGTTCATCTTTAAAAGCTGCTTTTTCTATTTTAGACCTGAAGAAAGGCCTTTGTGCCCAAATGCCTCTATCTCCCAAATGTGTCCATTTGGTCTAGTACAACTCTTGCCCTTTTGAGTAGGCTTAGAGTGTGTTGCTGGTTGTAAAAAAGGGTATGTAATGTTTTCCTGTCTTTTTTTTTTCCATTTCTGGTCTTACACAGTGGTTATTTTTGCTACCATGGTACAAGTTATTAATGTTTGGTAACTACTCCAAATATTTCCACAAAAAGAATATAGAACTCAGTTTGCTTTGGTTGTGTTTGCATTCTCTTAATATATTAATGAATGGGTTTCATAGAAATGTTCATGAGAGAAATTTCCGGAATACAGGACAGATGATAAATTCCAAGTCTGCGCACCAGAAAACCAATTCTGATAATTAATGGGGTCTAAACTACTTCAGTATATGTCCTTTTTTTTTTTTTTTTTTTTTTGGTGGTAGGCTTTTA
>NDXB01007439.1:10680-21345 GCA_002631895.1 Agapornis roseicollis | reverse complement strand
GCACGCAAAGAGTTGTGGTCAATGGCTCAGTGTCCGGCTGGAGGCCAGTGACGAGTGGTGTCCCTCAGCGATCGGTGTTGGGACCGGTCTTGTTCAACATCTTTGTTGCTGACATGGACAGTGGGATTGAGTGTGCCCTCAGCAAGTTTGCCGATGACACCAAGCTATGTGGTTCGGTGGATACGCTGGAGGGAAGGAATGCCATCCAGAGGGACCTTGACACGCTTGTGAGGTGATCTGATGCCAACCTCATGAAGTTTAACCATGCCAAGTGCAAGGTCCTACTGCTGGGTCGGAGCAATCCCAGGCACAGTTACAGGTTGGGCAGAGAAGAGATTCAGAGCAGCCCTGCGGGGGAGGACTTGGGCTGTTCGTCAATGAGAAACTGAACATGAGCCGACTGCAGTGTGCGCTGGCAGCCCAGAAATCCAACCATATCCTGGGCTGCATCAAAACGAGTGTGACCAGCAAATCGAGGGAGGTGATCCTGCCCCTCTACTCTGCTCTATTGAGACCTCACTTGGAATATTGTGTGCAGTTCTGGTGTCCTCAACATAAAAAGGACATGGAGCTGTTGGAACAAGTCCAGAGGAGGGCCACTAGGATGATCACGGGATTGGAGTGTCTCTCATACGAAGACAGGCTGGGAAAGTTGGGGCTGTTCAGCCTGGGGAAGAGCAGGTTACGTGGAGACCTCCTAGCAGCCTTCCCGTATCTGAAGGGGGCCTATAGGGATGCTGGGGAGGGGCTTTTCATTAGGGACTGTAGTGACAGGACAAGGGGTGACAAGTTCAAACTTAAACAGGGGAAGTTCAGGATAGATGTAAGGAAGAAATTCTTTCCTGTTAGGGTGGCGAAGCACTGGAATGGGTTGGCCAGGGAGGTTGTGAGTGCTCCATCCCTGGCGGTGCTCAAGGCCAGGTTGGATGAAGCTTTGTGTGGCATGGTTTAGTGTGAGGTGTCCCTGCTTATGGAAGGGCGGTTGGAACTAGATGATCTTAAGGTCCTTTCCAACTCTAACTATTCTATGATTCTGTGATTCCATTCTGTGAATCTACCTTATAGAAAAGAAAAAATAAGAAAAAATGAAAAAGAAAAAAATAAAGGAATATAAAGCGTAGAACCATTGCCTCACTTCAAAGTATAACTCTATCCCAACTTCAAGGCAATGAATTAATCCATTGTTGTATTCATGTCTTAAATATAGGTACATGGTTTTGAGAGAGATTTACTTCCAAGATCTTCAAATAAGTAATTGATATTAATCAAGTATTGTACTTGATTAATTCACTAGTATTTAGTATTCACTAAAAAAATTTTTGAAAGTTATTTGTTTTCTGATAACATGTTTTAACATAAAAAGCATATACTCCTTGGAGTACATGAGCCAGATTAACAATTGCATTTTTCATCATTATGTCTTTAACTATTTTTATCAATAGTGCAGACTAAACATTACCCAATAACTAGCAGAAACATTTCAAGCTTCAGTAAATTATATTTTTCTGAATAAAAAATGTTGAGTTGGGAGATACACTAAATAGTTCTGAAATAACTGTGTCTATGGTGAAGATTTACAAAATTTGTTTTGCTGAGCATTCAGTCATTCATACATTTTTTCAATGTTTTTTATTAAAAGAATAAGGACACAGATTCTATTTGTTGGAGTTCAGTTTGATTTTACTTTATTTGTAGTGTATTATTGTGTTTGAATTTTCCCTACTTTCTGTAAGTGTTAATCCTTTTTTATATTTAAGAATAACTTTACCACTTTAAAGTCCAGATTAGTTTTAGGATATAGGATACTTCTATTGCGAGGTAAAAACACATAGAATTGTTGGGGAGGAGAAAAAAAAAAAAAAGAAAAGAACATAATAGCTAAAAATTAAAGAAAACCCCTAAGCAATATGTCTGATTTTATTTCTGGTTTTGTTTCTTGTTGTTTTCCTATTGCTAGTAAATAGAAAATGGTATAAAAATGAAAAAATCCTACTAAAAATTAGGCTGGCAAATATAACTCTACAGGACATGAGTTAAAATTTATAACATTTTCTTAATATAATTCAGCTGTAAATTTTCAGTGATCTCTGAATATGTGAGGATGCAGTCTGTTATGTCTGGTCTGCGACACAAATCTTCATAAAACATACACACTTCCATTAGTAGTTTTCTTGCTGGGAAGAAGCATTTTGGGGCACCATTCAGTCAGTCTGCAATTGTGTCTCTCATGCTTTTTAGATCTCTCACTCAAACTTTGCATAAACTGAATAAATGAAGTAAAAAATCTGCACACTGAAACACTTCTGATTCCACCCCACCTCTAAAGACAAAAGAAAGATGAACAGAATGGCCTATCATCTGGTTCAGTAAGAAAAGGAAATTAGACAACAAATATAATGTACAAATAATTTTCTAACATTGGAGCAACAGAATACTTCCTTTCATTGATACAGATTGTCCTGGGTTTAGCAGTATCAGTCAGTTTTTCTCCTTCTTAGTAGCTGATGCAGTTTTTATGTTTTGATCTCCCTGGGAAGATAGCTGATAACACTGATGTTTTTAGTTGTCACTATGTTTATTCTGATCAAGGACTTTCTGAGTCTCATGCTCTGCCAGGGAGGAGGGGAGGCCAGGGGGAAGCAGGGATAGGACACNGGAACATAGCTGATAATACCAGTGTTTTTAGCTGTCGCTAAGTAATGTTTATTCTGATCAAGGACTTTCTGAGTCTCATGCTCTGCCAGGGAGGAGGGGAGGCCAGGGGGAAGCAGGGATAGGACACCTGACCCAAACTAGCCAAAGAGGTATTCCATACCACAGCACATCATGTCCAGGGAGGTAATGGGAGGTTACCCAGAAGGACACTCACACTTCCCTGTTGGGCTCGTTTTCGGCAAGTGGTTTCATGCTCTCTTCCCTTGTTATTTTCTTATCTTTATTATTATTGGTGGTAGCAGTAGTGATTTGTGTTATACCTTAGTTACTGGGCTGTTCTTATCTGGGAGTTGCATTCCTTCGATTCTCCTCCCCATCCCTCCGGGAGTGGGGAGGAGGGATGGGGGGGAGAAAAGAAAGAGGGGGAGAGAGTAGAAACTGGGTTTAAACCACGACACAGATACATTAATTTTGACATAAATAAGTCATGTAAGACTACTTTTGTAAAAGCAAATAGCTTAATGTGCTATTCATACTACTAAAACACATTTCAAATCAGAACAGTATATAAAAAAAAAGAGCAAGAGAGCATAGAAGAAACTGAATCAGTGGTTAATTTTTTTGCCATTTAACAAAAATTATTAGTTGTTTATTTTTACAAATAAACATGTTTAAGAAGAAAGAAAAATTAAAAAAATCATATATTTCACTGATAATCTACACAAATTATGGAACATTAATATGGTTTTATTCTCAGCTTTGCATAAGAGTATCAACTTCTCAGAACTAAAAATACTTAGAAAAAAGGAAAAAAAAAAAAAAAGAAACAGTTTTACCACTAACTGTCTGTTTATAAAAATTCACTGGATACTGGGGAACTGATACTCAGTTGGTCAGTAGCTAAATACCAATTCATATAGTGGGTAATTTGGTAATGCTACATTACAAAAGCAAGGCTAGTCTGGTTTTATCTTTATAATTAGATCAGAAATGAGCAGGTTTCTTTTTTTCCTTCCCTGGGCTTTCTTCTACCAAGCTGAAACATTCATACGTAAAAGAGGAGACAGTAAACTGCAGTAAACTGAGAGGGCAAAAGTGATGATAAACATGTGTGCAACCTTTATTGAATATAACATTCCCACTTCTTTTTTTTAATCCAGTACTCTGGCTGGAGGGAAACAACACACAAAGAATATGACAGCATAACCCTTTCCTGAACTGAGCCTCTAGAGTTCAAAAGGAAAATGCATATGATATGAAATAGTCATGTTGATGATACTAGAATTTTCTATATTCATTTAAATTAGAATGCTTTCCTCCTAAGGCAACAGACTGCTTGTACTAGCTCTTTTCAAACATCAGGAATCATTTGTACATTCTTGATTAGTGATACATATTAAGGTTTCTTTTATTCTTTGTACTTAAATTGCATTTTGCCTAGGGCAGTCATTTGAGATAAGAGTTCATTAAACTATGCTATTCCATTTCAGTTTTTAAGAAGTGAACACAAAAGAATTCTATGCTGAAAGTGAAAGACTTTGGTACGTAATTTATTTTGACAACTGTGTTGTTACAGTAGCAAAGTAAAAAAAAAATTAACAGGAGATACACAGAAATTATTTCTCCTTTTGTATTACAACAGAAAGAAAAAATATAAACCTATTTTCTTCTATAATATATAAAAACAATAACACTTGTCTATATATAATTTTCTAATTTTTTTAATTCAACTGAATCATCTTTCAATTCCAACTATTTTAAAATATTAAGTCAAAATATATGTCTAAAAGGCTAAGAGGGTGAAAGTAACTTATAAAATTTTAAATTATAAAATTTCTTAAGTTTTAGCAGAACTGATGTGCAGTGCAAGTAACCTATTCACAGAAAAGAAACATGAAATGGTTTTGAAAGGCAGAAAAATTATGTTCGTGAAGCAAGCTGGCATTTATATTTTAAAATGTTAAATCTCTTACAGCTCATATAATTTGATTCTTCATGATCTGAATGACCATTGTGAGGTTATACCACACTGAAATATAGAATTAATTGCCAGCATTCAAAAGTGTCAGTGTTAAATTTTTTTTGGGAATTCAGAAATAGGAATTCGTGTGGTCTGAAATCTATTTTGACTCTTTAATATTATGAGGCTTTGAAATATATCTCTTTTTTTTAGTTGCTTTGCTTAAAATCTCTAACCTGGTACACTGATAGACAATTTGATGGACAGGGAAGCTATGATACTGGAGAAAAATGCAAACTACAATTCTTAGAGAGCCCCTGAAGGAAGAAACAACTCTTCACTAGCACTTGGGCCTAGCTCAAGAGCTGCTCTGAAACAGTCACTATGATGCATAAAAAACTTTTGAACGACAAAGTGGAATTTCAAGACACTTGAGAGTGTGCAGTAGAGGGCTACCAAGGGGCCTTGATTCATTCATTCTAATTCAAAATGTTAGAATTCAAGAGCTGCTCTGAAACAGTGACCACAACACACATGGAATAAAACTGTCAGGGACAAAAGAGGTAAAACAAAGGAACAAAAAAAGAGGTGGAGGTCATATCTGAAAGGTTAGGGGCATTCAGCACATCACTCAAAAGTAAAGATTGAGAGTTCTGGCCTTGTTTAATCAGAAAGAGATGAGGTTAAGGGGTACACTGTTAACAGCTTACAGCTATGTGAGGAGGAATTACAAATGTAGCACAGTGTTTTTAAGGGGATGTGGACACAGGATGCAGTTTGGGAGTCTTGGGTTACCTTTAGGAAAAGATGCATTTTTACCAGGAGGGTTGTCCAGCACTGGAATGGGCTGACACAGGGTAGTGTAGAATCCAAAGACAGAGTGACCAGATCTCATGTGGGCAACAGTCCTATTTAAGGTTGGACATTGGATCAGATGACTGCCAGAGATTTTTTCCAAACAACATTGCTGGGATTCTATGAAGTGAAGAAAACCAAAACTAAAACAAACATGAAAGAAGTGCCATGGATGTATAACTTAAGTGTAAAGAAAAACAAAGGAGACCCCCTTCCTACATTACCCTCTTTCACCCCCCAGCTCCTGGACCAAAATTAATTCCAGGAATAAATTGTAAAACTTGTTCACAATGATAAGAATGTAGCCATCTAAATATGATTTTGGCCATTACTGGTAAAAGTCCATAGGCCTTGTATTGACCTGACAGTGCAGGAAGTCTGGACTTGTTTGAGCTTTTGTTATTCTGAGATAGGCTTACACTGTTTGAACANAAAAAAAAACCAAACAAAAAACCCCACAAAAAAGCAAACAAACAAACAAAAAAAAAAACCAAAAAACAAAGCAACAAACAAACCCCCAAAAGACAGGAAAGTATTGAGCACCAGCAGGAAGACAATTGTGAACAAGGAAAATCACATTCTCTAGTGTTTGGCACAATAGCTCCTCCTTGGTATATGCAAATCTTCGAGTATCATAAAAATTTCTGGTTTCTGTATCTGAAGATATAGGTGGTAGGATTCAAAACTGTACAGAGAAAGACAACTGAAAAAGCGAAAGCAGTGGCTGCTTTATGAGGAGATACTAACAGGTTTGTGATTATTCAACACAAGGAGGAGAAAGATAGGTTGAGGATATGATCAAGGTTAACAGAATTAAACAAGTGATATTGAAGCTGAGTTTAGAACACAGTCCCACAATACTGGAGCTAGGAGACAGTCACTGCAGTAGAACAGTTTGAAGCAGTTAGGAAACAGCAAGCTAGTAATTTTTTTGAATCAGTTGCTGTAGGAGACTGTGGAAGCAGATAGTATCTGCAGGTGCAAAAAGGGATAATGCATTCATAGACAAAAGAAGATCTAGAAGATAAGCACGGAAATTTGCACTATTATTTCAGCTGTTGTGGTGGCAAAGCAGGAGATGTGGACAGCACTAGAGACCAATGTGATGAAGCAAATGCCATTTATTGAGCATCAGACAATTCCTTTTATACCCTTATTTGGGTACTTGTTGCATTACTTGTTATAACATGATTGGTTAACATACTTTGCTAACAAGCAGCTAATTGATTTGATTAACTTGTGCCAAAGTCCATCCTTATCCAACTCTTTAACTGCAACATCCTCTTTATCTTGACAGAGGCTTCCTCATATCTTGACAGCAACATCCTTTTTTCCTAATTATACAGCTGCACCTGGAAGCCTCCTTATCCCGTTGAGGCCCACAGTGTCCTTGGACTACATACCATCCCACTCTTACGTCCTATTGCTTTATTTTCTGTTGCCAACTTTCGTATTTTGCTGCATGTAGCTGCCCTGAGTTAACCTCTTGGGTAGGCCTCAAAGCCTTTTGCTCAAACTCTGACTAAAGCTAATGAGTCGGGATTGCTCACATGCCCATTCTCTTCCAAGAACTCTACACTGTTGTGCACTGTCTGGGGAGGGAGCAGGGAAGGTGGGGTCATAAGGGGAACAAACCTCAGTGTGCAGGATTGTGTGGTGTTCCTAAAGAGCATCTGCCATCACCACAGACAGAATAACAGGCAAGAAGTATATTTGACAGAGTGTTGCATATTTTCTGGGGTTTTTTTTACATGGTTCTTCCTATGTCACATGACTACAATCGATAATCATGCAGACCACAGTGAGGTCAATGAGTTGGCCTGTTGACTAAACTGGCCAAAGTGTTTTGCGGCTTAGTAAACAAGTCATTAATGTAAGCATTTAACCATATTTTATAATATTTACTTCCACTGCAATATTCAAAATATTCCTCATATTAGGAATAGGAAATTACACATACGCTTACTTGAATTACAGTGAGAAGATTGTCACTTTTACAGAATGTTGCTACGTATATATTTTCAAATTAAAACTAGGATATTATAGAAATACAAGTTCAGAGAGTTACTAATGTGTTTCTATCACTATTATGCATAGAAAAAGAAAATTGAATTTTCTACCAAAAAAAGTATTGTTTAATTTCCTGAAATACAGCAATTAAAACTCAAAATAAAATTGAGCACCTATTTACTGTTACTAAGTGCCACAATCTCAGATAAGCTTTCCTGAGAAACATACAGATATGTTGGAAGAGAGAGGAAATAATGCATATGTAGATACGTACAACAGGGGGAAGAAAATCAGACTTCATTAATTTGAATCTTGCAACCTCAAAAAATGATCAAATGGATGATAACCTTGTGAAAGTTCCAGTTTAACATAGAAAAGACTTTTAACTGCCTAAGGCTGCTTTGAGAACTACAACAAAGGAAATCTGTCGGATTGGGTAGATTTAATGTAAACATATACATTTTTTGAAACAGCCCCTTATTTTTCTAAATTATTTTCTAACTTAAACTTTACATTAAAAGTCTAAGAAGAAGTCTGCAAAATGTTTAAGGTGACAAAAATGTTAATACTGCTTTTTACTCAGGTATCACAATACTGTGGTGTTAGCTGAGAAATTGGAGTATCACAATTGATTTGGAAAATGGAAATGGTGTTGAGATTGAATTTATTGCAGATGTATTGTTTTGTTTCTTATAACATCTGGGTTGTGTTCATTTGCAAAAGTACAAGTAATAGGGATATCTTAGAATACCAGAAGCAATACAAAATATGTATTACTGAAATCAAGAAAGTCTTACATATCACACTGAAAAAAAATTCAATGTTCAGTAAATTTTATATAGGTTGTATATATAAACTTTGTAAAGGCATTCATAAATTATCCATCACATGAGATGGTCTTCCTCTTGGATCAGATATGTTTCACTTGAATCAGTTATATTTCTTATAGAAACATATGTTCTATCAGACCATATATGACATGCACCATCTGCTGAAACCTGCAAATAAGAAAGATTTCATATTGAGACAGATATTGTGTATCAAGTAGCAAACCAAATAATTTCTTATCATATTAGAAATATCACCTGTTGAAACAGATTCTTCAGGTTTTTTGATATAAACATATTGGCTATTCTGTGTATGTTTTCAATGAAATTAGATGCATTGCTTATTGAAAAAGATGAATTAGTCTTTTCAATAAATAGATTGTCTTTTTAAAACAGCAAAGAATGCACTATATTTCTATCTAAATATGTTGTCTAATTTTAACAACTTACCCCCTGACAAAGGGATGTCTATGAATTCACTCTCTGACCACCTACTGAATGTATCATAATACAGCAGAGAGATCAGCAGACATTTATTGTACAAAATAGTTTTCTGCCCAACACCTGCAGTTACAGTCTTAAAAAGTCACTTACTAGGGATAAATAGAACTCACATTCTATCAGTTTCAAAGCACATGACTATGCTTACCTCAATAATGTTGATATATGTCTTTCTGGTACTGACAGAAATGAATTAAAAAAATAAGGGTTTAATTTTCACATAACAGTAAACTGGGAGTAGTTTCTTTGGAGTTAGTGTGTTTGCTCTATATGAAAACAAATAAAAGGTTAAATTCTGTCCTTAAGCATCAAAATGAATTAAAAAAATGCCACCATAAGTGCTGCCTACTTTAAGTGGTAGCAAAACCTTATTAGCTCCATAAAGCATAGTTTAAAAAAAAAAAAAAAAGGTTTTTACTAGACATGCTGGACAAGTATGGTCCTAACTTGTCCTTCAGAGGTTTGTGATAAACATTTCTAGATGTGTAGCATTGAAACCATAGATGAACAGCTGCCGGAGTAGTTATGATTAGCATTTCTTCATTTACAGACTACCACTTCTCCTTATTTAATGACTTTTTCCTGTAAGCATTTTTCAATTATTAGTGTTGTGAATTTTATAGCTTTCCATACTATAGCCTCTTCACTAACCCTGTTGTTCGCTTATTCCTCACACATCATCTGGAAAAGAGAGTATAGGAGCAACAGGAATGAGAAAGCTTGTGGATGGAGATAAAGATAGGGACATTGCTTACCAGTTACTGTGGTGGGCAAAATAGAACTTTTCCAGAATTAAAATAGTGCATTAATACTGCCTGTGCTGTGAAACTAGTCTTAAACTGAGATTTGTTAATGATCTGTACTTTTCTATATTGAGTACAGAAGATGACTGGCTATTTTGGCTAACATCTATCTAGGATAGTGTCTCCGAACTAGAGTAAGTTCATAAATACACTTCAAAATATGAGGCACTGTAAACCACTAGTAAGTTCTTAAAGTTTAGTTCAGAAGGATAGCCTTAAATATATTTTGAATACAAGAAAAATATTTCTGTATGCCTACACTTATTCACACAGGGACGTAGTTTAGACTGCTTCCCTAGACAGAAGTGACCCATACAGGTCACAAGGGAAGAATCTTTTTCCTTTTCCCCTGTCTATCCTTTTAAGATTATATACAAGCTTTTTTTTCACTTAATCTAAATATATCAGGATGCTGCAGATGTAACTCTGCCTGTAGGATGTCTCTACATGGACTTCATGAATGTATGACTGGAGTCATTGTCGTGGTTTAAGCCCAACCAGCAACACAGAACCATGCAGACACTCCCTGAGGAGAATCAAAAGAATGTAACTCCCACGGGTTGAGATAAGAATAGTCCAGTAACTAAGATATAACACAAACCACTGCTGCTACCACCAATAATAATAATTATAAGGGAAATAATAAGGGAAGAGAATAAAACTGCTCACCACCCACTGACTGATACCTAGCCTGATATAGCCCTTTCGGGTAACTGCCCCCAGTTTATATGGTGGGCATGACATGCTGTGGTATGGAATACCTCTTTGGCTAGCTTGGATCAGGTGTCCTGTCCCTGCTTCCTCCCAGCTTCCCCTCCTCCCTGCAGAGCATGAGACTCACAAAGTCCTTAGTCAGAGTAAACATGGCTTAGCAACAACTAAAACCATTGGTGTTATCAGCATTGTTCCCAGGCTGAAAGTGAAAAACACAGCACTGCACCAGCTACTAAGAAGGAGAAAAATGACTGCTACTGCTGAACCCAGGACATAGGAGCATTGCAAGATTGAACCTGCAGCAAGGCCGATATTTGTGAAAAAATGAAAAAAAAAAAAA
>NDXB01007438.1:140595-223253 GCA_002631895.1 Agapornis roseicollis | reverse complement strand
GGCCTATAGGGATGCTGGGGAGGGACTCTTCATTAGGGTCTGTAGTGATAGGACAAGGGGTAATGGGTTCAAACTGAAACAAGGGAAGTTCAGGTTAGATAGAAGGAAGAAGCTCTTTCCTGTGAGGGTGGTGAGGCACTGGAACAGATTGCCCAAAGAAGTGGTAAATATTCCATCCCTGGCAGTGTTCAAGGCCAGGTTTGACAGAGCTTTGGGCAACATGGTCTAGAGTGAGATGTCCCTGCCTATGGCAGGGCAGTTGGAACCAGATAAGCTTTAAGGTCCTTTCCAACTTAAACTGTTCTATGATTCTTCTTTCTTGAAAGGTTTCCTTCCCTTCTTACAGCATCTTTCTCTATTTTTTTTTTACCATTCCCCTTCCTTTCTCATTTCTGCTCTCTCCTTCACAGTCTTACCTCACTCATGACAGACGGTTTAGAGAAACTGTTGATGGATCAGGCACTGAATTTTTTCCACTGGGCTGAAAGATTCTATAAGTAAGAGGTTTGATACATCAGGAGGCTGTGACTCAGATATATCAGCTGAACTGCAGGTACTGACCTTAGCTTGTGGCACGTCAGGTAAATCATATCACTTCAAAACTCATCCAAAGGGATTAAGATTAATATTTGAGACATGTTAGGACAATAAGCGTGGTAATTCAGTTATGTTGCTTAGACCTGTTCCAGCTTCTGTAAATTTTACTTGGTTTTCTCTGTTTCTTTATTGCAGAACTGATCAGAATTCATGAACTGAGAAAGGCAGCAGACACTCCTACTTTATGACACAGCCCCTGGACCAGTACAGGGCCTGGCATAGCAAAAAGGGTGAGAGTGTCAGCCTGACACTGAACACTTGGTCTTAGAGTCAGAGGAAAGGGACAGCAGGGGAGTGGGAACCATAGCTGGGTGGTGTGGGTCAGAGCATGGTACCCTTCCCATCCCTGGCCACACAGCTGAGCTCACAAGGATGAGCAGGAGAAAGGATGCAGTGGAAAGTGAGTTTCATAGCACTACTTGGGAGGCCAACTCGTAGAATCATAGAATGGCTTGGTTTTGAAGGGACCTTAAAATTAATCTTCTTACTAATTCCTGCAATGCTAATGAAGGACAGCCCTGCAAGACTGGTGATGAGACAGAACAAGGGCATTCTTTTTAATGTATTTATAAACTAGTTGGAAATTGTATCACCCATTGTCCTGGGTTCATGCAGCAGTCACATAACCTTCTCCTTTTATAAGCAGCAGCTTTTCACCACTGTGAAAAGCACTGTGGCTGCACTGTGCTCCAAGGATGCCCAGTGCAGCATACAGAACCCAGCAGAGGAGCAGAATGAGCATACCCACTTAATCTCTGCCATTTCAGCCTCATGATAGCACAACACAGCATTAATTCCATTATTAAATCTCAGCCCAACTCAAGGAATGCTTCAAGATCTTCTCTAGAAATAATAAAATATTGCTTTTAAAAAGCCAGGCATGCTGTTGTTTTGACTGTTAAAAGACACATTCTGCTGCTACAATTTTATCATTTGCCCGGGTTACAAAGACCAACAGCAGTTTCTTCCTTTCATTGGGTTTGACATTTTTTGATAGACTTCTAATTGACCTCACATTACTGCACCTGGAAAATGTATTCTTGCTACGTATCTGGTATCTTATTAAGATTTACATTTGCTCTCTGTTAAATACTGTGATTCAGCTGATTTAAACCAATTTGGGTTAAAAATGTGCCTCCTTTTCCAATTCCTATTCACAGCCTGCTTCCTTTTTGCTAGCTTTCCAATGCTGACCACTAGGCTGGCCCTTGGCAGGTCAATACATGCAATCCACCCTTAGCCCTTCCTGGGGCTCCACATGAGTGCGGATGTGAGGACAGGGACTTGGTTATGTCTTTTTGATTCCTACTGTGCCCCTTGTCCTGACTCAGCATCCTGGTAAGAGCAATGTGATGACTGCTATCACTGTCACTCATCCAGCTAGCAAGGTTTCCTTTCCAGTGGTTATTTGCCTTTGGTAACTTCAAAGAGCACCAACATCCCCACCCTTGGATCTACCAGATGCAGGTTAGAGGTTGTCTGCTTTGTACTATATGTCCATTTCAAAAGGACTTCTGGAAGAAAACCACAGAGAAATGAACTGCAAGTGCATCCTGTCATCCTCGTATGGTGGGCTTAGAAGTCATAGTATTGTGAGCCTGTCTCGAAGCAAATGGATTTCTTAGCTGACGCTTGGGCATGTGGAAGGCTAAGTGCTCATGCTGCTTCTTAGCCAGCTAATAGAAATCAGTCACGGCAGGAACTTTTACCTCCATATGCACTGTGGAAAAAGTCACTGATGCTGTCCACTGAAGTTATCTGCATTTTTTCCAGGTCCAGTCAACTCTCAGTGTTATTCTCAATAGACTAATACAGAACATATGTAAATTGGACTCTAAGAACATATTTAGTAAATTTAGCTTTGAAAAATGAAGTTATGATGGTAAATGAACATCAAGGCCAATGGAGGGGAGTGGGGGAAAGATGGCTGGGACTATTTTTATCAGGGCACAGCTAATCTTCAACCTGGATGCGCTGCTCCCAGATGATCAAGAGCGGACTAGGTTTCAATCACAAATGTGTCTCCTTTCACTTCTGCTTTAACCCAAAGTGAACATGAATTCTCTGTGCTAATCTCCATCTTTTTCTCATTGCAGAACTTTGGCACTATTCAGTACAAATAGCATGCCTTGCTCAATGAACTGCAAGAGTAATGAACGCTGGTGCTTTTTGAATCGTTCCTGAGATACATTAAACAAAGCTGTGGGGCACTTCCTTGCAGCACCTGCCTGGACTGTTCCTGGCAGTGCTGGGAGCTGCTGGGTTTTCCCTTTCCTGATTCCCAGACAAAAACACCTTTTAAAGAGGCAGTTCCCATTGCATGCTTGGTTTTGGCAAGTAATGGCTGATGCTTAGGTGGGAAGAGAAATCATTCTCCCTTTTCACCATGACCTCTTTACCTTACCTTCTCTCCACATCTGGTCCTCTTACCCCATGCCTCTGCCTCTGATACACCTTTTCTTCCTTTCATTTTTCTCTCCTTGTAACTTATCCCTCTCTTATGTTACCACATTTCAAAACTGTAATAGCTTAACATGATGTTTTTCCTGCTATCATTCCCTCCACACCTCCTCATCTGTGGTCCTGGTTGCAGCCATAAGCTCTTTGGGAAATGGACTTCCCACAGCCTCCTCTTTGCATCTCCTGGAGGGGGCCCCAATCCTGGTTGCTCGGTACGTTAATAAACATGACTAAAAGCAGTGATAACAGGTAGCAGCTTTGCTCCTTAGCTAATTAGTTCCTACATATGTCAAATGTTTGTCTTCTTTAGACATGGCATATCCAATAGCCGAAAATGGAAATTAATCTATAATTTTATGTGTCATCAAGTCAAGGGACAGAAGTCACCTCACTCGGAGTTGTGCTGCTGACCTGACCCAAAATGAATTTGGGATTTAAGTAACAGGAACACATTTTTCATGAACCATTTGAAGATGGAATTACTGAAGAAATTTATGAGCAATTTTCCATAACAATCGATAACAAGGAAGTCCTGAACCACTCCCAAAGAATTCACAAGTCAAAAAGTGCTGAAATTCATCCAATAAATTATTCATTGTGAATTGTTCACACAGCTGTGCTCTATTTACAAGGGAAGTTCAAGGGGTCTGATAATCCCTCTTCATGCAGAATATTTTGTTACATGAGGAAAATAGTAATTCAGGGGATGCTTAGGCTTTATGCTCTTGTAATAAATTAAGAAAGTCTTTGATTCTGGCATTTGTGAGGAAAATGCTTCTTTTCTTCACTGCTCTGAACTGTCTAAGAGTAGTTTTTTAATGGAAATTATTAGCATGGTTGGCATTAAAAAATCAGCATTGATCCCGCAATTCCAACACAATCCCAAATGATGTAGTTTAGGAAAATATATTTATCTCAGAGACAGTGTGTGCTAACTTATGGTAAAAGTTGCTTCTTCAGGAGCAACCACCACAACTCCATCTGCTTTAGCTAAAATAACTGTCCAAGTGACCCCAATTTCAACTTTATCAGGCTAATATTAATGGGGAATCTGAAGAAAATGAGCCAGAGTTTAGCTTTATGTCACTACTCACATTTTCAAGCTCTTTATCAAGTATCTCTTAAAAGTGTCCTGTATGCTAGAGCTCCGAATGCCTGTCTGTAAGTGATGGACTCGTCTTTAAAGGAACAGATCCACTTAATGTGTCCAGCTACAAACATGAGCCTATTGGTGCATATGAACTAACATGTCACCCTGTGATTGATGTTTCCTTATTACTCTGCCAAAGTACATTAAGTTAAGCTCCTTTTCATCTCCACAAATAGTAGGGACTACAGATGGCCCTCATTTATAATGCTCAGGAAGTAGCACAACTGAGCAATGTGAGAGGGTGCTGGTACCTATTGCCCACTTGAAATGGATTAGGGAGATTTCTGTATGGAGCAGCATTACAAGAATAGAGTAACATAGCAAGTAATAATGGGAAGGAAGGCTTGCTGACAGTGGCTGCGAGCATTAGTAAACTGTGCAGATGGCAGGAATCTCTGAGCAGATACTTGTACTTGATGGTGAGCATTTTAGCAGCATGCATGACTCAAATATGTTTATTTTGCTACTCATCTTCCATGTGCCGTAAGCAATGTGCATTATGAGAAACCAAATCCACTGCATTGATGGCAGCCTCGTCCCGCTAAAACCCATGGTTAAACTACTGACTTCAGTTCCAGTCAGGATTTCATCCTGGCCTGGAGCTTGTGGAGGTCCTGGGTGAGAGGCAGCAAAAGGAGTCTAAGGATGGCTGGACACCTCTCAAAGTGTTTTGGTTCCTTTTTTCTCAGCAGTGTTTGCATTAAGGAGCTCGGGCAACTTGGAGCTGGCCAGGCACCTAGTTTTGAAAGTTATACAAAACAAATGTCCAGAGGCCTTGAGCTCCGGCTGTTTGCTGGATGCTCCTGGTGTAAGTGTCAGAGCTGCAGTCCGTCAAGGGAGCTGCACTCCAGCAACCCAGGGAAAAGGAGCTCTGGATGCCCACATCCTGCCCAGAGCTGGGGCATCCTTGCAGCCTGCCTCAGGAAATGCAAAAGGGCCAGGCAACCAAATATTTGGGAAACTGAGTGCTGAAAATGTTTTCCTCAGGTGGAGCTAATACCGGCCCTTGCAAAGCACCTCCAAGGCATGCTTTCTCAAAAGGCTGAACTGTGTCAGCAGAGAGAGGAGAAAGGCCCTGTACTGATTCCAATGGGAATGAGGGAGGGACAGAGCAGGCAGGGTGGAGGCTGCCAGCCCCTTTGCTCAGGGTGATACATGCACACAGATTGTAGACGTTTTTGGACATGATATATATGCTCGCCAATAAGTACATCCTCTCGCTGTCCTCTGAGCACAAGAATGCAGGGTCCACATTGGCCAGCCCTCAGCTCCAGAGCCTGCCACTGCTTTTGTAGGAAGAGCAGGGGACTGGGAGGGGGATGCAGATCTCCCTCTCCCATGGGTATCATTTTACCTCATGTCAGAGCTATTTCCATCTCTCCTGTAAGGGGATTGTGTTGTAACCCAGATGGTCTTCACTTGAGGCAGATTACAAGAGTGAATTTATGTCACTCTGCTTTCTGAAAGAAGAGAAGAAAGTGAAGAAAGCAAACGTGATGGTAGTTTTGAATGAGGGATTTGCGAGGCAGGAGAGATGAGCCCCTGCCCCACCAGTGGTGGCTGTGGCTGTGAGCAGACAGCGCTGAGCACATTCAGAGGCCAGACAGGAAGGGAGCCCCCGCCTCCAGACGGCACAACAGATAATGAAGGTCTTTCTAGACAGTGTTATCTGCTCCAGTGAAGCGCCAGGACAGGCTGACAGACCTTCTCCAGGGAAAGCCACATGAAACTCCTTGGAGGTCCACGCTCAGTTGGGGATCAGGGCTGGCGTGGGCCTGGGCTCAGGAACTGCAGAGACAGGGATATCTGCATCATCCGCAGGGCTGCTGCCTCGCTGGCATGCCTCTTGCAAGCACACAGAAGTCTGGCTGGGCAGGATCCTGGCCATGTGACAAGATGATCAGATACTATTCTTCCACAGTTTCACATGGTGTAGTTAGTCCTGACCGATCAAGGGTGAGAACAGAAAGGAGATGGTGCTGACCTCTGGCCCTGCGTCCATTTCCCCTCTGCACTACTCACTGCTAGCTCCATCAGTGCCATGTTTTGCTGCAGCCAGCTCCTAACACCCAACAATTCTGCTTTGAAAGTCAATGTCCAGTATGAGCTCCAGGTCTGGCTGCTCATCTTGGGTACTGCTATGGTAACATGCCTCCAAACATCTCTCCTTTCATCGCGGCGACAGTCATCACCGTGTGTGTTCCACACTCCTTTCTTGCCTCTGTGTAAAAAGAGATGCAGCAGTGCATGGTATAACCTAGGAACATCCATCCTACCCTTCCCCTTGCCCGTGTCTCACCCCAAGCAGGCCCACACAGCCTCTCTGTGTGTCCCCAAGGACAGGGAGCAGCTTCACGGCTTTGTGCAACCCTTGGTCCACTTATGCTCCAACCCCCCTGGGATGCCCAAAGCCATCATGGTTGACAGGTTCCCACCACCCTTCACCACCCACATTTCTCCCCCTCCTGCCCCCAGCACAAAAAGCCCCAAGAACAACTTGGAGAGACAAGAGAGTTGGCCTTCTGGTGGAGGAGTGGGGGAAGATGAGAAGGTGGGCAAGGGAGTGGGAAGAGGTGAAGTGCTGGGAGCATGGTGTAGGCAGAGGGTGACTGAGGTAAAGGGCTCTTCCCCTTCCATGCTAAATTGTGAATAGCTTTTCCTTTCCATTAAATAGCAAACTTCATAAAATTGCATAAATAATTTTTCTTGTCAGCGAACCAGTTTTGGATGTTGTGCTTGATTTACTGACATGCCTTTATATTAATCCAGTTGAATTTAGATAAGGTTTTTTTCATTACATCTGCAGAACTGAATGTCTCATCCCAGAGCCTGCAGCGTACATCAATTTGTTTAATAAAATACATTTTTTAACAGTCATATTTATAGGATTCCAATTAGGATGAACTTGAAAATAATGACACAGTGCAAAGATAAATGCCCTTGGGTGGTACCTAGTTATTGAATATCCAACATCAGAATGCACCATTGATGACTCAAGAATATAATTATACACACAAAGTATCCATATGAAAATTATTGACAGAATGTTATATCTGTGTGCATAAAAGCATGCCTCCTTCTCTTATCTGGAAAGTCTCTACGTTGAACTTCTGCATCTGTTTCTCAAAACAAAAAAGACTCCTGAAATGAAAGTCATTAGTGCAGGATGGTCTGTGTTTCCAGGACAGCGGAAAAGGTAGTAAAACCAGAATTACTCACTTCTCTTAAATATAAGTTTTGCAAATACTTGGATGTTTCATATCTACAGAAAGAATGTTCCCTTTCGGATACAAATAGCTTGATCCCACAGCCACTCCATAACCATATGGAATGAAATTGAAAACAAAAGCCATTTTTATATCTGCTGTCACTTTTCATTTAAAAGGTGGAGCTGAGTGAACTTTCCTGTCCACTTTCTCACGGGCATTCCTATGAACATGATTTTGTTTGCAATGGAGTCAATCAATTGTGGGCTTTCATTTGGAGCGCAATATGGTACTTGGTACTGATATGGCCATGTTCACACTCTGGATTTTAAAGGTTTGGGTGGCTAATCATGTGTTTTAAGATCTCCATCAGCAAAGACGTATGTAGGTATCTTACTGAGGAGAAGGACAAGGGTCTTGGAGAAGAACTACACAATATGTAAGAAGACAAAACCTGTGGTCTGTGCTGACATCAAAGTGCAGTAACTTGAACGAATCATGTGGGATAACTGTTACGAGTATTTTTAAATCTTATTAACTCAATTTATTGTACCTTATAGGAGAAAAGAGGTGGAACTTCCCCCCAGTATTTCTCTGTGTTACACAGAAGATGCAATCCTGCTTTTCTAAACAGAAAGAATATCACAAAAAGGATCTGCTTTCTAGTTAGCCTCCTCAGAGGGGTTAGCTCCTGTGGTGTGATACAGCCGTCCATTGCCATCAGATCCAAGGGCATCCTGGAAGGTGGCTGGGCCAAGGAGTCCAACTCCAAGGAGTTAATTCTGGAGGCTTGCGAAGGATCAGGAGTGTGTAGAGTTTGATGTTACTGGACTAGTAAGTGGTTTGCCATAAACCGAGTCAAACTTTGCTCATCACAATTTGTGTTCTGCTAAATGAATCTAAAAAAAATGTAAAAATGTAATTTCCATTGGCACAAAACTTCCCCTTTTTATCAGTCATTAGGGTAACCTTCAGAATACTGCATGCTCACTGTGGGAAAATAAACTTTCCTTTGCAAATAGTGTTTTTTAAACAAGTGGAGGTGAGCACATCACTACAAAGTTGTTGTAGCTAAACTAAAGAGTTCAACTTTCCCCCTTACTCTTTCTCTCTTCAGAAACCTCTTCTAGTTCAATGCATTTAAGTGGAGTCTGAATTTTTTATCCCAAATCTCTGTTTATAAATCTCAAATGCTGACATAAGCCCACAGTTTCTTCTCTTACCAAACGTGCCCTTTCCATAGGATGCAGGGGGTCTTTCCAGGATTTCAGAGGATTTCATAGAAATGAGCCAGCCTTCTGCAGCCTTATTCAGTTTCTGGATCATCTGCTTCAAGGCAGTATTTCAGCTGTTCATGGAGTTTTCTAGCAACCCACAATCTCCGCTGGGTGCACCGAGGCTTTTATTTCATTGCTGGTTTCGCTACTATGCTGCCAGTGACTGACAGCACACATATTCCCCCTGAGAGCACGATGGACTGTGTATAGTTCAGCAGGGACATCCTGGCAGTTTGTGAACCGATGCAGGAAATATTGTCAGCTATGTGTTAGTGATATATTCCAGCTCTTCTCATGACTCATATCTTTAAAGGATTTTTCTTTTTCTATTGTAGCAATTGATGATGACTGGAGCAAACCAAATCTGGTCATTAACCAATAAGAATTCATTTTAAACCATCCTAAGTTAACTGATTTACTTTCAGAGGACTGACTGAGAAGTCATTTTTCTAGTCCCTGTGATCATATCCTTACAGGATGCTCAATTTACAGCTGATTCATCATGGTACATCTTTTAAAAGGTGAATCCTAGGAATCCAGCTGCAAAACGCATGATGAAATCAGCCACAACAAACCCCAGGAGGTGGAGGAGAGGGCACAAATGGCAACGCTGCCTTGGAATGGTGTTTCAACTACACTAAGGGGCAGCTCAGCCTTCCAGTGACCTAATCCCAGCCCTGTGCCTGGGCCCCAGCTATAGCTACCTGACCCACTGTTGCAGTGCACTTGCACTCACATGCATCTTGCAGACAAATGCTTCTTGCATGCTTATATATACACACTTTGCACCCTCACACACACACCTTGTACACTCACATCTCACACACACATCCTGCGCATCTGTTCCCAGCCTCCATCCTGGAGTGGTATCAGGCCTTCTTCAACATCACCAAGAGAAAAACCTGGCAGTGAAATGAAGGACCTTTGTCTCCTGTGAATCTTGTCTTTGGGATGTCAGGAGACAAAGCAGTGGGACATAGAAGACTAATTTCTTCTAACCAATCACCCTTTGCTAATGAAGCTTATGGGCTTTCTCTCTGCATGACACCAAGATAAATTTTTATTTAACTGCACTGATTTTACTGTTTCTTTACCAGTCACAACAAAGCAGTTCAGGAAAATAGATGTGATTATTGAGCAGTTGCCCATTCCCCCAACCAGTGGGTGGGGAAACAAAACCGGAACCCAGGAATCTTGACTGGGGCAACACCACCTTCATCAATGGCCATTTGAGCCTATGGGAGCAGCAGGGCACTGCCTGGTACCATTGTTATGAAAAGCTGTGCTTTCCTGATCCCAAATGTCTATCTGCAGCAGGGAAGAGAGGCTGCTTACACATCCCAGGTATCTTTGGGCAAAGGAATGAAACTACTTCTGAAGGAACCCAGATCCGCAAGCCCAGATTGCTAAGGGTGTTTTGATTGTATTTTAATTGACACTGTCTTCAATGTAGTTAAGCAGACATCTATACAGGGAAGCTTGGTTCATCCCAACTTGCCTGTAAGATCCCAACTTGCCTGGGTGGCAGCACTGTGGCACAGGATCACCTCTGCCAGTATTGGCAGTGCAGGTCCTCAAGCTTCACTGGGGGCTTCAGGTGTACCTGCAGCCCAGAGGAAGGATGGTCAGCAGACAGCCACCAGCTCTTCAGTGTCAATATGATCTATTTCTGATGGTTTAATGCAAATTACTAATGACTCAGAAGGAACAGTACCTGAAAAGATATACCATAAACTTGATAGTGGGCTAAAGAGAGAAGGCTCCAGTATTTAGGTGACTGACCACCTTCCCACTCTCTTTCTAGCTCCTGGATCATAGAGTCAGAGAATCATAGTTAGGGTNACTTGATAGTGGGCTAAAGAGAGAAGGCTCCAGTATTTAGGTGACTGACCACCTTCCCACTCTCTTTCTAGCTCCTGGATCATAGAGTCAGAGAATCATAGAATAGTTAGGGTTGGAAAGGACCTTAAGATCATCCAGTTCCAACCCCCCTGCCATGGGCAGGGACACCTCACACTAAACCATGTCACCCAAGGCTTCATCCAACCTGGCCTTGAACACCGCCAGGGATGGAGAATTCACAACTTCCCTGGGCAACCGATTCCAGTGCCTCACCACCCTTACAGTAAAGAATCTCTTCCTTATATCCAGTCTAAACTTCCCCTGTTTAAGTTTGAACCCGTTACTCCTTGTTCTGTCACTACAGTTCCTAATGAAGAGTCCCTCTCCAGCATCCTTGTATGGGGCCTACAAGGATGTCTTACTATCTGGACAAAGAAGGTGAACTTGGCTTTTTGACTGATATCATACCTTATTGTATTCTGTAAAAGGAGTCATTTAGCAGGACACCATAAATCTGGTACAACTTGTTTGCTGGAATTCAAACTGACAGCTACTGTAGCTAGCTGCAACTTCCCAGCTACATGTACAATATCCTGGAACAGAAGAAAATCCATAAACTGTGGAGAAGTGGTCAAAGCTATGATAATTGCTACAGTCCTGTACTTTCTACTGGCAATGAAATCGGCCTATAACTCCTGTATGGAAAGAATTAATCCATACCACTGTCCATCGTTATGCATCATTACTATGAAACAAGGTTATTACAAGATTGAGTCTCTTATGTTAATCCTGGAAGAGAAAAGAGATACATTTTGGTTTTAAAATATATTAAAGAAAGAAGAAAGTAAATCCTTTCTGATCTGGTAAATTGGTAGTGTACATATTCATTGGAAAAGAAAAGGATGTTTTAAAAGAAAAAGACTTTTTAAAGAACATCAAAGTCATAGAATGAACCAAGCAAAACCAGGCAAAATCAGAGTCTCAGCAGGTGCTGTGTGTTGAGCAAAAGCAGGTATAGTGTAGTGCTTTTTGTAGCTCTGCTTGGCTGAGCAGCCACAATCATCATGGGCTGATAGCAACCCCGGCCTCGGCTCAGAGAGCTCCTGCTCTGCCACTGCTGCAGGGGTGCAGTGCCCAGAAAGCAGTGGCTGTGTCCCTCCCACACAGCCTGACAAATTTGCATGGGTACACCCGGCAAACACGCTCTTTTAATACCTCCTTTCCTCTCACCAACTGCCCTGCCACCCCCGTTGCCTGTGACTAGTTACTTGGATGTTGAATTAGAAGTATTTAAATATAGTCTTTGATCTTCCACTAGAAATCGCAGCCCAACACATTCGGCTGTTGGCAGATTGTGGGGACTCTGTGTACAGGCCTGTAAAGCAAATATCTTTGGTTTTGTATAGCATCCCAGCTGTGCTCACACACATGCCATGGCACATGCTGCATTGAAGTGTGATGACAATCACAACTGAAAACACAAGATGCTTTAAAGGCCCTGTAATTGAAGCAAAAGAAGAAAAGCCTGGGCTTAGAGCCGTAGTGATCAGTACCAGGCCATGCACTCAGCAGAAAACTGCCTTGTAACTGGCAGCATTTTACAGACTTCCTAATTGGCTTCCAGGGCTGGTGGCTGCTGCCTGTGCTGCACTGGAAATCGGAGCCATGTGGGGCCAGCTGAGCGGCTGGCGTCTGTGCTCCTGAGTTTGCCTCCAGCAGGGTGGCAGCAGAGGTGAAGCAGGAGAAGGAGGGCTGGAAAGGGCAGGCCACCATCTGCGGCTGCTTGGGAACCTGCCTTGCTACACCAGTGCCCTGCATCTTGGCACAGGGATGGGTGTTTACTTCAGGTAGCAATGGTTTCATCACATGCCTGTGCCTTTCTGGGGGGGGATAATGGGCCAGCCCCGCTGCTGACACTGCATGCAAGCTCCTGGCAGCCTCTCCTGGGCTGTAATTGCTTTGCCACCAGCCAGCACAAGCCTGTGTAATGGGGCTTCTGCATTTCTTATCTTGCCTTATTTGGCTTTCCACAGGTGAGTTTACTCTTGTCCTCTCCCTGCCTCTCTCTCTCTCTCTAAATACATGCCTGTACTCACCCTATAAGTACATGCAGACCAAAACATACTCATTTATGTAGTGCACTTGTGGTAGTGTTGGCTTATTTCCCTGGATTAAAGGACTACATCCTACAGATGCCCATATATGCTTGAATATTCATGCGATCCATCGGCAATTCTTTACTGGTGGTCTCATGGGCTGAATTTGATTTCCTGCCAGCAAAATTTGGTGTCACCAACTTAAACTTGCCCTTCAGAGACCCAGGAAACCAAATGCCCCATGACAAGGAGCAGGAAAGACTAACCTCTGTACTAACCAGAGTTTACCATGGATGAAATAAAAGTTTTACAAGAAGAGCTGAAACAGAGACAGGAAACACAACAAAGCATCAGCTTGGAAAATGTAGTGAATCTGCCCAGACTCAGACAAAACTATGGAGAAAGTTGCTCTCCTGCACCTGAAATATGTCTGGATTCAAGGAAGATTACAGCATATTCCAAGCAAAGTAATCACACCCTTATGTCTTGGCAGAAAGGCCTAAGATATGTTTGCTGCTATTTTTATTAGACTCAGCCTAACACTATCTTGCCAGATACTTGCTTCCATCAGTCTTCTTCTTCACCACTTCTTCCCCACCACAACCTCACTGCCCCAAAAAGCCCCCAAGTACTCCAGCTCTTTTAAATAAGGAGCAGACACATCACAATGTCTCTTAGAGACAAATCTGGATGGTCAGATATTCCTTCCCAGAAACTCTTCCCCTTTCCCCATGCTCACAGAGCCTAGATCTTGCTTTGCTTCCTACCTCTGCTGGCCCCTGGGGCTCCTGGGTCACAAGCACTCCATTTATCTCAAGTTTTAAATGCAAATGTTTCTTACCCAGAAGGTTTCCCAGACTTGGTTGCAACTGGCAAAGAAATCCCAGCTGGAGAAGTCAGCTCCTTGTGCCCCTCCACTGCTGGCAAGGGTTTGTCTGGAGCGCTCCTGGCTCAGTTATTCTTCTCCCTGTTCTGTCAGCGGCCACCAGCACTGTGCTCTTGCCCTTCTTCATTAGGGACTGTAGTGACAGGATGGGGGGGTGTTTAAACTGAAACAGGGGAAGTTCAGGTTAGATATAAGGAAGAAATTCTTTCCTGTTAGGGTGGTGAGGCACTGGAATGGGTTGCCCAGGGAAGTTGTGAGTGCTCCATCCCTGGCAGTGTTCAAGGTAAGGTTGGACAGAGTCTTGGGTGACATGGTTTAGTGTGAGGTGTCCCTGCTTATGGCAGGGGGTGTGGAACTGAATGATCTTAAGATCCTTTCCAACCTTAACTATTCTATGACTCCAAGGTTCCCAGCCCCAGCCTGTGCATATGCATGTGACTATATAGAGAGATATACACACATATATGTATGCAGGGAGAAGGGAAGGAAACAAAGAATCTTCCTTCTCTCCCAGTCTTGTGGGTGTGCTGAATTCAGGAAACGGAATCATCATGTGAAGGACCCTCATAATAATTTTAAAGGACTAAATGAAGGACACTGCACAGAGTGTGAGTTGGGGCTGTTCAGCCTGGGGAAGAGGAGGCTGTGTGGAGACCTCACAGCAGCCTTCCAGTATCTGAAAGGGGCCTATAGGGATGCTGGTGAGGGACTCTTCATTAGGGACTGTAGTGACAGGACAAGGGGTAATGGGTTCAAACTGAAACAAGGGAAGTTTAGATTGGATATAAGGAAGAGATTCTTTACTGTAAGGGTGGTGAGGCACTGGAATGGGTTGCCCAAGGAGGTTGTGAGTGCTCCATCCCTGGCAGTGTTCAAGGCCAGGTTGGACGAAGCCTTGGGTGACATGGTTTAGTGTGGGGTGTCCCTGCTTATGGCAAGGGGGTTGGAACTGGATGATCTTAAGGTCCTTTCCAACCCTAACTATTCTATGATTCTATGATCATCTAAGCTCACTTGCACTGTTAAATGAAGGCTCTCATGCCATGGAGTGTCTCTGGGGATCTCCACATTGGGATGAATCTCATGGCCAAGCTGTGCCATCTCTGAGGTTCGAGAACTTTCCAGAGAAACCCTGTCTGGCCCCGAGTTTTTAAACAACTCTGCTAGCCAGAGGTCTAATAAGCTGTGTCCTTGTTAGCTTGCCTGCAGCAGAAACCATGAGACTATGACAGCTCCAATGGTTCAGTCACTGGAAAAATTATACAGGACCAATGCTTCCCTAATATGTTTTCTACCCCTTTTTCAGAATAGCTTGAGGTCATGTGGACAGTTTTATTGTTTCCCTTAAAAATACTAGTTCCATAAAACAATATCAGTCTTAACTTGTCTCCATTTTCATTGAGCTTTTCTTATAATTAACAAGAACATTAAATCAAGAGAGCACTTGTTTAACATTTCAACACATTTTTGTCTGAAGTGATTCACTCAGCTCGTTTTCCTGGAAAAGGTGTATTCTGGGTCTGTAATCCCCTAGGTATGTGTTTCATCTTCCAATATTGAGCTCGTATGGACACATGGAAAGAAAATCTTATCTCGTTGAATAATACCTAATACCCTTTCCAGAAAAAACAATAATGATTTGGCAACTCTCCAGCTATTAATGCTTTAGGAGTAACTAATTCCTCAATGCACAGAGTTTTCATGTTTCTTCTTTAGTACAAGAACAAAAAGTCCCAGGCACGTGAGGCAGGAACAGAAAGTCCCAGGCAATCAACCCATTTGCCAAGTTTCTCAAGCATCTTCATGAGTTCCACAGGTAGTCATTGTAGTAACAAAAAGTCATGGTGTATTCTTTGGTATTTATGGGACTATCTCATGTAATTTCATGAGCTTGCTTGCTCTTTCCCTGTCTCACTGGATTTTTACTTCAGTGACAGGTATGAACTCTATGCACAGGGAACTTAACACAGGGAACCTATTTAATACACAACAGTTGTTCTTTCACATGCAAGTGGTTTCTATAAAGAAACCATCCATCACTGCTATATATAAGCCACATCTTTTTCTGAATGGTCTGTCCTTCTGAACTGACATATGTGGTTATAAATAATATCCAGTGTAAAACAGGGAATGTGCAAATACTGAAGTTACTCCTGGAAGAGTTATTAATTTGATATAAAACTATTAAAAGTCCCCATAACTTATGAGTCCAAAATCCATTTTCAAAAGGAGCCAAGACCTAGAACAGTGAAAAGATGTAGAGGCTTAACCAACATAAATAACCTAAATACTAATGTGGCTGCCCCAGACTATGTTTTAAAGCTTCAGCCCTTCTTCTACCCTGTGTGAGCTGCATACTCATACTTCCATCAGGGTTTGACACTCCCTAGGTTTGTATATACCCATAGGATAACTTCAAAGCTTTTGAAACTTCCTCCAAGGATTAGTCTCCTTGAGATATCTCCCTTCTCCCACTCGTGACTGGTATGAAAACCACTGCAACTATCCAAGACCCATAATGTGCTTCACTGCCCACCAAACCAAGACAGTTCCTACCTAGTCAGGAATTAGTAATTGATTGATGGTGATATGTCAAACCAGTTATGTTTCATGGCAATATTTTTGATTCTGGAAACTTTTCCTGTCTCCAGACTGAAGCTTCCCTGGCAGTGTTGCAGGCTCAGTGTCCCCCGGCAGCACCCGATGGGCAGCGCAGCTCTGGGTCAAAACCTGCAGCTCCCAGGCTCTGCTGCACAGCAGGACACATGGCAGGTCTGGAGGCCCAAGAAAAGAATGGGACTGAGGGGTTTCTGTGCACCACACATCACAGGAACAGTCCAGGGGATGCTGTGGAGTCACCTCAGACACCATTGCACTTCAGTCTTGGCAGCCATCTGAGAAGACAGCCCCCTCCCAGTGAGTGTATGTCTGAGGCATTTGGTTTCAGAAGTGAAAAGCAGCATTTTGAGCTTCCCAGAACAAAAGATTTTCAGAATTTTGTTTCCACAGAAAGGCAAAACATTTTTAGGCTTCGTTCCAATGCAGAATGAAAACTGTCTGGAAACATCAGCATTTCCCCACAGAAAGAAAATGCCAAGATCTGACCCACACCAGCCTTAAGTTACTTGGTTAAAAAACCCTTTTTTTTTAGTTTAATATTTTATTTCCGGAGCATGAATTGCTAAATATTCTGTGGCAAATGTAGTTTCAAAGCCTTTGCTCCTTATGAGGATATTTAAGATTTCTACAACCACATCCTTCACCTGGAATTCGTCTGGCCCGTTTGTCTCAGCCACCCCCCATGATCGTGTGTTACACTGCTGTGCTGTGGGGCATTGCTGCCTAAATGTGGATCTAGGACAGGAAAGGGAATGTCAGCCTAGTTTAAACTAGAATTAAATGAAATTCTAATGAGCAATGTGTGATAAAAACATAATAATGTGCAAACAGAAAGGATCTGTTTCTCCAGACACCAGAGGGAACTGGCTACACTTTTCCTGATAATATTGAAGGATGATGTATGGTCAGGTCCATTTGTTTCTTAGTTTCTCCAAATGCTGAGTGTGACTTTCTAGCTATTAGTGTGGACCTCAATCTCTCCTGCTTGCCCAGGGACTCTCACTTGCTCCTATGTAAAGCAGCCATACGGTGCTGCTTAGGCTGCATGGGGACACTTTATATCCACTTATAACCATCCTGCACAAGTAGCCTGATGAACAGCTCATGGAAGAGTGGCTGATGGGAGGTTAGAGACTGACCAGAAAGCTGGAATCATTGATTTCTAATGCTCTGTAAACCCACAACTTGTCAAAAACGTAGAAGGCTAGAAGTAAACAAGAGACATTACCAGCAAGCAAAATCTTTCCCATTTCAAGCATTTCACCTGAAATGTTTGCCCATTGTCCTTCAAGGTGGCAAAAAGCCCTGGCTTCTCCTGCCCAGCTCTGCAGCAGACAGCTTCATCCAGCACTCTGCTCTGAGCAGATGCAGTGTGCTGCCAGCATGGACTCCAAATATCTCCTTTCTATCTCCACACTCCTTGTTCTGAATCCCTGTGCTGAGGGCTGCAAGGTAAGAACATGGAGCTATAAACATAGAATATCTTAATCCCAGCTGAAGCTACAAATTTTTTCTTTCTCCCTAATTCAGGAAACTGGGGATTCCAGTGGAGGACGTGAGTCTCAACTGTTTATCATTATTGTCTGGACACAATCACATGCTTTCAGTAAAGAAGACCCAGATTCTTTTGTGGACCTTCAAAACAGGCGTTAGCTCCCAGCTTCTTGATACCTGCAAGTGAGCAATTCTGCTTGTAATAAAAAATAATCTCCCTAGAGGACCTCTGATCTTAAAACAAATGCTGTTTAATTCACCACTCATTAGGAGTGTATCTGGATTGATTTATTGAGCACTTCTGACCCCAAATCTTTTGAACAGCATTCCTTCACGATTAAATAGGGAATGGATTTGGGCAACACTTCTGGCAGGCAGATTGGAAGAACACAAGTGATTCTTAAAAGCATTCGTATCATGTAACTTCAGGAAAATATACTGCATGCTGGCATGCGCTTGGCCCATACCAAAAGGGATACGTTTTCCAGCCAAGGCTCAGGTAACTTCTGTAGTAAATATGGCCAAAACAATTCATTAATTATACATTTGTGGTTGTCCCACCTTTGTGTATTTTGGAAACGTGCAGTCACATTCAATCAATCAGAAAGATGGCAATATCTTTGCGTCCAAAGGAAATCAATGTTTTTGGTAAGTACATGACAGTCTATGGCAGCAGAAAGTATTATACCCTCTAGGGAATCAGTTCCTACACAGCTTAATATTCATAAGAGCAGAGAAATGGAAAAAATTATCCTGAAAGTCTTCTATAAGTGACTGGCTGCAGACAAATGCTTTCTAGATGAGAAAAACAAACTTCCTTCCTAGTTGTACCTAAGTAACTACAAGCATGAAGAGACTTGGCCTCTGCTCCTTGAGCATGTAAACAAAAAACTTTGAACCTTGGAATAAGAATCAAGACTGCAAAATGCAACCTCTTGCCATGTGCCTCGCCATTCTCATTTGGCTGCAAAAGCAGGATGAAGCCATGGTTGCTGCATGGAATAGACTGCTGGCTGCCTGCCTTGTTTGGCCAATGAAGGTATATGCAGTAAAGCTGGTATGTGCCTTCCCTTCTCTTCTGGCTTCTGGTTAACGGCGGAGCAGAGTATCTGGCTTGTCTCTCCCTGCAGAGAAGAGAATTTGCCAGAATATTTGCATTTACATGTATCATCAAGAACAAACATTGCCACTCAAACGTTGAGCAATGTCATCAGCCCTTGTGACTTCACCAGAAGATTCCCAAAAAGTTAGCTACTATATTGAATCAGATCTCCTGTTATCAGGAGACTGAGAAGTTGGAGGAAAGCTTGATTAGTGATTTTTGAGGATGCAGACTGGGTTCATGTCAAATAACTTTAGGCATCTGACTGCCCAAATCAGATGTGTGTTTCTGGTGGGGTCCCTCTGTGCTGAGCAGAGAGAAAGGGCTCCTTCAGGCACTGAACTAGATGACAGAAGGATCTTACAGTGATTAAGGTGCTGAAGTAGGTGCCTGTTGCCTGAAATTAGTAAGAACTGGAGAGAAAAGTCCTACAGCGTTGATCTGACAGCACAGATAGAGGATTTTGCTGCACAGTGTAGGCAGGTTCCTGTGAGCCTGCTCCATCTGGGACATGCAGAATCAGGGTTTTCCCCAATAGGGACACCACTGGGCTTGCTCCTCCAGCTGTGGCATGGGGTGTCAGAAGGGCTGGAGAGCAGCATTCCTCGCTCCATGTGCACCTGCTTGGCTGGGAAGGGTAGGCTGGTGGGACAGGTATGCACACCTCCCCACGCTTCCCTGCATGCAGGCTCCTGGCATAGGGTTGGGGTGTCCTCATCAGAACATTGCCCTCAGGAGAGCCAACCCCCCATAGGCAGCTCCCCAGAGCATCCCCTATGTGATGAAGTTGGGCATGGCCCCAGCTGCTTGCAGAGGTGGGCACCGTGAGGGGCAGCCCACATTTCTGCAGTGGCTGGGGTAGGGGGTTGAGAAGCCAGCCACGCTTTAAGTCTCACTGTGGCATGCCCTGCTGCAGTGTGGTCTGTGGGCTCTCTCCTGAGACATAAGCAGAAGCCTCAGCAGAGAGGAATGGAAACTGCCCATCTCCATGCCCTGTCTCACCCAAGGGAAAGGACTTCCCTGTAGGGCAGGCAGGGGAAGAGTCCTTCACTCAGTACAACCAGCAGACCCGAGAGCAACACAAAGCCATTAATTACCTTGCACTGCTAACAACAGGTGACAGAAAGAGCTTTATATCTTACACCTGCTCGCTGAAAGCACATGGAAAGTTTGCTCCTTCTTCTGAGACCTTTCCAAGGGGCCACACAAGTGGCAAGCCGAATAAGCCAGAGACGGCCAGATCTGCCTCTGGCTTGGGCCTTCAGGAGAAAAAAAACGTGTGGTACATGAAAGAGCTCTTTGAAGTGACTGATGTTGATGCTGTAGCGCATTTGGGCGAGCACAGAGAATACCATAGCTGATGGTGTCAGGAGTCAGGGGGCTCTTCCTCCTCATGCAGGGAGAGGCTGAGGATATCTGAGAGCTCTTTTCTCATATACTATATATCTATATTTAAAGGACTGGGTAAATTTAGGTTCTGCTGAAAAAGGAGAAGGGTTCATGACACGGGGATGAGGGAAGAGAAGCATCTGCTCCTTTGCAGTGGTGCTGCATCCTGTCTCGCAGCATGGCTGTGTTGTCAAGCCCACCTTTCCCTGGGTGGCTGCTACAAATTACTCTGACGGCGGGGTACTTTTCTGACCTTGGAAAATGTTCTCTGCAGATGCCAGTGAGTGGATTTATTTTTAACCTAAAGAAAATTTGTGATCCAGGGTCTCCGGATTAAAACGTACAAGCATTTACGGTAGGTGGTAATTTTAACAGCGATTCAAAGAGCTGCCAGATGACCTTTCTTCTCTTGGTGGTGAAACAAGTCAGTGTGCTATAGATGGAGTCTTCCATGTATATTTGTTGTAAGGTAATTGGAAAGAAAGGAGAAAAGAGCATCCTGAAAAAACTGAGAGAAACATCAGCTTTGTGTCACATCCAGCCACTGGAAAATCCACATCATAAAACAGACTGAGAGTTTGTGTAGCTGGTGGAACTTTCCTCATGTTAGGGCACAGTTCAAGCATTATTTAGGAAACAAATGTTTAGTGTCTCAGGCTGAAGACGCAACAAGGAACAAAATCCAGCGTACCTCCTCCCAACAGGCAACCACATCACCATTCTGTCCCAAATGAGCCCCTCCAGGTGCTGCTCTGCTTGCTTTTGGACAAACAGGTACAGGAGACGAGTGGTACTTTCTTCTGGGACAGCAAATGGCACAGAGGATGGAGCTGGGGTGACCTGGCAAGGTACCAGCAAAGGAGCAGAATGGTGCTTGTGTGGGAAGATGCAGGAGGAAAGCCAAAGAGTGAAGGAGGTGCATGAGGTCATCTTACAGCCCCTTACCACTGCCATTTCCCTATTTTAGAAAGGGAAAACTCTGGAGAACAAAGCAACCCAAAGATGAATCTGATCTGTTCAGCTGGAAGCATTTCCCCATTCATAAAGTCATGAACAGTTCTCAGGTATTCCTGTGTGATTAAAAAGAGGAAATGCAAGTAATTTATAAGCTTTGGGTTATGGCATTAGGCCTGTAATAGTTTTACTTGGCTTTACGGGCCTGATCCTGTCCCACTGAACATGATGGGAGGTCAGTTATCAAGCCATAGGGGGCAAGATAAAGCTCTATATGAGTTGCTATTTTTTACTCTTAAAGTTAGTCTTATTGGGCTCAGCCCAGCTACAGCTGAAGTCAATGAAAAGACTCCTGCTGACTTTAATGGGAGTTGGATTGGCCCTATTGTCCTTTGTTGAGTAAAGTAATTTTAAAAGGTCAGGAGGTGAATTAAAAGAAAAAAGAAACAACTACATCGATAAGCTTTATTCAACATGCTCACCTTATAGAGAAGAAGTGTTGTCTTAGCTGGTGAGAGTACTTCAAACTAGTCCTTGTAGACGCTGGCAAGGATAACAAAGTATGGTTTTACTCAAAAAAACAAGTGGAAATGAAAATTGTCAAGTTCCAATTTACTGATCTCCCAGTGGCTTCTATCTGCTCAATTTACAAATAAAACAGACACGAAAGCTAAAGCTTTATCTCAATGAAACCAACCTTGTGCTAGTGCAATTCCACTGACTTTAATGTATTTCTTCTTGATGCTTCAGTGGATTTCTTCTTGATTGACACTGGTGGGAGAGCTAAATTAAGATGATGTGGTTTTCATTGCTATGGCTACAGTTCAGTTTGGACTATGTTCTGCATTCAGTCTGGTCACTCCTCCATTGCAGCTGAAGCAATTTGGTAGCTGAAGTGGCAGGGGGAAGAATGTGGAGGAGGGTTCACTGATGAATCTGTTGATGGTGTAGTGATGGAGCGAGGCACAGCTGATTTTCCAAATGCTGGCTTGGCTCTGAAGGAACACAAAGATACAAAGGGGAGAGGAAACCTACAGTGTGTTTTCCAATTGTACTGTGTGAACCTTCTAGGTTTTGACTTGTACTCTGGTCCTCTCCAGCTCCAGCAAAGCAGACCACAGGTCTTATCATGATATTCAGCAGATAAAACTATCAAATGAAAAGATGCTATTTTTACACAATACCTTTTCAGAGTCCAGTAGCATCATGAATTACAGAGCCATCTCCCTCCAAACAGCTCTTGTGCACTAGCTGTCAGAAGAGGCCGTTGGCAATCAGCTTCACAATTTATCTTATTTTTCCAGATTATCCCTCTTCCAGGATGTATTTTAGGATCCAAAGAGCACAAACCATGCTGAATTTCTTGGGAAATGGCTAAAGGAGTTTGGTTTTGATTTCTTTGCATTGTTCTTGCTAAATGTTTCATGCTGTGAAATTCAGATAGCCCACTCCTGTAAAGGCAGTAGCAACAGGAAAATTGAAGTGTATCCCCCTCCCTGCAATGTATTGCCCTTTTATAGATTAAAATATATATATATATCTCTACCAAGCTGAGATGAATCAGAGCCATCTTTCCAGCAGATGGTTAATACTAAAGGGAGAGAATGGCTTCACTGGGCTAATCCAAGAAACAGAGAAGCCGTCTGAGCAGTTCCCTTTCCAGGCAAGTTAACAGCAGGCTCTGACCATCAATGAACTAACCCTTTCCTCCAACCTTGCCTCCCGCTGGGCAGGAATTCAATGCATGAGCAGAGGTCAGTGTTAATGCCATCTTGCTAAAGGCATCCAGCTTTCATTCACAAAACAAACCACTTTGCTGGCTTTAGAGGGAAAAGGAAGTAGCCCATGAGAAAAAACTGCGCAAGGATTTTCTATTAAGTGAGAATCAGTTTATGGTATAATGCCAGTCGCAAAAGGGTCGAATCAAACATTGATATAATATATCCTTAGAGCAGCTTCTTAGTGAGAATCAAGGGAAGATTATTTTGCCCACATCTAAGCTTAATGGCACACTTACACAAATGAGATGAGAAACTGCAGCTGCAGTGAACACTTGTGCTGCCTGCTGCAGTTTACAGAACAAACATTTGGGATCTATCTGGCTAATCATGATATATTTTTCATGTGATCATCTGTTTATGCTTCTTTGGTTTATATTTCTTGGGACTGGGCTGCATGCCAAGGGGCTGGGGGCTGGAGTCAGCAAACCCACCCCAATCCTATGGGACCCTCGGCGAGACCTCGGCCACAGCTGCTCCAGCCCCACATGGGAACAACCCCCCCCAACTTCTCCAGCCCATCCCTGAGGATGAAGCATGCTTGGAGCTACGTGGCTTAACCTTTCCTTTTCTTGCACTGGAGCCATGGACTGGGCATGTATATGTAAGGACATACACTGTTTAGTGCACATTTAAACAAACCTTCTGCCCCCCCCCCGCCCCCCCAAGGTGCCCTTGAGTAGCTCAATTGGGAGCAAGGCCAGTGATGGAGGTACATGTTTCTGCACTTGTTTAAAAAAAACCCACCTTTTCCCCCTATGTTGTTCACATCCTCCAGTCCCCCAACCCAGCTGCAGCATGAGGGACTTGCTGTGGCTGAGCTGGGGGCCCTGGGGTGACCACTGCCACCATGTCCCCACAGGCTCTGCCCTGTAGCCCCTGCACAAAACCACCCTTTCTTTCTGCACATGGCTCCCACTGCTGAAACCAAGTAGAAACCTTCATCTTTCATCCATGTGCATCCACAGACACTATGCTTTTCTGATGTCCTGGGTGTCTACCTGGTGCCCATCCATAACCCCACAGCCTGCTCACACCCAAGGGTCCAGGGCTGATTCCTGCCCTCCTGGACCACAACCAGCAGGACTAGGCTGGCTCAGGGGCTGGCTCAGGTCAAGTCACTGGTGGTACTGCTCATGCCCATCGCAGCCCTCATGGCCTCCATGCACCACACTTGATGGGTGCTCCTCTCCAAACCTATGGCTACCTTGATAATCAGGTCACCCAAGATGAAGAAACAAAATCAGGGTGAGATTTTGGCTAAGCAGCTTTTACGATGCTGGCAAGAGTCTGGCTGCTTGTGAGTTCTTCCATTTCTCTCCCACAGAGGGAGCACAGCTTGTCCATAAAACACTGACACAGATGCACTTCTGTATCCATTTCAAAATCAAGAGGTTAAAGGAACTGGAAAATAGTTCCAAATAGGCAAATGATAGACTACACCCCCAGCTCAAGGTAAAAATGATTTTCAGAAGTGTCACTGCTGCTTCTCAGCCTCCAGTTGTGATGCAGCAAAAAGGGGTTTCATCAACATTGCAGCACTACTGTCATATGTTGGCAACAATAAAGAGGGTTTGGAGCAGCACCTTAGGATGGTTCTAGTTCTGGCAAAGGAGTAAGCAGCTTTGAGTGGCTTTGCAGGATATGAAACCTCCCTGCAAGCACAGCTTTGTGTGTGGAGCCAACCAAACTACACTAAGGAGAAGGAAATGCAGAATGAACCTGCATAAGGGCACAAACCCATTGCTCCCCAGTGTGACTCATACTGTATCTCGATTACTCTGCTGATGCTCACTGAAGCTATGCACTTTCCTGATTAAGAGGCAAATAAATAATACCATGTTGCTTCTTGTTCTCCACCAGCTGTCCTGCAGCAGCAGTGCAGCCCAGGCCCCGTGTCATATGGCAGTCCAGGTCCAGTCTCAGAAGGAGCACAGTTGGCTCCAGCATCCAGGCACTTCAGACCTGAGCCACTTTGGGCTCCTCGGAGCTCTTTCACATGTGGGATCCCACATGTGGAGTCCCACACGCAGGGTCACACCCAACCGAGAAAGAATAGTTCGGGTTGGAAAGGACCTTAAGATCATCCAGTTCCAACACCCCTGCCATAAGCAGGGACACCTCACACTAAACCATGTCACCCAAGGCTTCATCCAACCTGGCCTTGAACACTGCCAGGGATGGAGCACTCACAACCTCCCTGGGAAACCCATTTCAGCATCTCACCACCCTAACAGGAAAGCTTTTCTTCCTTATATCCAATCTAAACCTCTCCTGTTTAAGTTTGCAGTCAGGTTGTGTTTCTGGTTGGCAATGAGGAGCCCTGTGGTTTTTAAACTGTTCAGCTCCAGTTCCCAGCTACATCTGCATTGTGCAATGGTCCTGAAAGACTCCTGCTGCCTGGAATGTGGGAAGGGGTGAGAAAAAGCCAGGAGGACCTTGAAGGCATGCACGAGGCACCTCTGCCCTCTTAGCATTCCCAGCCTGCAACCACATCCTCTTGAGCCACAACCTCAGCAGCTCTACCAGCAGTAGAAGACCACAGGATTGCTGCACAAGCAGCCCTCCACAGGCAAGACGCTGGGACAGGGGGCAAAGCCTGCGGAGTGGTTGTGCCATGTCCCCCCTGGAGGTGCTCACCCCACCTCAGCCAGGCCTGGGGCTCGTGGGGCTGCTGGCTCTCGCAAATAAGACCTTGGCTGGGACCTTGCCCTTTACCGCAACAGAAGCTGGAAATCCTGTGGGTCCTGCACGCACAGACACTGTAGTGGTCTGGCATGCAACAACGGGCGCTGTTATGCCCTGCCTGCTCTCCTAGCAGGAGCTAAGGTTTTCGTGGGATGGATACCACCTCAGTTCCCAGAAAGCTGTATGCCAAACCTGTCTTATCTCCTCTGAATCCTGACAGGATTTGAGCCATCACATGCAGAGAACAGCTCTTCCTACCATCGCATCACTGGGGAAAAGACTGTGGAAGTCCAAGTGCATAGCACCCTGCTCATCTGGAGAGAAATGCATCTGTGCTTTTCGAATGCTTCAGAGACAAAAGCAGGTCCCACACAGCTGGGCACAATGAAGGACAAGTGCCTGCAAGCCTGACTCCCAGGGCTCCACAACCTCCATGGTTCCTGGCAAAGCCTGAAAGGGCAGTGCTGCACATGGGACTGTCAGGTGAAACAGAAGGATGGTAAATCCCTGGCTAAAAAGGGACTGAAATGCATGAGCATTTCTCTGTGCAGTTGCTACCTCCCTAAAAATGCTTACTTTGCTCCTTGTGCTTCCCCTCTATTTCCTTCCTTTCCCTTTCACACCCCTAATATGTTATGCATAGACTAGCAATGAAACCAAAGAGATGAAAATACAGTCTTGGCAGCAGTAGCTCTCAAATTGTTCTGGGAAGAGAAGAGTAAGGTAAGATGGGTGGCTAAGGGAAGGCAGCAGTGCACTTATCTGGTTAGTGGGTCCCCACAGAGAAGCCCAAGTGTGGTGGGCTCATCCTTCTTTATATCCCTATGCCATAGCACTTAACTCTGTAAGAATACCTTCCAGATGCCATGCATCCATGAAGCCACACAATCAACAATTTGCAATCAATTGACACCAACATTACTGGTACGTGTGGCCATACAGAGTGGGCAACAAGTAACAAGAGGAGGTGCAGTGAGGGGCAGGCTGGCTGTCAGGAAGAAGTCCCCCTCAATGCTGGGATGGTCTGGCTCATACACTGCTGTAGTGAAATCATTTTTCATCATGCTTAACATGGTTCACACAGTGTTAAATCCTTTTCCTTGTTGTTCATGAGCATCACGAGTCTTTTGGACAGGGCCTGGAGGCCTCTTCCCTGCATGGAACGTGTTCAGTCCCAAAAAGGCATTGGGGATGGCTGAATGAGAATACGGTTGACTGCCAGAGAGGCCAGTGGTTGTTGTGCTGGCATTTTTTCCTTTCACCAGTCATTTTTAGGCAAGCCAGGATGTTCCCTTCTTTCCAATCTTGATATACAAGTACAAGCCCCAGACTGCTTAATATCTTGGGTGTTGAGGGAATTTCAGATTCCTTCAGCAGGACAATATGTCTACAGAAAGTGTAGTATTTGAGACACTCTGAAACACTTGAGTGGATTCAAATTGTCTCTTTGTTTTTACAATAGCACCGTGAGAAAGCACAAAGCCTCACATACCTCATGATTGCCAGGAGTCGGATTTTTTTTTTTTGGGGGGGGGAAATGATTTCACTGTGCTCTTTCCCCATTATTTTTTATTTAACTCTACATTCCTCAGTTCAGCTCTACTTACATGAAAAGCAGACGCTTGTGTGAGGAACAGATCTTGGAAGAGACGGTCCCTGGAAGACTGCATGTTCTGGTGGCCTCGTTTTATAGGATGGCGACTGATATCCACCAGTGTCTGGAAACACCAAGTCTATTCATACAAAAAATAAATCTCGTGAAATACAGGCTTTCATGGATCATCTCATAAAGGTGAACGTTTTTCATATCATATTGCATACTAGGAAATAAAAAGCAAACTGCACTGACAGGATGCATTGACAGTGCCCTTTCTACAGCAGAATTTTACATGTTTTCCAGAGTCTTTAATTCTCTTACTTCAGAGTCCCTCTCACTGTGGATTTATGACATGTTTCCTGCCTCCCTCCTCCTCATCTGTTCTTCCATCTCTCTTACTACTTTAAAGTGACACATTGACACATATCCATGTGATGAAAGTGAGCACAGAGCTCTGGACCAGAGAGAGAGTGTTTCTTTGCAGCTTGGTGACCCCGAACCAGTTAATGCCAGTGTCTGAGTGCAAATGCAGCAGACAGGCAGAGGGATGCCCGCCTGGCAGGGAAAGGCCATGAACTGTGGAGGTGAAAACACTCAGCCCATATGCAGCAGGCAAGATAATACTCATTTTCAGCTGCTTGGATGCCTGCTTGGATGCCTACTTTGGGGCTGCTGGGTGAGAAGTAAAACTCGTGCTGCTGTTAAGTCAGAGTCCATGATGGCAGCAGTGTGACGGTCTCCTCTGCAATAGTTATCCTCTGTGACTGCTGCTATTCACCATAGATGTACTCACCTTAAAAACCCAAAGCCATCCCACCCACTACTCACCAGTGCTGTCACCATTGACACACATCCCCTTCTGCAATCTTCCTCCTCACCCTTCCTCTAAGCCCAGGCAGCACCCACTTGCTCAACCTTGAGAAGCAGGGGAGCAAGGACAACACCCTGGCAGGAGTTAAGGGGCTCCTCTGCATGGTCATGCATATCCGGGGACTAAAGCAAGGACAGAAAGTTAAAGGTTCCCCACTCTCCACATTACTGCCTGCCTGACCTCAGATGGTTCATGACTGCTTTTGTGCCTTAGTTTTCTCCTACATAAAAGATGTAAGTCTTGAGCATCAGTGATCACTGGTCCCACAGAAAGAGCAGCACATGGCAGCTTGCTGCCTTTGCCCTCTGCTCTCTTTTGGAGAATTTTAAGGGATGCATTCATTTACCTTTGAAATGATGTGGCTGCTTCCTGAAGCTTTAAAGAGGCTGCACAAAGCCTGCCTACATCCTCATCGGGAAACTTCTTGTTCCTGGTCAGTACAACCGTAAGTTAAATCTCAGGTGTTCTCTGTGTAAATGTGGAGCTACACCCAAAAAAACCTTATGGTGCAGAGTCTGGAGTTTCTTTGTCCCATAATCACCACATTCAAGATGCCAATGCTATGTAATATTACAGCTATTAAGGCCCTTTTCACCGCCACTAGAGTAAAGGAGGAGTATTTTCACTATGCTTTTCAAGTAGTTCTGCAAAAAATATACAGATCTGCTTTTGGATCTACTTGTAAAAGCCCTGCAAGAAGGTGTCCCTAAGGATACTAATTTTTTTCCAGTGTTTGCATGACTCTTAGAGCTTGCTATCTATTGAGATTAGCAAGGTGACAGTTTTTAAAGAGGGCCCCGGAAAATCATTACCAAATTCCTGAGCTGTGCCTTCCACACCTTTGCAAAGCAACAAGCATTGGATTAGTTCAAATATTTGCCACCTGGGATAAAAAAAGATCTGCTGATAAAAGCAGTTCAAGGGAAGGCTGGAACAGAACTCACCAGCACCCCATAACACTGAGTCCCACAGGATAACTCCGTGTTGAACAGAAAGGTTCTGTCTCTTGCTTTCACTAACCCTCCTGTCTGTAAATTTCACTAGGTCCCTTCTAGTTCTTTGTGCCCTAAGAAAGAGTGAACTGCTGTCCCCTACCCATCTTCTCAGCATCATCTTACAGTAACCTGGTCATCTGTCAGGACATTTTGGACACAGACAAAGATTTGAGAGTTGAAGTCTCACTTAGGCAACTGCATACATGGGAAGCAGCCCATTCATGTGGAAGTGTGAGAACAAAGCCCACTGTACACAGAGAGGTGTCATTTGTGTGGTTTCTCAGTGTACCTTGTCTGTCCCCCTACCCCAGGCACTGTTTGCCACCATTTCCCCTGGTGTAAGGGGGTTTTGGGGAAGGCTCCTTAACTCAGGTTAACCCACTGACCTAGAAAACACCAGTTCTCTTCAATACTATAGCTCTGCTCTCAGATCTGTGTGAACTGAGCTTGGAGTTCAGCACATTACAAAACCAAAGAAATGGGAGTGGGAACACCTCTGATTCCAAGGAAGTGTCACAGGAGTCCTGCCACCATCAATAGTCATCTGCTCCCAGCCCTCACTTCTGAGTTCGCAGGCACACCGTGCATGCAGAGCCTTTCCTCTCCCAACCCAGGACACAGCTGCTAGTACTCTGCTTTGGTCTTTGTCTTCTCGTACTTTCTGCTGCATATTCATGGTACCAAAAGACCATGGATAAACCCTAAAGTCTATGAGGTGGACAGTCTGCTTGAAACCTTTTAAGTGCATCAAGGTGGCTGTCACAGTTTCACCCACCACCCTCTTCTCCACCTCTCCTCCCACCATCTCTGCTTCATCCTCCACCTTGTTCCCACAGACAACTTGGGGAGAAAAGCAGAGGGTCACAGAGTACACAGCACTGTGAAGAGGTTTGCAGTATAAGACCCTCAGGAGTGAAAAGTGATCTTTTTGGCACATGCAGCTGAGCAGTCTCAAACAAACGTGCTCTGCAATATTGCTCAGACAAATGGCACAGGGCTGTAGAGGCATGGAGGAACCATTCTGCAATAAGCTGTCAGAGAAACTCTGCAGGAAAGAAAATGCACAACAGCTCCCAGCTGCCCTGGGCTACAGGCATCAAACCTACATGCAGCCTTGCTGACACTATAATTGTCCACAAGTAGGGTAGTCTGAATGGCACCCTTTGAATCACAGTCTTTCATGTCTCTGGCAAATGGAAAAGCAGACATCAACAGATGATGAATATAGTGAGAATTGTATTCTAATTGGAAATAAGACGTATATTGCCGTGTACTGGATCAAATAACATGAAGGATTAAAATGGCTGTGCTGAATAATTGAGATCCCAGTTGTATAATTTTTCCTATCATTTTAAAGTTATGCCACGGAACCAGCAATATTCCACTAATAAAAAAAGGTTGCTCATAAAAAGGAAAAATATCAAAGAGTGAATAGGAACACAAGAGAGAGAAACAGAATTTCCCCACTCCTCACGCTTCTGTCTGTGCAAGTACTACTTAAGAAGAATCGGCGAGACCTGATTTGGTAACCAGAGTAACAGCCACATCCAACTGTGGGGCTCAAACCCGAAATATTTTGGGTGTTTAAGCCAACATCACCTGAAGGGACTGCATTCTAAACCTAGGTGTGAGTAAACAGATTCCTTCCTACTGGGGCTGTTTGTTCCCAGTACCACACAAAGCAAGAAGCTATAACCATCTGCACATTCGAAGCCTCATCATCGTATTACTTGTAGCTTGAAATTTAGACTACAGCCTCTTTTAAAAGATAGTATTTTTCCAGAAATGTTTATTTTAAGTTTAGAGCTGTTATTGTTATTTCTTCTCAGTGGTGTAAAAGTCCAGTTGGAAGAGTTTTCTTTCCTCTGCATTGAGGTTGAAAATTCCTGGAAAGCCATGACAATATTCAGCATTCATGATTACACAGACATATTTCATGAAAATTGCATAGGCTTTTAATACAGGATTATGAATGAGCTCTAATGTTGAAATTATATTAGATTGAATTTCAGAACGTATTTAACATATTTCCATACAGCAACCTTGGGATGTCTTTTCAATAACAGTGATTATTACAGGCAGGCTGTTTTTTATGAAAACATTTGTTCAAGGTGGACAAGGCTTCCTGAAAAATGTTGTACATCTTTATGGCTGACATTTTAGTTGTTTTGAATTAACTTTTTTCACAGCCAGAATGAAACGTTTCACCATATAATTCTTCATGCATGTCTTCAAACAAACTTGGAGGCTTTGCCATGAGTTTTCTAAGCTGTAATACAATCTCAGCCATGAAAACGCTTTGTGAGCTGGAGGTCAGCATTTTGTCCCAAGTTATTCTGTTACTCTCAAAATACGAATATTCTTAGCTAATGTCTGTCTTTTAAAAGCAGTGGTTGCCTCAGCTGATTCAAAGGCTTAAATATCATCTTTTACAGCTGACTGTTGCACCAATAGATCTCAATAAGGACAAGCTGTTTGATTGAGTGGAACAGAGCTCAGATTTCAATTTGCATAATGGCAAACACATTTTGATTACGCATCACCAAGGACAGTGTATGCATTTGGAAAGCAGAAGGTGGTGCCTTGCCTTTAGGATCTGCCTGTAGGAGTGGTTTCCCTGCCCATCCTCATGGCACAGCTTGAGGATGGTTCCCTGGACCAGTGGCTCAGCTCTGCCATTTTGTTCCTTTTAATTCCCTTACAAAAAGCAGCAGAGTTCATATTTCTTTTTTTTCTGGAACATCAGTGGTTTAAACTGCAGTTAATTTCAGAAATGTATCTACTCATTAAGACCCAAGGTAATGGAACATGCCTTTGGCAATTGATGTGGTTCTCTCCTAGGGCTTCTGGACTTGCTTCTCCATATTCATTTGCTGTCATTAGGAGCACCGGGACTATAACATTACACTGCTGCTGCATCCTATTTGCCTCTTACACGCATTAGTGTCAGTCGGAAGTAACGCTACAGAAAACACTTAGGTTTTACCAGTGTCAGGCACTGAAAGGCTTTCCCTCAGTTTGATAGCTCTCATTCGTCTAGTTTAGTCATAGGAGAAAAGAGATGTGTGTTTCCTACATTGGTGGCATAACTGCTCCCCTCGCTTTACTACTGCTGGAAGAAATGTATATTTTCAGGGCTAAAACAGTAATCCATTCACAGCACGCTTCTGAAACCGACCCTATTTTATTCACCTCTCTTAAATGGTCAAAACTATGTAACTGGATGCCACAGGCTCTATGCTCCTAACACCTAATAGAGATTCTTTGAAGGGATGTTTTGAAGACATTTGAAATAGGAAGCTCTGTGCCCTATCCTCACTGCTGTTGTGAAATGCTAGGTAAGTCCACATAGATGTGGATTTTTATTGCAGTTTAACATTTCTAAACATGATTTTTTTGGTTAAGAATGGGCTGAATCATTTAAAACTGACTTTTATTTTTGCCCTCTAACTTGACCCCTGGAATGTATCTACTAATTTAAATGCCAACAGGAAACAAATGTCTTCACAAAGGGAAAGTAGCTATCTATGGCAATTTTGGTTTGTGGTGAAAAGCTAGGGTCAAAAATGTTAAAAAGAAATCCACGTACAGAAAGTCACATTTTTGAACAGTGTTAGATACTCGTGCATGGCCACCCAGATAGGGATGGAAATGGCTGGAGACACATGGTTTCTCCAGAGTGGATTCAATAATGTATAGGAGACCTTGCATTTTCAGCCTAGCTATCCTTCTACATGATGAGTCCTGTACTCTGAGAAGAAGGGAGCTTGGCCAGTTAGCGAGAAGCCAAATTGTGCATGCTGCTTGATCAGTCTCAGCCTGCGATGCAATTCAGAAGGGAGCAAAACTGTATATAAAAGCACCTCCATCTGTACTAATAGTAGGAACCTTTCACACTGTTTTTTTTCTTGCCACTCCATATCAACTCCTCAAAGATTCGTTTCTTCTCATTTTCCACCAAACACCTAGAAGGAAATCTGACTCACAGAAATCTCTATAGCCTAAATAGTTGGCCCAGTTGAAAGTTAAAATAAAATACCCCAAGGGAGGAGGAAAACCAACCATTCCACTTGGCATCTGGGTATAGGAAAAGTGCTGCTCTACCAAAATGCTTTTAGATGCAACCCACTACTGGGCACTGCCTCAGCCTTTCAAGAAATCACTTTCCACTGTAAACACTGAAAGCAGTCAGTGCAAAATATTTATTCCTCTCATCTGAGGATCTCCCACATGCTTAGAGGTATTTGAGTTCATAAGTGAGAATACCAAATATCATTCCTGTTGCATGTACGTCAGTCAGCTCTTGGACACTCTCCCTCTATGTCATGGTGTCAGTAAGGATGAGTGAAGGTGCCCTTTGGCCAGACTGCTGTTTGTTTTAAAACACTAGATTTGGGTGTTGCTAGAAGCACCTCCTACCACGGATGTCCTTGTTTTCCAAAGTAAACAGCCTGTGGCGTCTTGTGACCTGCACAGCCCTGAGTGTCTGACCTTGAAAAACAAAAAATATTTTATTTGAAAAGAAAAATCTGCAGTCTAAATTACTTGAGACACCGCTTTCCTTCCTCAGCAGGATGCTGGAATGCCCAGGCTTCAGTAGGAGTTGCTTACATGCCACAGATACACACAGGAACATATTTGCTCTCTAATGATATATTGGGCAATGGTTTTGAGTTGGCAGGCTACTAAAAGCCCCAGCCAAACAAAGATAAAATTGTAATTCATCAACAGAGGATACTGAATTCATGGTCACTGGTGACTGCTGAGGCTGGTGGTAGCCCAAAGCTGAAGTCAGCAACAAATTCTAGAGATTGCTTAGGATTTTCTCAGCAAAACCAAAACTTTTTCAAACTAGGAACAAGATAAAATGTTCAGCTGCCTCAAAATCCTGCACAACGGCTCAGGCAGCAAAGGTGTATGAAAACACCATGGTTGCAGGTATCTTCTGCAGCCTGTAAAGGAAGGTGCGAAAACAGATCAGTAGCAATGTGTGCTGAGAGGCAGCTGAGGGACTGTCTCACCGAGAACTCAGTAGTGCTGTGCTTTAGCTGGCACAGGCCCTTCTTTTGAGAATGTATTTGGTTCATGGTTTTCAGGATTCCTCTTTTCTGTCCTAGTTACTTGGAGGAGCAGGATTTTCCAAAGGCATCCTACTCCTACAAAAGATTTTAATGTGTCTTGAAAATGTTTTCTCTCAGTTATGTTGAGGAATCTTTCTCAGCAGACCTTAGTTCCTTTCCATCCCCTCAGATTTACAGGAGCTTTGTTTCACTGAAGTCAGTGACATTAGACAGATACTGGAATTAAGTTAGGAATTATGACCTATTTTTACAGGGTTTCACAAGTCTATGTTACTTGATTGTCCTGAATTAAATGTGATCTTACAGTACCATGGTGGAAATCTGTATGATTTCCAGGGAACATGACAGCCAAACAGTAAGCAGCAAAATGCAAATTCCTCTTTCCCCTTCCCCACCCTTCCACTACCCTTCTATCTTCTGACAGCTCTCCGGATAAAAACCAACTGCTCTTAGAGCAAGGAACTCAATCTCCTCACCAGCTGCAGCACCACCAAGGCTCTCAGGGATACTGCCACAGTGATTTCAGTGATAAGGTACCAGCACCAACTCCAGTGAAGGTAAGAAATCACCAGGGGTGCTGGTTGTTACAGGCCCCAGCCAAATGTGGTGTTCTGGAGGTGAAAGGATGTCTATACCTTTACAGACCTTCTAAGTTTCCCAGTACCAAGGGTGTGTTTTCATGGGAAGAAAAACCTGTTTCAGATCACAGCAGATATTTTCTTCACTGCCCAGCCATTATACCTGAGGATGTTCTCCAGATGTTTGTGTCTGTATGAAACATACAGTAATAAAGCTGTAAACTGGAGGAGACAATATCTGGACTGCAAGAGGAAGGGCTTTAGGACAGCGTGGAAAAACATAAAAATTAACTAGTCCACACACAAAAATCATCCTGTCCACTTTAATAGGATGACAATGACATATTTTCTTTGCTTTTCCAAAGAATTGCTACTTTCGCTGACAAAGTGGCTATTCACCATGTCATGGTTCTTGTACTGCCAGTAGGTGAGAGCTTGTATTTTGTGGAACAGATATTCCTTCCACTTAAGCAGACAAGAAATGAAAAGTATGCAGACAGTTTTCAGGCTACAATGTAAGGAAAATAACAATATTCCACTGTCTGGAATGCCAGTTATTGAAAAACAGAAGAGAAGAAAATCCTTACAGCAACTGAAAATGGGGGAATGGAAAAGATCTGCTGCATTAATGTAGTAAAATTTCCTGGCTAAAAGAAGTTAGACTGAAGTATCATCTGGACTAAAACAAAAAAGAACACCAAATGAGAATGCGTTGGCTAACACATCTGCAGAGAGAAATGTCTTCAGTGTTTGCAAGCTGTCTAACAAGAGGTGAATAGAACAGGAGTTCAAAACTGGAAGCCTTTTCTCTTTTCTGGAACCACTTCTCTTTTTCTGCTGGTGTATGTCAGCTGAGCAAAATGTCTGAGGAGGTTGGCTACAGGTCTGAGGAGGTTTCTGGGGAGGGTTTCTGAGTGTACTATTCCTGCTTAATTTGGGCTGCTCAGGCTAGTCCTGATCCCCAAAACAGGTGGACATAACTGAGATCTTTCTGCTTCATGCACTGAATATTACACCAGTGGCCTGCATAAGAATTCAGAATGTCACATGCCTACACTGCTTGGAGTTTGGCGATTTCAGTGATTTCAGTGATTGCGAACTGTGTGGAAGTATTACCTTGCACTTTGGTAAGAAATGTGACTGTAGAAATAATATAGTTGCTGACTTCTGTCATGGCTTTGATCTGAGGCCCTGTGGTGTGCGACTTCTCTTTGTAACAAAGCTGGAGCAAGCCAGGCTGGAATGCAGCAATTCACATATGCAGGTCTAAACATTTTTGCAGGTTTATTGTGGGACCTGTAGGTGGCCTCATTTTAATAGTCAATAGACCAAGAACTATTCAGCTTGCCAATGAACTAAGCAATGTTTTGTCTTATTCTACTGAATTTGGAAGCTGATGAATTTGCTTCTAGTGCCATTGAATGCTCTGCCATTTGTTCTGCAAACAAGTGGGTACAAAGCACACTGATTTTAATTTGGAAGATTGTGGACATCTGTTTTGTTTTCATCCTTAAATTCCTTCAAGGGTGGGAAGAGAGAGTATGATCTTGAAACTCTGAGGGAGGACCAGAAAAGTAGCCTCTAACATGTATTTCACATCCCCTCCCAAACTACAGGTGACAGAGCAGGAGATGGTGACATTAGCCACAGACATTTTGTAACATACTAAAGAATAAGAAAAATTAATATACTTCACATATTCTGTTAGAGGTCTAAACTCAGAGCTTATGAAATTCAGTTGGGTAAATGGACTGCAACACAAGGCTAAGTGAATTAGGACTGACATATTTCAGTACAATAAATAGAGTGCCAACACATCCATGGCATCATGTTTATAACAACACATTCTTCACTGTCACCCCAATAGAAATATTGACTTACCATGTTGTCTTATTTAACTGCACCATTTTGGGGCTGAGGAAGAAGAGGAAATACAGTGGAGTATAACTAGTGCCGTAGAAAGCTCTACCTTTGTCAGCTGTTGAGAGGGCTGAAAGGTCTCATGCCCCATACTACTACACTGGGCAAGTCCTATCCTGTGGATCACCATTACCACTATCATGTGTTGGGCCACTGGAGGCAAGTTGTACATTTCAGTTTTATGTTCCCTTTATCCTAAGAGATGACTGAGCCTTCAGACACCACTCACCTGCAAGTGAAAATAAGAGGCCAAGGCATTTCACAAGAAGCTCCCTCTCCTTTAATGGAGTGATGTCTTTGCTGCATAAATCCAGATGTCAGCCAACCACCATCCACATGAGGAATACATACTACAGGCCTGTTTTAAACTGCTTGCATACACACAAAGGGTTTTTTTTTTTAGTGTATGAGAGCTGATAGAGCTTGTGAAAAGGCTTATTTTTAAGGTGCCTTAAATGTATGAAAGCCATATAGCTACAATGATCAGAGAATCACAGTGGTTCATTAACTGACCATGTGTTCTCACCCTGCTGCCACGGCTTCTCCCACCCTGTGGCCAGGGCATTAACCTGCTGTCTGCGGGGCATTCCAAACGTGCATCCTTAGAGATGAGACCTTGACAGAAACCAACTTTCCAGCCAAATTCCTCCACTGCAGGATGAGCCTGGGCACTGCTGGGCTCCTACAGCATATCTGCAACTCACCACAACCCACACCCCATATTTTGGAAGCAGCTAAAATGTCTACTAAACAAAAGTTGAGCTTTTCTCTAAACATTTTTCCCCTCTATTGGGCTTGGGTGCTTGCTTCTCTCAAACGCAGGTAAGTGTATGGACACCCTGTTCCCTGCAGTACTGGGCCCTGGCAGGAATCTGCTGGAAATAAAGTGCTGAGTATGTAATATCCACAGTAAGTTAAGGGAAAGCAAAGTAAAAGCAAAAGCAGTTCTCTAAGAAGTGCTACAGCTAGGGGTGCAAAAACCTGACATAAACCCAGATAAACCCAGATATAGAAGGAAGAGGAACAGAAATATTTATAAAGAAATTTATTTTATATTTGTGTACAACAAATATATGAAATTTAATTTGAAAAATGTATATATGATTTCTTCAAAGTATTGAACCCTCTTAAGGAAAGGTTTTAGTTATTAAAAAGGTACCAAAGGCTAAAATTATAGCTGGATAATATACGTGGTGTGTATGTATATATATATATAAAAAACACGTGCAATTTTATATATATATATAGTATATATAAATAACATGTGAGATTTCCATGATATTTTAAGGTACGCTATTTAAACATCTGAGTAACAATAGAGATATTATAAAATATAGTTTACTATTACTACAGAGTTTGCATTCAGTTTTTATAAGCATCTAGATAGTGCAAAATTTAAACATACAGAAATATTCTCCTATTATTCTATGTGCTGTGCTCAGCTCAGTTTCATCTGTCATGATCATAACCAGACTGAACCAAATTTGGAGGGTTCAATACTAACCCTTACTAGCATCTTCTAAGAGCAGTAAAAGGAAATCTGTCTTACCTTGCACTGTGCTGCGGTACAGTTTGCATACAAGAGAGAACAATGCATTTCCTATGTTAAATGGTCTAACTCCCAGAGATCACATACACCTCACCATATTGACTCATTTCATTGCACTCCATATCCTGTAAAAATAAATCTCCTGTAGGACAGCATACGTTACTGAATACTGAAGTTTAAGTAATATATTTCTTTAACATAAGGCAGGAATATACTGAAATTTGATGACACTTCAACAGCAATCTGGAATTAAACAATGTTTATGTACCACATTTTTATAGATGCTGCTTTTTTTGTGTGTATGTCAGAAAATGTGGTAGAGAAAACCTATTTCTCTTTAAATAACAACAGGGATAAAAGCAGTCCTTTGAGAAGAAATTGCTAAAAACCAATGGGACCAGGAGAAACTCATCCGCCTTGAAACACCAAAGGTCAGTCTGCATAACCTCTCCTGCAGCCAATGAGCAATTCCTTGCATGACATCTGGGGGACTACTCATGTGAGTAGGTGCTCGCTACAGTAGAGCCCGAGTGTTTTAGCTCTAAGCATTTATCATCTTTATTTGCATCTATTAAGGTATTGTATGCTTTTTTTATATCTTGCTAAAAAAAGGCAATTCTGATCATTCTGTATGCTGTTACAGTAGCTATAGTTTAACTGAAGGATGTTTGTACTTTAGGTAATACATTTATTATCACTGACATAAAAAAACACATTTTGCTTCCACAAAAAACAGTGATTGCTTTGCTCCTACTAGAAACAAAATTGGATCCAAATATCTTAGCCATAAAGTTTGCTAATAAAAGTAAATACTATATTCATTAAGTCTCTCAATGCTTAAAGGCAAAGTGGTGTTAGCAAATACTGTATAGTGTAACTTAAAGAACAATATTATGCACAGTTCTAGACAAACTGTTATTCAACAGAACGTAAAAGCAGCTGTGAAAAACATCTTATGGGACAGCAAATTTTGCTACATGAAAATTACTGGAGCTCTGACAGGCTTTTTTCAAATACTTTTCTTACACCAACCCCCTCACTCATGTCCTGCACCACAACTGCACAAATTAAAGGCTGTGACCTTGTAGGCATCCGGACCAGCTAATCTTTAAAACTGGATACTTCAGGAGGGTCTCCCTCTTTCTGCCACATTCATTCCTAAACTCCATTTTAGCAGAAACTGTTGTGTTTCTGAATCCTTGTAGCAACCGACAAGATAAAGAGCGTCATCCCTCATTTACTTCACTTTTCAAGTTTATCTCTGAACTTGTCCATATAATTACCCCCTGCAGATTTCAGCTTTAATTCAGGTTTGAGTTACAGTTGCTGAACAGGTCTCACAAAAAGACAAAGCCTCATTAGCTACCCACAGAAGTGAGCCTTACTAGTTAAAACCTTTATTTAAATACCAAATAAAGGGGGGAAATAGATGCTCAGACAACGTTTACAGCCTTTCAACCACACCCTTGAAGTTTTGGCAGTGAATTAGCCAAAGGATGGGCTTTACATCTCATCCATCTCTCTCAGTTGGGAAGGAACAGCCATAACTACAAGTTTCTGCAGGGTGCGGCTGATGCTGGGCTGATGGCTGAATACATATGACCAAAGGCTGCATGCCTCGCAAGTCAGAACAAAGCAGAGATGTGCTAGGAATTGAGGATTTTCTTATGCCCAGAAGTTTCCCATAGACTGGAGATAAACACAAGTCCCATCTCCCAAACCTATAGCAACACAGCACTAAGGAGAAACTAATAACTAATGATGCCAAAGCCTCTTAATTTAAGGATTCCCCAAAGCAATCTCAAAGAAAGAAAGGAAAAGAAAACCTGTGGAGTCAGTCAACACATTTTTCAATCCAATTATATAGTATATGCACCAGCAGGCAAGGCCTCAGTTCTGAAAAGGAGAGGAAGAAGAAGGATGGTGCAAAATGCTTTCATTCATTTAAACATTCTCAGGATATAAGAGAGCAGGCAACTTAGAAAACATTCCTTGTCAGCTGTGTGGGATCTGCACAGTTTTCTGCAGGCCTTGCTCCATCCTACAGCTCAGCTTTGCCTGTTTGGGCAGGACTGCTGTTACCACTGCTTTCTCCAGCGTTGTTCTTGTCTTCTGGCTTGAAAGATAACGAAGCAGAGTTTGTGCAGTACCGTTTGCCAGTTGGGCGAGGTCCATCGTCAAAAATATGCCCCAGGTGAGCACCACACTGAAACAAAATAAATAGAGTATCACTGTGTCTCTGTGCAGCTTGATGGCATCACCGTGGTGTTAAGCAATGACTCCCAACAGCTTCCAAGGAAGAACATTGGTGCCTACATTGCCCTTTCAAGTGGGATTGACAACATAGGTTTATTTACAAGAGTGATCCAGGAAGATGATCTTCTGAGATACCACAGGCGCCTAAGACTTCAAGCCCAAATTTCCTGGGTGTTTCCCATAGTGCCACTGCACATGTTTGGTTGGGCTGCTATTTCTGAGAAGCTGCCTGTTTCTGTAATGATCTCCTGGCAGTAGCTCAGTTAAAAACTGTGAGTTTTAACTCAGAGTTAAAAACCACTGTGAGTGGTGAGGGCAGCATCGCCCACATTTCATTTACTGCTAAGTAAGAAAGGGGGAGCCTGAGCTCTGGGCTCTCCTCAGCCTGCAGCCATCTGCTATCCCCCTTAGCAAGAAAGCACTAAACCCCTTGGTGATCCTGATAACAACATAAAGCAGTAAAGATATTATTGGAGTATGCCCTTATACTAATGTTTGGGGTTTTTTTTCTTCCCACAGCCTAGCACTCTTTGAGTATCAGGACTCTTCTGGTAAAACCCACATCTGCTCCTCGCCCCTAAAGGAGAGCATTCACTACCCATCTCATACTACTTTCTGTAGAACATAGGAGATAGGGACAGGTGACTGAAAAGGCCTCTACTTTCTGAATGAGTAATTTTTAGGTGGGAGTAATTATAAACCTGAATGATGCGAAATTTGCTGTTTGTAAGGAATGTGAAACTCCAGATGGCCTGTTGACACTTTTGTTCTGTATGAATCAGCCTCAGATAACTAGCAGTAGTATTCAGGGTGAACACCACCGCTTCTATCTGTAAAAAAGGTAACAGTTCCCTGCTTTACAGACGAGTACAATATTTTGAAGAAGCTGATCCAGTTGATCCTTATTCAAAATTAGGATTACTATCACTGCACGTTATGCCTGACAAGTCATCTGGAGAATAAGAACTTCTTGTAATTAGTCACTTCAATTCCACAGGTTCATTTCTACAGCCTGCCATGAGAAATGAAAAAATAAAACCTTGCACTGAAGAAATATTTATCTTGAACAGGAAAGTCATGCTGCTTTACCAAAGAGCCTTGGCCTTTCAAGTCAATAGGTGATCTCAGTGAGAGCTGAAATGATGTAACTGAGATCACAGAGCTGCTTGTGGGCTCACAGTCAGACATCAGAACTTAAAGACTCAAAATTATTCTCAACATTTAATTAATTCATAGTATCCCAAATATGTAGAGGCACTATTCCAAACTGAATGAGTTAATAATGGCAAATCTCTACTCTGCAGTTAATGTGTTGCTAATGTTCTCCTGCTGTTATGGCCTGTAATTCACCAAAGCAGTAGGCAGGGTGTCTGTAGAAGCAGGTGAAGTCTTAGGTTGGGTTAAACTTTCTCCACAGATGGAAAGGCAGGGGAATGACAGCTGAAACAGCAACCCTCATGAGTCCGGTGAGCAGGGCAGGTAAGCCTGTGAAGTCTCAGTGTTCCCACATGTTGGTCCCACCCACACAGACACATCCCAGGGCAGGCTCCCTGCTCCTGAAAAGGTGTTGCTGAAACAGCCACAGCAGTCCAGCAAGGACCCCAAGAACAAACACAGGCACTTCCAGTCCATGGCATCAGCCAATGAGCTCCCAGAGGCAATGGGAAAAGGCATGGATGACTCTGGGTCATGCAGCAGCTGCATGGTTTTATAAGGAAGGAAGACAAAACATAGCAAATATGAAAAAGCCAAAGGGAAGTTGCATGGGAACTACCGAAGATAAAGCTTCAAGTCTTGTTCCTAAAATACTGCTGTTTTGCCACCCCTTCCTCCACTGCTTATTTTATTTCATTTCCCTTTAGATTGAAGGTCTTCATAGGCAGTTTGGGCAGAAAACGTGAGCAGTTTCTCAGAGTGAGGTCTCTCAAAATGAGCTATTTCACCTGATTATAAAGCTTTTCCATACCTTGGGGAAAAGAAAAATCTAAAAATCCCTAAGAGTCCCAGAGAGAGTATTTTTCTAAATGCTCAGCATCCTAATTAAATCATCTCATCTCAAATAAGAATGCTTCAAAACCTCCTGGCTAGAAGTGTTAAACAGATCCTTTCCAGACTAATGTTTAACCACAGATAAATCACTCCCTCTCCACGGGATAGAAACAGAACAAGAGAAACTATAGAGAGAAGCAGTCTGCAGGAGTAACATACTCACATACAGACTACAAAGAGAACCAAGAAGGGCTTCCTCACAAAACCTGAGAAGCTGTGTGACAGTCCATGGTAGTCTCATTACACCTTCTTGGTTTGGCAGAATCACACCAGGACTGGATTACTGCAAAATTTGTTACTTTTTGAGATCACCCCTCACCAAGAATTTATGTGGCGATTCTCCCTGTGGAGGACTCTCTAACTCATCCATCCTGAAAAGATGTAATTCAATCCTTTGTGTCACAGTATAAGAAACCTGGCCTTCAGCTGAGAGTACAAAGGATGAATTGATTTTACTGTCCTCCCAACAAATAACAGGTGCCAACCACTTTTCTAGGATGTATACATGACTGCAAAAGCTCCAAAACCTATCACCTGTTGTGGCCTTGCACATAAATATACTGGGCAGAATGCACTGGGATGGTGAAACAGATAGATTAAAGCACTTGAAGTATGTGTTTGGGAGCAGGAAAGGGGGGCTCACTGCTAACTGTCAGTGTGCTTGGATCTCCCAAACCTCCTGGTTCTAATATGCTGCTGGGAGGCAGCTTGCAGTCAGCTGCTGTAGCTGAGTTTGAGCTATCAATATGCAAACAGTACCTCTGTGACTACAGAATGTAACTGATTTGTACAGGTACCCTTAATAGCTAGGGAGACCTCAGGGGAAAGACTCTCTTGTAGTAAAGGGGGGAAAAAAAGAGATGCAACTAGTTTTGTAGTGTTCCTCAAATGCATTTGTCATTAACTTCTACCTATTACTAATCACTGGCCTTTTAAATACATCCAGGGTAATGCTGTTTCCAAAAAAACCTGTAAAACTTAATTCTAGGACAATCCCATGGATGCCTTTCCCCCAGTGTTTGCTTTCTGTAACAGGGAACATTTAAAGAGAGGGGTTTTATTCTCTCAGACAGGTGGAAGGACTTTTAAAGAGCAATCAACTACTTTTTCATCTGCAAAAGATTAATAAGGTTTTGGGTGTGGGAGAGGGTGTTTCCCTCTAGTTCTACCAAGGCCTGCCATATCAATCCCACTGCTTTCCAGGCTGCAGTAAAACTGCACTTTTTTGCAGCTGCATTTGTGATTCTTATTCCTAAGACTCCAAGGAGGGACAAAATAGTTTTGTTATAATAGGTACACAATGCAGTGGTATTAACTGTGCTGAGTGGCAGCTGCAGAGATACTCACCACTCCTCAAGCTATTTTCCTGTGTGGTTTAATCATCTGTGGGGATATTGCCCCAGGAAGTTGGAGTAGCTGCTAGAAAGTTGCCATTGGATTGTATAGCAACCTTGGTCATATTTTCTCTTAATGCTTTAAAATTCAGCTTTTGATTTTGCTTTACTTTTATGGTGTCTGTGTGTGACTGCTGCTAAAACTGCAGGTCTCAGGTCTGCTAACGCTATTTGGTTTGGCAACAGGTAAATGACATTCCCAGATTCCTTGGCCTGACTACAGGCTGCCTTCAGCTTCTCTCAGGTTGAAACCAAGAGCTCTGGCCATCTCTTGAGCGGTGCTAGCAGACACAGGCTCAGCAGGCTGTCTGTACACTGATCTTAGCACTACCCAGGCCTACTAAGCAGAGCCGAAGAGAGTGGGTTGTATTTCTGATTATGCCAGTAATCACTGGTGAAGCACAAGATTCCCAGTCTCCAGTCCCACGGCTACCTCACTAGGGAAATTAGGGAAATGGGTGTTCCCAGAAAGTGTTAAGTGGATCTTCTAAAGCATATCATCAATGTAAAACCTACAGAATTATGTAGTACACATGACATACTTGCAGACATGATGATTTGGCCATTAACACGTTAGGCCAAACCCTCCACCCAGACTGAAGTTAATGAATTCTCCATAAAGACAATCTTGCCTCTTTCTGAGGAGCTTCTGAACTTGCTCTGAGCAATTATATATGAGGACTGATTGACTAGTAAGGATGTGTACTATCAGGGATAACAGTTATCCCTCCATCAATACTGTCTGGAAAGAGAAGAGCAAATTATCACTGCCCAAATAAAGCTGCTGCTTCTCTCAGGAGGAGTTTAAGTATGTATGGAGCTAAAGGACTGCAAGCTGCTGAGTACATCTGCCAAACATCAATGCAGCAGCTTCTTGCTTTGCTAGGTAATGATTATGCCATTCACTTCACAGAGAGGAGAGCAGCACAAAGGATGAGAGAAAGTAGAACAAGACAGATAACGGAAAATTCAGGCATGTTTTGAATGACTTGACTTCATTATTACGGTAGATGGGATTGTCTGAGGCAGCCATTAGGACTGTGCTGGAAATGAGTGTTGGGAATGAGTTAGCACAGCTGCACAGTAATGCACAGTGATGGAATCAGCACACAGACAGTTGCTTCACTGCTTTCAACTTCCCTCACAACTGCTCACGTGTGGGAGCCAGTTAACCAGACTCAGGCTCAGGCTCAGGAGCTCCTTTGAAGGAACCCTCTTCAGGAAGACAATTTTTGTAGACTCAGCACTGAGTCCTACCATTTACATCTGCTCCGTTAAATCTCACATGAGACAACAATGTGCATTCCAAAGAGCCCTTTTTTGCCTTCAGCTCATTCCACCCAGCTGTTGTACCTATGACCCATTGTGCTCTCTCACAATGATTAATATTTAATGGAACTGAAAGGTTTGCAAATCTTAGGAAAAATAGAGCACACTGTAATGATTTTTGCAGCCTTTGCCATCGGAATGGTCTCTGTGTGCTGTAAACTAACCTGACTGCAGGATATTTCAATCCGATGCATCCCATAGGAGAAATCATCGTTGAAAGTAATTGCATCAGGACTGATCACATCATAGAAGGAAGGCCAACCTGGAAAAGAAGAATGAGCTACATAAGAAAAGAGGGCGTCTCCGTGGCAGATGACATTGTAAAATGCAAGACAGAATCACACTTTGAGAAAAGTTTCTTTCACTCCAGAGCCTGAAAAAACCCAGAAATGGAGATTCTGCATCCTAAATTACTTTTGGAAAATTACGCTCCCCGACTAATACAAAGTTGTTTATAGGCAAGCACTAAGCTGTCTGTAAACTAGCTGCCCATCTTCCATCTCAACAGATTCATTCACTCTACCACAAGCAGCAGTAACAGTTTAGCTGAGGCTCAGGTAAGCCAGATTCAGGCTCACCATCAATTTTAAACCCCACAAACTCCACCCTGAAGACAAATAGCAAGACTTTATGAACATGAGTGCTTTTGCTTTTGAAGTGTAAAGGTACTTCAAAAAAGAGTTGGCACATTGCAATTTAAAGCCCCTAAACCTGCCTTAATCTTTGCCTTCATGAAGACATGATCCCACCCAGAAGGATGTGCTTAGACACTGACCACACATTAGAGTGAGATCAGTATTACTGTATCTAATTTCAAAACTGAAATGTTTCAGATCAGCCATTGACAGGTGGAGTCATAACTGTGCCTATAATAGACACTAGTAGATGGTTTGCATGTGGTCTGCATCCAGGATGAAACAATTGCACTCATTAACATGTATGTTCAATACAGCTGCTAGATGAGCACTGAGCAGCATGACCTGACAGCAGATGATAATGAGGTGTATACCTGATCTACTAATAATGGCCACTTCTCACCTAGATAATGACCTTCTACTCTTTAGCTATTCCATGCCAAGTCTCCCCTCTCCACAACAGACATAAAAAACAACACAGGTCTATTCAGTGTCCCAGCAGATACCCACTACACAGCTGTAACTTTTCGGCCACCCATCAAAACCCTGTCATCATATGCTCCATTTCCTGAAGCTGGGTTCCCACATAAGAACCTGATAGGCTTTAAGGTTATGTCAACATCTACCACTGCCCATCTGAAATCCCAGCAGCTATCTGCCCTTCTCAGTCTCTTGCCAAATATAACACTCACAGGCAGCTCTTGCTCTCTGTGTATTACACATATGCCATGTATACAGAACTTCGTTGTTTCTTCGTTTAATATCTGTTAAGCATTTGCTACTGATAATTTCATAACATGACTTGCAACAAGCTATTAAGAAACACAGCAGCAGCTGGGAAACCTGTGGGTAAAGAAAGTGTGTAAACTGGAAAAAAAAAAGTCCTTATGTCTTCAGTTGTATCTTACACCATTAAATATGGAAAAAAAACATGTATGAGGATGCAAGCATAAGAGGCATAAATTTTTAAGGAAGAAATGGTCAGAATATTTCTCTTCCTTTTGAGAACACCCATATAGTAGCATTCTTAAGCCTGCAACCTAAAGACATTACAAGCCCCAAGTCCTATGCTCCCAAGGTGCCTATTACCATCACAAGTGTTTCCACTAAGGAACATACTGCAGAAGTAAGTAGAATCTTTCTTTTTTCTCCAAAAAAGTATTGCAAATGGAAGAGTTAGAGGCAGCAGACAGATGAGGAGCAAGAACTCAGAACAGCAAAAATATCCCACAAGACAGGAACTCAACAGTACAGTAATGACAGCCGCAGAAAAACAATTTATACATTCTTCCTCTCATGCACAATAACCCTGCCAAACAAATACTTTCACAAACAGAAAAGGAATAAACACATGATAAGTTTTGTAAAAAGGGTTATCCTGTTGACAGAAAAATTGATGTCTCCTAATTGGTGGCCCCTTTCTAACACCTCTCCTCATCTTCTTAGCTGAGCCTCCATCTAACAAAAATCAACGCCTTTCCTACAGATGGTCAGTGTATTTTTCATGAAGCCTTTTTACTTTCTTTTGATTTAATAATTTTGCAGAACAGACGTTATCAGTTTGCCCAGCGTGATGGCAGAGAAGTTCCAAAGAAGCAGCTATCTGATCATGTGAAAGCCTTCAGAGGAGGAACACTTCAATGATGCAGAAATTCTCAAGGAACGACCCTGCCTCCTCCATAACAGCAATAATTGGGAAGCTTCAAAGGCTGCTACACAGAGATTGAAGCAATCTTGTCTTGCTAAGAAAATTATCTTTTGAGAAGGGTTTGGAGGAGACGTGTTTATGTCAGCTTTGACATTAAAGAAAGACCATCCATCCGCTTTTCTCCAGACTTTTTCTTTTGGTCTTCCCATCCACCACAGAAAAATTATTTGCTTTGGATGCATTCCATGCCCTTTTAAAAAACGAAGTCATCTGAAACCTATATAAACAGACTAGCTTCCACTAAAGTTGCCTTTGTACCCAACTGGAGTGACTTCAGTTTAGGCTGTCAGTTCATGCTCCATGTGACACTTGTTCTGAAGGCTCCATGACTGCCACATATGGTCCCCAAGACAGGGACTAGGAAACAGACTGTACCTCCACAGTTGTGGACTTTCAACTCTCAGTTAAGCCATCTCTTCGTGAGTGACACAGCAGGTCAGTCATGAGCATTACTGTGACAAGCCAGTAACTCCATGAAGGTTGACTGAAAACTGAGCAAACCCTGCAATAGGAAAGGTCTCGAAGGGCACAGCGAGGCATGCTGTCACTCTGCTGACCTTGAGAGGAAGACAAGTGAACTGCTCATTGAGTTGATGAGCCAGACTCACCAGGAAAATCAATCCCCCTCTGCTGTCTCATTTCCTTTCTCCTGAGCTTAAGTGGAAAACCCATTTGATATTTTGCTAAGCCTTTTCTGGCCATTTTCTCTACTTCAAAAGCTGGCAGGAAGGAGCAGTAGAGGTGATGCTGCCCGCACATCAGGCAACTCCCAGTCACGTAGAAAGCCAACCAGACCCCTATGGACTATTCATAGGAAATTTCTGTGTAAGTGCTGAAAGACCCAGCAGTGGCCTCCACTTTGCAAGCCCCAGGCTACATCTGCTGTCTCACTGGCTGCTGTTTCTCCACTCCTGCCCTCTGCAGTGCCTGCCTCCTTCCTGCCGTAAGGCTGCAAAATGGCCAACTCTTTAGACTGGTGTCAGCTGAGCATTGAAACTTCAGCCTGCCTTTGAAGGCTACCTGGCTACTTAGAAAGGGTATGCTTCTAAAGGAATAAGGAGGAAAGAAGACCTTTTGGATCTCTTCTGCTTCTGTTGAGCTGAGAGAGAGAAACTAACCCTTAGCACTGCAGAGACTGAGCACTGGAGGAGACCCTTTGCAAACCCTGGTGCCCAGGCTCAATCCTCTCCAGGGGTGGCTTTCTGTGAGGTCTAGCTCACCACCTCTGGTGGGCAGCAGGAGCAAAGACACTGTCTTTTGAAGGATAGTAAAAAACAACAGCAAGGAAGAAATAGCTGCTGGAGGAAAGGGGCAAAGGGTAATTACAGGAGACAAGACAGGGGTGGGGGGTGTCTCCTCCCTCAGGGAACAACTTCAAATGACATTTGCACTTTGCATGTGTGTGAACAGCATCTAAGATTTGTGAATACACATATCCTTGAATGTAAAGTTTCATTTGAGAAGTATGACACAGTAACAGTCAGCAATTTTTAGCATGTTACAGACATTCAAAATGGGCTCCTTATTTTCACAATCACGTTGCATCACACTGACAGTATAAAAGGGCTTTAAAATAAGTCTGTTGTGTTTGAGCTCACTCTAATGACCCTTTAAATGGGAGGCAGGATGTTATGTCCTAAGGGCCAGTTTCTGGTACATTAATAAGCCAGCCACAGAGATTAATAGTTTTTCAGATATATAGTAAGTATCTTTTCTTGAATCTAAAACACACTAAAGCAATGAAGCTTTCTTCTGTCAAGTACTTAAGTGAAAAGCATGTGTAAACTGAACATTACTGACAGATCTTTTCCACTCCATCCTGCCTGAGTAATAGAAAGGATCTTACGTTGCTGGTTGTCACACACACTAAGTCATGTCCCAGTCTTTCACATTCTGGGATATCCCCCGAATTTGTAAAAGCTGTGCAGCATTTCTACAATTCACCCCACACTCCCCTCATCAAAACCTAATCTTTTGGTTTTCATATTGGTCCTTATTGTGGAGAAGAAGAAACAGCCTTGGGTGGCATGGTTTAGTGGTTTAGTGTGAGGTGTCCCTGCTTATGGCAGGGGGGTTGGAACTAGATGATCTTAAGGTCCTTTCCAACCCTAACGATTCTATGATTCTATGCCTTTTCATGCTTTCTTCAAAGCAGAGATGGGCCGGTACTGCCCTGGGCAGCAACAGTGAAGAACAGGGAGGAAGAGAAATGTTGGCTTTGGTAACCTATGCTGGATGCTGCTTTTGCAATCCTGGGTGCAGGGTTTCGTATCATTCAAGGGAGGCATCTTCTTTCTCACTTTCAGGCCTCCTATTCTAGGGACCCAACTGAGTCTGTATGCCTAATGAGCCACCTAAGGCGAGCATCTATACAGGCAGCTCGCAGAAGGTGAGTACCACAACAACACAGGCAGACACCTGACACACTGAACAGTTTGTCTCCTTCTCAAACTGAGATTCCAAAGTAGCTGTAATGACTGAGTATTGCAGCAACAGCAAATGGTGTGCCTACAGTCCAGCCCCCTTTGGCCATCCCTAGCAGAGGTATGACACCCCAGCAGGAGCAGACTGTTTCTTTCATGTTAACCCAGTAAGTTCTAAAGCACCTGAACTCGTGGGCTGTTGAAGGACTCTTTCTGGGACAATTTAAAAACCAAGAAAGATATTTTGTTGCCATAAACATTTGGAAAGCAATCCAGCCTTCTGGATTGGACTGACTGATCCATTTTAGAAGCATCTTAAACCTCATTCCAGTTTTGCAATTTTGCACATATTTTGTTGTAGCTAGATCTCCAACTTCCTAATAAATGAATGCAAGCAGTTGGACATCTAAGCATTAAAATATGAGTCTATAATTATTTGCAGAAGCAAAATGGCAGGCTGCTTTTGAAAATCAGCCCTGCTAGGCTATTTTTTCCCCACTCCTGAACTAATATTCCTTTTGACATTTTTCTGAACGCCACAATTGCAATCCCAAAGCATGTAATGCTCTGACATTACTCCTATTTCATACACCTGCCAGCTGGAGACCTCCACAGTTTTTCAATAACTGTGCTGTCTGTAGTTAAGGTTTTCTTATTTTAGATCTCAAAGAGATTAAGTTCAACCTGCATTTTATCATTCGTTGCTATAATTATTTCAAGCATTTACTTCAGTGAGTTATTTACATATGGGGAAGTAGGGGGAGATGGAAGATGTTAGAACTACCAAATGGCACCAGATGGAAAAGAGGACCTTGACCTAAAAAATACCTTGCTCCTCTGATGTGCTGTATTTTTAGAATTCCAATTCCCTTTTAACCTAATGTGGATAAATGAAAACCTAAAGGCTTTTTAAGGTAGAGTCTCATCATTTATCTTCACTGAGAAGCTATGTCTGTGTGAAAACATAAAGCGTATAGGATTAAAAAAAAGGTAATAAAACTTCTGCTTTGAAACTGCTGTAAAGCTGAAAGGCTTTCACTTTTTTCTTTCTCGCAGGTTTATTGAAACAGAATCTAAAAGACACAGGCATCCACAGCTGTAACCTCTCACATACAAGTTTAATGTAGAACTACAAAGTGACATATTGCTATTATATAGAATGCCTGCACAGATATAGGGCTTTTTCTGGATAACACCCTGGTTTATTTTTCGTAATATCCCCATGATGATGAATGCACAATAAATATCCTTACTTACAAATATTTTACTGTTAGGTAACACTATTTTCAGTGGAGGTTCATCTAATTTATCCAAATATAGCTAGAAACAGAATCAGGCACAGAAACATTCTTGTTCACCAGCAAACTTCACATTAGATATGTATTCCACTGCAAAGAAAACAGTAAGTCCTTTCCAGCCCTGTCCATATATAAGAAGGATAACATGGTACTGTTTTTCAGCAGAACATGCAGAGCGCTGGAGTGGTAGCTAGGTTGTGATAGGAGACAAAGACTATGGAGCATAATTTTGGAAAGAAAAAGAAAACTAAAGAGAGGGCTTATCTCTAACATGCTACCTGTCTAACAGCAAGGCTGGGTTACTGCAGCAGGCAGCTCTGACAGAACAATGTGGAAAGGGAGTTTCACAAAAAAAAATCAGCTTCTAACAGAAGCTTTTATGAGAATTGTCATAGTGTTTTGTTTTTTTTTCTTTAGGTTTCTCACTTGGGAAATAAAGAAGTGAAAGCCATAAATAAAGGCGGCATTTGTTTGTTTCCACTACAGCACTCTAAACATCAAAACAACTACTATGAAACACCATATGCAATCCAGACTTCTTCGTTAGTGGGAGGAGGTTATATTTGTTTAAAATTATTGTTAAGGGAGATCTGAAATTTCTAATCTACAATTTCATTTGGTATCTGGATTTTTCAGAACACGAGTGCCCTTGATGGCTCTTGAGCAATGAAAGCACAGGGCCTGCTCTCTTTAGCAATTAATAACGCTATTACAACACCACTATTGCCCTAGCTGCTTTCTTAGTCATTTGACTTCATTCTAAAATACTACTAAATACAAGCTGGCTGTTAAGAGCCTTTCTCTGTAACACTCCTGAAATCTCCATCATCTGAGCTGATGCTAAAATCAACAGGTAGGCAGGAGGTCGGATCTTCCTCAAGTCTTCTTACAAAGATTGAGTTCCTAATGGTTTCTTTCTTGGTTCAGGTTCAACAGAACTACTGAATCTAACTCACTTCCTCACAAAGGATGGGTTTCTCCCCTCATCTGAATAGTGTCTCTTGTTACAGACATCATGGCTAATGTTCTTAAAAATGTATCTTACACATAAGTCAGGTGTAGCTCTTCAGCAGCAAAGGAACCAAACAGAATCATATGAAGCATAACCTTAAACTACAGTTTTAAAATGCCATCAAGAAATGTTCCAAACAGTTTTTTTTCAGATTTACTGTTGATCTAGTAACCTCAGTCCAAAGCATTCAAATTAGAATAAATGTGGGGTTTCTTTACTTACAAAAGCAGTATTGGTAAGAAAATGTGTATATTCTAAAATACCTTGCAAATCATATAGCTGTGAGTTATCTGCGCAATTCACTAAAATAGCTGAAGCTTTCATATAGGATGAGTAAATCAGAACAGCAGTAGATCTGGCAGGCCTTACGATGGAAGTGATTCAAAAAACTGTAATCTTAATGCAGTGTGTTCACAGGGAAAGTAAAATACAAACTAACAGAAAAACCCAATCAACAGCAAACACAACCTTGCAATAATCAGCATCTGGCACTGAAAGGAACAGCAGCCACAGATGAAGTGCATATTTGAAAAATTTGTCATGGGGTGTTTCAGTAATGAATATCCACAACTTGTGTTTGGAAATATTTTCCTGTAGTATTGTTCTGCATGTCTGGGAAACAAAGTTTGTAAAGAACAGCCAGAACTCAGTTTCACACTAAACTGAAACTACAGTGGTGGAAATCCTCTATTGTCTTTCTTTTGCAGTTATATTCCTTCTACTGAGCCTCCTTCTAGAGTGCCTCCAGCACTGAGTGCTCTGGCAGACAAGCCCCCTCCTCATTACAGCTGGACAAACAGGGTCTCATTATAGCTGTAAAGTTCTGATACAAGGGAAAGAGTTATTACACTGATTAAAACAAACAAAAAAAAAGAAGACAAAGGCTCTCTTTCTTCTGTTTACTTTAGATGCTGAAGGAGATGTCTTGGTGAGGGAACTTGGTCACAAATAACTAAGAAGTGACATAATTTTCTTGGCCATCAAGGAAAACTTTTGTCAGGATTTGGGCCAGGACTGGGGCAGTTAGCAGACAGCAATGCCTGCTAAAGGCTGACAGAATAGAATGCTGAACAGCAGTGTGAAGACAGACCCACAAACCACCAGTTCAGCCATAAGGGCCATTCGGTCACAGAACAAGACTCTGCTGGACAGTGGGGTATGGCTCCTTCTGATGTCACCATGAACCACTGGAGAGCAAAATCCTCCTCTTTGTCTCATGTTACAGTATAGCCACCATGCTAGTCCTTAAATATATTTCCAGAGCAGGATTTTCATCCCAGTCCAGGATCATCTCATCATGAGCTATAGGCACATCAAGCCCTGCAAGGAACCTTGCCATGAAGCATTCCTTCACTTGGGAAGTGCAGCAGCTATTCATAGCAGCATCATGCAGACTTCTGAGGTACTGACACCTGGGATCTGGTACCCAGGGTAACTTTACAGTGTTCTCTGCCTAAGAATCTATCTCTACAACATATGGGTAAGGATGCAACAGCCATAGGCACTGCAGAAAATCCTAAAAAGAATTAAAAAAGAATGATTTTGGGGGTTAGATTGTTTGGAGTTAGTGTTGGCTTGGGGGGGAAGTTTAAATCTTGTTAAGAGCCTCTTATGCAAATAAAAGGAGGTAGGTAATAATGCTGACTAGAAAATAAAGACTTCTCTTCAGAAAAAGCCCTGACAAAACCAATATATATGTGAATACACACTCCCACATACTCCTTTTCCTTTAAGTTTTCTGTGGGAAACTTCAACTGCACTTTGAAAACTCCTGAAAACTGAAACTACTGAAACAGGAAAGTTCATAATTCAGATTATAATGTTCACCACCTGTTTCGCTTTCTGTTACGGTTTCTAAAGCAAAGCATGCCCTTTCTGCTAAACCCCACATTTTCTGTCAAGGAAGATGTCAAAAGAAAACCTTTTACAGCCCTACTATGTAACCGGCAAACTACTTAAAAACAATCTCATGAAGAGCTATTCTCCTTTCCTGCTCTGTTGGCGGAAGTCCAGCTTCCCTCTGGAATCTCCCAAAGACTGACTGAGCAAGCACTAACATGGCTGCTGTGCACATCAGCTTAGCACAGGTCTCTTATCTGCTCTGATACCTGTGCTATTTCTTATGTGACCAAACACACTGTATACAAACTGTGCCATACACAAACTGCTCAAGACACGCAAGTAATTTTCAACCTAAGCTAAGAGCATTTGTAATTAGGCACACTACGAATGGCCATAGTGGAAGTCAATTATACTCACTACATGCTTTTGCAGCCAAATATTGGTTTATAAACATCTTGCTCACTTCAGGGTTTTGTTTTCTTTTATGCTGTTCTAGGTAGAGAAATATGTAAAAAGGAGTAATTGGCTTGGAAAGAAAACTGATGCAATATAGGAGAAGTAAGAGAAGATTTAGAGAGAATTGGCAAAAGGGCCAATGTGCAGGAGGAAACTGGAGAGATGCAAGATGCTAGGAGTGGGCATGCAGTTCTCTAATAGATGCATTCATGTATCTCATGGGTAACTCTCCATACTAGTGGGGATTTGTCTTTATTGTGCACTGCCTCCCATAGCACTAGGCTGGCTGTAGCTGCAACTCATGTTGCCAGTTAAGGACACTCTGGATACTCTCTTCTGCAACACTGAAAGCTCCTTCCTATTCGTGTTTCCTTGGGCTTTGTCCCCTGGGCCATTCCATGTCCCACTGCCTGGTCGGGCAGAGGTCTCCACTCCACCGCTGGGGTGGTGCCATGCTCGGAGTGCCTCACATGCCCTGAGTGCACCAAGGGAGCTGCCTCACACTGCAAGCCTGATGTACAGGCCAGCTGCCAGGCATGTGGCTGTGCACACCCTCCGAAAGCCGGTATCTCCCAGATGAACACCGCAGAGGAAGGAGGAACAAGAGAAGAGGAGTGCCCGCAGGACATGGCATTTGAGGGCCAAAAGGACAAGTCATGTCTCCACCACCCCTCTTTTCCCGCTGCCTGCGGAAGAGATGTTCGGGAGAGGCATTGGACGCAGAGAGGGAGCGTCACGGGCCAGCCTTGTTCGGGCGCTCCTCAGTGAGCGCCGCCGCCGCCTCAGGGCGCGCAGGCTCAGGGGGGCCGGGAGCCCATGGGGGCCCGGAGGCTCAGTGGCAACCCGCAGCCTTGTCCTTGTCTCCACCTGCTGATTTCATAAGCAAATATACCCTTGGGAAGTAACCTTACAAATAAACACACGCGCCCGGGATTGCGAAGCTGTGTTGTCAGGGCACCTGTTGAGCAGCTCAAACAGCCAAATATGACGGGGAAAAGGAAAAAAGCCACTATAACCTGAATGGGTGACCAGATTTTTTGGCTTTTTTCCCCAAACATTTGGGAAACAAGCACAGTGCCATTCTGTCGTGTGTTCCCTCCTGTTCTAAGGCATTCAGAGGCACCACAGAGCTCGGATGACCAAGGGCAGGTAAGCGATGACATTTTGCACGCAGGTGGAACCAAGGACAGGTGAAGCTCTTGTGCGGGCAGGTGAGCCTAACACTACAACCACTCCGTACATAATCTGGAGCTCACATGTCAAAAAGCATCACCTTCGGTTCACTGAACCCTTCAAAGAAGCACACTCCAGGGCTTCAGCCTAACCTGGCTCTCACCCTCCTCAGAAAGGACTGAAAAAAGGCAGGGGGAAGATACACAAAGGCATTTCTCATCAACTGCTAAATGGTCCGATATAATCTTGGCATCTCAGCTTTATAGCAATATGTGATGGAAAACTGATGGGACAGGCTTGCAGGCTGCACTCTGAGACACCGGGATGCATTTTTGTAACTGGGCAAAAATATTCTGAAGTGGATACCTGGAAAGGGCATGAGCAGCAAGGGGAATATTATCACAGGAAGAGTTCAGAAAATTAAGAAAAAATTCTGACTAAAATTTTAAGGGGCAAAGTGCTGGCACAGACCCTTTTTCCTGAAAAGCAGGAATCGGGCTCTGAGCTGGCTCCTCAGATGCTATTTTGAGACCTCAAAAGGATCATTTAGAAAGCAACTTCTTCAATGAGTCCAGCTAAAACTACAAAGCTCCAGTCAGACACGGGAAATTCTTGAGGGAATACAAGAATTTTATGAGTCAGATGATAAAAATCCCTCTGAATATCTAACTAAACAGAGCTAATGAAGTAGTCACCAGGAAAGAAGTGTGATGAATCTGCATGTCAGGAAGGACAAATTTAAACAAACAGGAAACTGAACAACCTGAAGCTGTTTTTCATTTTTATTCCCTGTGCCCTGCTCCTTTTTTTCTCTAAAGGCACAAACTGAGCTGATGGCTGCAGAAGCTGCCATGTGGGTCTGAGGGGACTGCTTAATTTTCGATGAAGTCTCAATTTAAAATAAAGTGACTTCCTGTCTTCCTTTTGCAAAGTTGGGAAGTTTATTTATGATTCACTATTTGCTACTCACTGTTGTAGACCCTACAGCTGAGTGCAACCATGCCACTAACCATTGCAGAGGAATAAAGGGAAAGTCATTGATTCAAAGTTTATAACCTGAAATTTAGCTAGTAGCTAGAAGGATCAATCCTAAATGATAGCTAGACCTGGTTCAGCTTCACACTGAGGTGCAAGCTTAGCTTTAGACACAGGAAAGTTGTCGGAGAGGTTTCCAGAGAGATCCTCAAGCCTACAAGGGCCTTGATTTTAGGTACAGAGAATTTCAAGACCACTTGTGTGAAGCAGTATCATAGAGAATGTTACCTCCTCTCTGTTATGAAGCCATGCATTGTCTAGACTCAAACCAGAAAGGTTTTGCACATGTCCATGGTATTGCATCCTGGATGCCTTTTGTAGGGAGTGAGGAGCTTTATCAGTTTATAACCTTTTTATTGAAAATGCTCTCATTTAGGTAATAAATTTTAGCAGTTTGCATAAAACTGCAAAGATTGCTACTATTCTCACAATGTTACTTCTTCACTAAAAATAAGTTTGTATTAAAGCCTTTCTGTTACTTCATGATTACTTGAGCTTGAAGGAAGTAAACCTATCAAGGAAGCCAAATTCTTTTTGTTTTAATGAGTTTTGTGATTTCAAACACCCTCATTCCAGAATGGAAAAACAGAAAAAGGAAAATTCTCTTTAGACGAGCTTCCCAAAACTAGTCTTCAGTTAAGTGCGTATATGAGAGGAAAAATACTTCATTCTAATTTTGATTTTCCCCTTGATTTTATATTTCATCCTAAACATTTCAGATAAAAAGTTGGGCTAAAATAATTTTGAGATGAAAAATGAAACCTTCATCCCCAGAAGGCAAGCAACCGGTCTCTCAGCTTCCACAGTCTGATGAGCTGTGGTAGACACAGGCTGAACTGATTGAAAATTACTTTATATAAATTTAGGATACTGCTTAGTTTCCTATCTGAACTGCCTGTCTGGATCTGCCTATTTAGGGTCGATTCTGGACTCCACTTAAAATACTAATTGTTTATATTAAACAGACAAGAGAATGTGTGATGTATTTTAACTGTCAAAAGTGTTGTGAACAGCAGCAGCTGGAAGAGGAATGTTTAATTCAGTCCATTACCCCCAAGCCTTTTAGAATCCTGTATCAGCAGCTGAATCTTACTCTTGTGGGCAAGAAAAACAGTATGAAAGGGCAGCACTGCAAAGCTTCTTCTACAGGAAAAGAAAAAAAAAAGAAGGGTATTCAAAAGCCATAGCGTTGTCATTATGAGGTCAAAATAGAGCATCACTAAATCTACAATAGCGTTGATGCACCTGTGAAAGCTGTGGGGTTTTGTGAAAAGCAGCTCACATTTCGTGGCTCCTTTCTTGTGCTGGTTTATTCACACTTAGCTGATGCCAGAGACATGATGCAGGTAGAGATGGGAGAGATCATCTGAACCAATCGCTATATGATATCCCTAAGAAAAAAGGAATCTTGCTACTATCAGTTATTGTATACTCTTAAATGTCTGGACAAGTGATCAGTGGCTTGTGTGGAGCTGTGAGCAAGGATAAGTTTCCTATCCTACACCATTTATTCACACAGGGCATCTCAGACACACGCTCAGGACAGCTCTTCCATGATAATTGTTGCAGCAATTGTGCTGGGACCAGCAGGGCCCAAAACAAGAGTAACAGTTGCTGCTTAAGAGAGATGAATAAAGGCCTTTGTAAGTAACAGGATCAAGTTGTTTTCAACATTATAAAACCTTCACATTTTCAAAAGCAGAAAAAAACCCAACCACAATCATACCATTTTACATATTTCCTTCTAAGTAAAACAGCAAATCAGCTGCACACAGACAAATGATTCTTCTAATGTCAAGGGGAAGAAGATTCTGAAACATTAAACAAAGAGGTGCATGAGTTTGTGCAAAGCACTGTAGCACAGATTTTCCTTGGGAGGCCTGACTTCTGCCATGTGGTTTGAGGTAATTTTTTTTAATGCCACATTTACAGAGCGGATTTGGCATGCTTAGGAAGGGAACACCACTTTTGTTCATCCCATCAGTCTTTCACTTGTCCAATTGCCACTGCTGTACTAGTAGGAAAAGTAGACCTAACGAGGTGTAAAATAATGCTCTGCATTCAAAGCCAGTGCTGTACTACCTCATTTCACTTTAATATTTACTTCAAAAGTAAACTCTGCTGAAACCTTACATAAATACTGCTGAATGAGTTTGCAAGGTATTCTGAACTTACTGAAGCAAAGTCGCTTCACACCTCATACACACAACTGCTTATTTGGTTCCTTACTGCCAAAACTTCTGCCAAGACAGCCCTGGGATGAAGCAAGTGGGGAGACAGAGGTAGGTCAGGCTTGACTGGAAAACGAACTGTTAACAAAACAGAAGTTAGCCAGCAGAAACAGTTCACACCAACTGACAGTAAGCAAGAATAGCTCATACAGAGGTTTTGTTTAGGTTTGAAAGACAAGTTTGTGGTTCAGTCTTAGGGACTTTCACCAGAGAAAGGAAAATACAAAATCTCAACAAGGGCTCAGTAGGAAATCGTCCATAAAGACAGGCTTTTGAACAAAAGAAATACGAAATGTTTACTTGCTGAAAGCAAATATTTTCACAGGGATGTCTCCTTTTTGCCAAAGACCCTCTCAACGCAGAACAGCCAGTAACCTGCTGGTCAGGAGGTCCAACAGGAGATACATGGGAGGCTTCTGTTCTAACCAGCTTCTAATATTTTGTATGCAAAGGGGAGAAGCTTCTGCAAGGCAGACTTAGGGGGAAGTGTCATATGATGGCTGAAGCAATCCATCAGCTTTCTGCCTTTCTATTGCCCCCACTCTCAGTTGTCTTGGTCCTGCTGTTTCCTTACTATTCACCTGCTCTACTGCTTATCTGTTTGTGGAGAAAAAGTTCAATTCACTAAACCAGCACAAAATTATTCAGCTTTTTTTCTGCTCTAGGAAGCTGTGCTGGTCAACTGAGAGGTTCAGCAACCACTGAAGGCAACACAAGGCACAAGGTGAAAATACACAGCAAGGGGTGTAAGGATGGCTTACTGTGATATCCCTGATTGATGGGAACTCTATTGTTAGAGTACTCTGAACTCAGCACTGATTTTACATCTTTGCAGTAGTATCACAGAAACATGATTATGAGCTGACCACAAGAACAACAAATTTGACTAAAAGGCTGCTTGAGGTCAATGCCTTTATAATTCAAATAAGCCTGTAATCCCTCTATTCCAAACATCTCCTCTGTCTCAACATTACAAAAGGCAAAGTATGTGAATTTAGAGCTTTAAATAAATTACCTGTGTTATTATCTGGGCTAAATTTTTTCTCAGAGAGCAGGTGGCAGAGGATGCACTCTCCAGGAAAGGGTCTGAAACTACTTTTCATTCTCTAAGCACGCTGTGAGCACTTAAAAACCAGATCACTCTGGAGAAACTACAGTATGTCACTTCCCAACCCTATCTTGGATATAACAAAATCCAACCTTTGACACCAAGCTACCCCAGTTCTGATCCAACCCTATTCAACAAACTCAGACCTTTTTTTAAATGCTGCATAACTCCCCGCAAGTACAATGTCTGTTTACTTAAGTTCTGAGTGGGCAAAGCGGATTTAGCAGCATTACAACAATGGAAGTTGCAGGGATGGGGAAGGAGTGAAATGCCAGAGGTTGCTGGGTTTTCCCTCTCCACCCTTCACATGTTCATCAGATAGCAACCAAATTAACACACATTCTGGCTGTGGAGTGCTCTTAGCCTTACCAGAAAAGGTCTGCTTTGGTTGCCTGAAAGGGGCTGTTCAAAGCTCAGACCTGCACTGAAATTTAAATGGCATCTAGTACCTTGAATGGCTTGCAGTCAGTCCAAAAGAACATGGCTCACTCCCTGACTTCTTCCCAGCTCCCCAGGAAGCTGAGGCATACCCATGGTTTTAAATGTGCATGCTGTAATTGTATCACTCCAGGTGTTCTCCGTAGGATTTCTTCCTATAAAACAACTAAAGAGGTAAAATACAGTCCAAATCTTCGCAGGAAAAGAACAGAGCCAAAGCACAATCAGTTTCTGAAAAATGACTTGATTCCCATGCCACAAGCAACAGCTCATAAAGCATCTCACGGAAAACCCAAACAAGCCTTGCAGCTTCTGGCTTTAGAGCAAGAACTAGAGGACCTAAGGACCTCTGACCCACATTTCAAAATGAACCTTAAAAATGTACTTCCCTCCCGTGCACGCAGCTTAATAACCCATGGATTTTCAGTAAAGGCCATATCTGAACATAAGCTTCAGAACCTCACCTTCAACTTGATTAAAACAGTTGTACATTCTGATATGAAACACAACAGTGTTTTGATTGCATTGATTTGATGCATTTTTGAGGGGGACGTGGAGTGGGGAAGAAGAACTCATGTTCTGTTATATTCAAAGCAAACTCAATAGCAAAACTTTCCATGTTCAAACTCTATACTTTCCAGCATCTGTCCAGCATTGGTATCATTAGAGGTAATACTTGTTTCATGCTGCTACTCCGAGTAACATGGTTTTTAATCTACACCCTAAGAAATGTTAAACCTCAGACTTGCAAAACTCTGAATCATTTTCTGGAAAGACCTGAAACAAAGTGATCACCCCTTGGAGAGCTGTGTATGCAATGACTGATCATCTCTATTGTTGGCATTCCCAGGGGTCACAGAGGGTTTCAGCTGCATTGTACCAGGGCAGCACCGAAAAGAAAGGCTGTCACAGCCGGCTGATTGTGCAATTTAGGAACCAACCTGTGGCTGCCAATAATTAAGCATCCAATTAAATGGGGCCTGAGTTTTGAGTGGATGGCAGGTTTGGGAATTTGGTTTTAGTTTCTTTCTAAATAAAACAACTGCCTTAAAACACTGTCTCCTGGGGGCTAGCAAACTTCTCGAAAATTTCTTACATTTTGTAAATATTTTTACTGGAAAAATGGGACAAAATTCAAATGGATCAGTTGTTTTCCACCCTTCATTTTGCATATATATACTTCAAGCCTTTGTGTGAAATGTTTCCTTTCCAATATCAATTTATGTTAAAAAATGAGGGGTATAAGTCCTGCCCCTGTTCAATCCATAGAAGAAACCAACTTAAAGCAAACTTTCCTGGATGCACAAGTTCCCAACCTTATTTCCACATACCCGTTTGGTCCCCAAATAAAAAATTGCTATTTTTCTCCCAGTTCTAGCTGTGGTTACCCCAGCCTCTGGGACTAACTTTAACTTCCTCTTTGTGAATATTTTACCTCTTTCAATATAACAAAAGCTGCACATGCATCCAAATATGTAAATTGGGTGACCAGGGCAAACAGTAACTTTGTTTGCGGTTTTGTACTAGTATAGCTTTCTGCTATCCCTGTGTTTAACGATCTACTTTCCTATGCCCATCCAATGAAACTATTTTTCTTACTTTTTTTCTTCTGGTCTTGCTTAGATCATTCAAATATTTGCATGGGCTTCAGTATCAGTTTGTTTCCTGAGAGCGCAGCATTCTTCACTCTTGCTTTCAATGCTTTTTTTAAATACCTGCTGTAACTCTCTAATTCCCCATCATTCATTAATTTGAAAACAGACTTGCACAAATGAACAATGATATTGAACTAATGAGATACGGGTGGGAAGTTTCTGTAAATACAGCTGGAATTAAAGGCAGAATGTCTGCATAACTTAGATAATGTTATTCTTTAGATTGCCCTGAAGATGACACTGAATGCCCTTCACTTATTAATCTTTATGAATCTGAAGAACAGTCTGGCTTATTCTCTCAGCTTCTTTAACAGAGCACGTTTATGGTTTTAAATATGAAGTAACACACTCCTATCCAAATGCTAAAGCAGAACTGCGGGTTGTAATACATTTGATTATTTAGGCATTTTAATCATCTGTTACTGTCCACCTCCATCTGTGCAAGGTTTAAGCCTGGCACTCGACAATACAGTTTATGAAATGTCAAAAAATATGCAAGAACTATTGGCAGAGGAACGAAATAAATATACTGTTACTGCTCATACAAATGATGAGAAACTAATTAAAGCTCAATCATTTGTGGATAAGTAAAAACATTCTCACAGGCAAAGTGCCAGTGAAAATCTCATGAGTTTCAGCTTCTGAAGATTCCAAATAAATCCCTTCACTGTGGGAAGGAGGGTGAGGAGGGAAGGATGGAGACAATCCCTTTCTTGATTAATGAAGGAAGATCAGATCTTCAGAAGCTCTATGTCCTCACTCCTGCCCAGATACAGTCAGGTTGCCTTGCCATTCTGGATGCCCTACTAGCAGCCACCTGATCAGATTACATAGGGATGCAGTTCTTTACCTGCAGAAATACTTTCAGCCCTTGTAACTCAATTCACTGTCGTCTGGCTTAAGACCTGATTGTGCTGTCCTTACTCACATAAAACTCAGTGCAAACTGTGTCTGACTTAAACTGGTAGCATTAGACCTCATTGGTGTTTTGACTTAGGACTTAATCCTAAGCAGATGCATGTTCACATGTACAGTGGCAGTGGTATGATACAAACTTGTCTACCGTTACATCTTAAAGGCTGTGGTTGCCACTAAATTAAGTCAACAAAAGACAAATTAATGTTCTTTGCTTCATACTCAGATCAACACTGTAAAGATTTTGATGGTGATCACTTAACATTCCAGTTTGATTAAAAACAGCTTGCATTTTTCCCTTTACTTTTAGTACTACAAACCCTGAAATCAGTTTTGATAAGATGTGAAATAGTAAAAGCTGACAGATCTTTCATATGGTTTCTTGCTGGTCATAAATTTGCAGCACTACATCAATGAAAGAAAAACATGAAATATTTTAATCTTTATTGAATCTTCTGTCATTAATAATTATCACTTGGCTAGTTTGTACAGTCTAATGGCATGAAACATGATTGTTTTCAAATAGCAGATTTCCTGCAGTTTCAACTAATACTGTCTGATATAATTCTCATCACTTTGTAGAAGAAAGATGTTAAGGTTGGGTTTTTTTCTCTTTGACAAATCCAGAGGGAAGAAACAAAAGCAGATTGTGCTTCCTTCTTATCAGATCCACTTAAAACCATGCTAATCCAAACAGAAGAGGTGCAATTTTGGATAACATGAACTCAGCTACAGAAGACACTGTGCTTAATGAGACATTGCCTAAAACTAGACCAGGAAAATGCACTTTATTGTAGTGAGAAAAAGAGTGGACATAACCATAACCATCCTCTCCTGTTAAATTCCTCAAGGCACACAGAGAAAAAAACCCCATCTCAGTGGTCCTCTTTGCCTGGTATTTGGCTGCAGACTGTCCCATAGATAAGCTGTACAAGTCAAAGGAGCCATCTGACATGTGGGGTATGAGGGGCTGAGGCAGGGCACCCACTGAATGCCATGGTCTTACCCTCTCCTCTGTCCCAGGAGCTGATGAGGCTGGCAGTGCGGTGCTTACCCCAATGGTTTTACACAGCTCTACGTTTCCTCTGGGCTCAGTTCAGGTTGGAGCAGTGCCAAACACCTCCAGATTGTCAAAACTGAAATGATGCTATTGCTGTCTTAAGCTGCCGCTGTCTTTACTGAAGCTGTGGACTCCTCTCACAGTGGGAAGGGAGAAGCAGGGCAGCTGAAGGAAAGCATCCTAAGCAGCTGTTCTTCCCCAGCCAAAACCAGGCAATTGGGTTGGGTTAGGTTAGTTTACCTTAGCTTAGTTTAGCTTAGCTTAGCTTAGCTTAGCTTAGCTTAGGTTTGATATGGTTTTAGTGTGAAATTAGAAAGCCAACAATGAAGCAGTTGCTAGACAATGTGGGTGAAAAAGTGGCAACACTCCTCAGCTAAGAAGCCACATTTTTCCTCACCTTCCTCTGATTCAGTGGGGCACCATATGTCCCTCCTCCACAAGAAGCCAAGTAGGAGCTGGATTTTAGTATCTCACAGAAGCCACTATCTTGCCACCTTGCACTCTGATCTCTCCTCCTTTGACCTTGTCTGTTCTCAAAGAGGCAGAATAAAAAGGGCTATGAGGAACATGGGATGCCTTTTTCTTAGAACATTTGATGCAGTGGTCCACCCAAAGAAGGCTCCAGAACTACTGAGTCAGCATTTTACTTCCTGGAACAGTAATAGTCACTGTCTAAACCAAGAAAGGCCCCAACTCAGCCTCCTCAGCTGCTTGGCCTCCCCCCTAAATCAAAGTTGAAAAACTTTCTTTGTCAGCAGGAAAGAGAACAAGTGCTTAAGATCTTTTTGTGATCTCTCCTAAAGGGGGAAATTGGCAGGCACACTGGCAGGGAGATAGACTGCTTAAACAGAGACGACTTTTTAAGGGGGGAAAACCAATTTGTCTTGAGAATGCATCAGATTGTGCCAAATACAGTATATGTTAACAAACACCTCATTAGGATCGTTTCAGTATTCACAGGGCACTGTCTTTCTGATTTCACCTCCTTTTCCCTTCAAAATTGGTATTATTTACACCATAACACAAAACACCATAGAACTGATCCACAACAAGTGTGAAGCACCTTCAACTCTCACAGCCTGCAGAAGAGATCAGACTGGTCAGTATCTTGCAAGATTCAAACTGATTTCATGAACTGGCATGGACCAGAACATTTAATATCCTCCTGGTCCCACTATGTTAAGTATCATTCACATTTGCAAATACAAGTAGGCTGGGTTTTAATTTGGGGTTTAGTGGTTTGATTTGGGTTTTTTTTTTTCAGAAATTACATGTGTGAATGATCCTGGGATAAACAGGTAAAAACCTGCTTTCTTAGAGCCATATCACTGATAGCAATATTAGTCTTGAAGAGCTTTTGGAAGTTTTATATTCTGTAAGTATTTTCTGTCCTATATACCTAAGTCCTCAGGTCTTATTTCATGTAATTTAAACTCCATTATTATTACATATCAGACTTTAACATACAAATTCAGGCCTTGATCTATAGCTGTGGTCACGCTTTCAGCTGCAGGAATCACGCTGTTCAATTAGGTGAGAGATTCTGGAGCTGGGAAGACCATTTGCAAGAACTGTATTTCTTCTCCACAGAACTGAGATTCCCTTGACACAAATTTTGTGGTACAGGTGACAGTGTAGGCAGAGCAAAAAACTCTAATTCAGCTGAACACATTTACCATGCTGCCTTTTATATTGCTTTCCAGAGACTCTTTCTAACAGAACTTCATTTGCTCAGTCTAAATGGAGACACTTTGTAAAGGCCACCCATGATTTGATTTATGGTGGAACTCAGAGGTAATCTCAACTGGGAAAGCATTTCCACTGAACTAGGTTTTGGACATGCTCAATAGCAAGAGATGGCTCTTTCCTTGAAAAGCCCTGCAGTGCAAACAAACTAAACAGACAATGGGCAGGAGGAAAAAGGAACAAGGAAAAAGTACTTTGTCCAAGGTCACAGAGCTGTCAGACATGCTGGAACAGGGTACAGGATCAGCAGATGCCCATACAGATTTAAAATATGAGGCAGTCATCCAAATTATATCCAAAGCTGCCCGGCTATCTATATACACCCACATATATGATGGTAGCTTCTGCACCAGAAGATAGTATAGACGTGAGCTATTCTTGTATCCTACAGAATTCCTGTTTCCTGTCGTCATGCAGTGAGCTGAACTGTACCATGGACTGCCATTCTTCAAAACCTCTGAAGTAGTATGTACATGAGGCACAATTCTGTAACACACCACTAATAAATGAATTATAGTTCAGTTTCCAAATTACAGAGCAAACAGGCAATTTCTCCCTCCCCATTTCATGCTTTAAATGAATAGAGGACTAATAAAGCAATGAAACAATACAACAGACTTGAGCTGTACATGGTGAGGATAAGTTGCATTTGAACTATATAACCACCCCAATGAGCCACAGCTGTGACTAGAAACATCCCTGCTCATCCATTCTTGTGGCTTCCCTTGCACATACTCCATTTTTGGCTAATTAAATGGAACTATGGCAAAGTTAATTATCACAGTCTGTAATAGGGTTAATTTGACTGGGTATTTTTTCATTTAAAAGGAACAGAAACACTCTTTATGAAGTTTTTAAGTGTGGGATAATTCAAGAGTATCACAAAAAATCATCTATTTTGTCCACTGAATAAGACCTCAATGCAAGTAGCTCTTGAAAAGTAATTAGGTAGCCTTGCTCAGTAAAAAACTGCTCAATGATCAGCGGGTCTAAGGTAGAATCACAATGTTTTTGTATTTAAGAAATCCAGCCCTCCAGACCAGTAACAATTTGCTGACTAACAACAGACTAACTCCCCACCAGACCAAGCCTATCTGAAGCAGCTATACATATGACGAATAAAAAACCCTCAGCCAACTGTACTTTATAATTTAACTGAGTAGCACAGTTTCCAATTCCATGTAATAAGCCCATGATTTATATATTATTTGTGTCTTCTCAGACTACCTTTGCCAAATTGTTTCTTAAAGACAGCCTTTCCTGGCTTCTTACAATGAAATAAAAAATAGGAAAGATTGCCTTCAATACTTAGAAGGAAGGGTACAAAAAAAATCTCCTAAATACATCTGATGAATTTGCTTACATTCATGATCATAAAATGGAAAACCTACATCTAAATATTTTCATTACAGGACCAATTTAAACACATTGCAAAATCCTTCTAAGCAAGATCTCCAGAGCCAGGCAAGAAAGAAGCAGCAATGATTATTGAAGTGTGTGTAAGACAGAAATAGAAAATTTCATTTGCCTTTGCTGCTATTACATTCCTGGCTCCATGAGCAAGGCCCTTTAACACACAGTTCTTGCCACAAGCTGATGGGATGACAGTGAGTTTGTGTGCTAGCTCACGGGAGCAGAGCATCTTTAAGTAGTTGCCCTATTAATGAGAACACAAACAGGTATTCTTGCAGGAAGGAATATATTATCCCCAACACCCTGCAAATATCTGGTACACAAATCATTCACACAGAAGGATTTAAGGCTGTTCTCAGGCTGATCAAGGCTGCTGGCTTCCATTGGTAGATTCATGGATCTAGCTTACGGAAGTGAAGAGACTTCCTCTTAAAATACTCTGACAACTGAGAAGAATCATGTCAATGATAGCAAGGAATAGCCCAGCTCAGATACAAATCAGACAAACAGAGAAAGTGGGAGGAAAAGACATCTGCAACTGCAAAGCAAGTATTAGAACTCAGAAAGTTACACATCTGGAGTCCTTTGGCATCTAACTGCCTTCTTTAAAATTCCTTGATGAGGAAGCTTGACTGCATGCTTACAACATTTCTAATCAGCCCTCCACAAATTAAAACCTTGTTCCATATGCTGAAATAATTTGACCAACTTTTGCCATCTTTCCAAGAGGCACAAGAGCAGGATGATGATCGGTTACTGCAGATCAGTGCTGTTACATGCATGTAGCTCACTGGACTTTGCCAGTGAGATGTCCCAACCATCTGTACTCCAAGCCACATTGCAGTATGACCCTAAAAACATTCAACAGATGGTTCAGCTTCCACCTAAATCTAAACGCTCGCCTCACTGCTGAACAAATATAACAGACCATGCTCTCCAGCCACTGCATCCCTAATGATCTGCTTGTAGAGTTGTTAATGCCAAAACCAAAATAGCACTAACAGGCAATGACAAGTAAGATGATTATCTTACTTGAGCTGCTGTTCTGCTCATGTAGTTGCTGTCTCTCTGTGCCAGCTCATGCACTCTTTCCAAAATTCATGCACTGATGGTGGCCAGAGAGAAGGGAATAATTCCTCACAGCTGGAAGAGACTCTGGAAAGGTTGTTTGCCTCATCCAAAGAGCTCTGGAGCATCCCTATTCTTCAGTGTCTCCAGCAATTTTGCCACTTTACCCTCTTAGAGACTCTACAGGTAATCTTTCTATGGTTTTTAATCAAATACTCTGGCTGTAGAGTGACTGACAAACTTGTCAATATGATTTTGTTACGAACACCAAAAGTCTCTTCCCTATTCCTCAGACTTGCTAAGAAGAAATTCAGAACCTCTCTATCACAACCTGGGTGAGGAAGCTGACATCAATAAAATTTAGGAATTAATTCATTAATCTGTATTTGGATCTATGAATGTGCAGAGAGGAGAAATGACCTGCAGGGTCTGTGGCTGACACTGTGAGTCCAGATAAGGCAGGCAAAGAAAATTCCAGGAACTACTGGGGGCTCCTTGACTTGCTTTGTATTTGACTGCTGGAGCAGCAGGAATCCAACAAAAGCTCGTGTGTAGCTGTCCCTCAGGACAGCCTCTAGCTTCATGGGCAGCTATTATAGCTTAATTCCTGGTACTAATTGGAATGTTTCCAAAGTATTGACACAAACAGTGATATAAAATCCCATAGGTGATCTCTGCATTTCATGTGATCTGTGTAGAAGCAGGGAGACAGAAGGGTGGTTGGAGATGCACCTCTCTTTCTGACAGAAGCAGGAAACAGGCACAGTGAGTGACGAAGAACCCAGCTGAAGGCACTGTGCACCCTTGGGCACTCTCCTCTGTGCCAGTGCACATTCCTGCAGCACAGTGCTTCCCTGACTGTCACTGCACTGCACTCCCTGACTTCTTGGATTAACAGAGGTCAGCAACAGCTTCTGAGACCTACAGATTCTCCCTGTTACAGAACAGCACCATAACGACATATTTTACTCTAAATTTGAAAAAAAAAAAAAAATCTTTCATTAGCTTATTGCTCCAATATAATTCTTACATTATTAAATTCTAAAATTCGCCAACCAAACACATAGCACAATAAGCATTTTAGATGCTACCAAAATACTAATAATTAAACCAAAATCCTTTCAGCTGTGGTTTTTGTGGCTTGCTTTGTTCCTAACAAATTTTGAGGAAAAAAAATTCCTACAACCTTTTTTGCTTTCAAGTACTTTTTCAGGGGAAAAAAAATCTATTTTCAGTACTACTGAAGTTCATCACATTATGACAGGAAAGCAAAATTGTTTCGTTTCATAAGATCTTCTAACAGCATGAAACTAACCCCACGGTCTCTGAGGCTCAAATTCTGCCAGCTATAGGCTTACGAAGAATCAGTAGAGAAAAAGAAGTTTCTCAGATGGAACTGTTCGTCATGATATGAAGAATGTGCATCCCCTACAGATGTTATAGCTATTTATATGATAAATCCCGATCATCACTATAGGAATTTTACAGCCTTCTTTTAAGTTAATGCTCAAATTTAAATGAATCTTCTTTTGACAATGTTTGCCTAATATTTCAGTGTTGAACAACATTTCCAGAGTTACACTTACAGTGAGCCCACTGGGCACTTTTAAAGCTGTACTCCTGCCTTTGTACTTGCTTCAGAAAGACTCCTTTTAATTCTTCACAAATATTTTTAGGGAAGACAAGTATAAGAAGTATTGATAAATACTTAACAAGGGCATATTGAGACTTGCAAGTTAACTGGAATTGACATTAAGGCTCATTTAGAGCATGCGACAGGTTGTATAACAGCTCCCTGGAAGAAAATATTCATTCTAGAATAAAATTACTTCATTCTTACGTTCAGCACTTGAACTGTTTTGAGTAACATAAGATAAAGGAGAACAAAGCATATTTGTTCCAGTTTGCAGGATCATTGGTTTACTCAGGAATCACAGTCTGGGGTGAAAATGAAATGAGGGATATGAAAATACCTTAAGGTGTCTCCAAGGAACAATAGGTTGCAGAAATACAGAGTCATTGGTGTCAAATGGCAGCAGCCCTTTTAAAACCAGTGCTATATTTACATACTTCAAAGGCCTGTGTTTTGCAGAACACGGTGTTACACAGAGCACTGCACCCCTCTAAGCCAGAGAAAGAGTTTTTTATGAGGATGCCTCTCTGTCATCACCAGCACATTGCTCTGCTCCTCCTGTTCACTGCAAGGCAGCAGGAGGTCTGGTCTTGGTTTTGGAAAGCAATGGCAAACTCTTTGGTGGGGAAACAAAAGCAGTGATGTTTTCTTTGGATGATACCTGTTGACTTGATCACACTATCTCCACTTCTCTGCTCTCACATATTGAGAACAAAAGATATACTCTAAATGACTGCACTATCTCTCAAGAGAAGCTTTTCGTGGAAGAATTGAGGACTGTCTCTGTAACAGGAAGCCTGCTGTACTGTTTGAAAGCTAAGAGGGTTTTTTCTTCAGCCTTGGTATTGCTGGCCATGAAATGCACTTTGCGGTTATGGAGTTTCTTCGATTTCTTTCCTCTTAAGATGTCATTTTAATTGTGTGCTTAATCTGGTTTTTGTACTAACTTTTAACATCTGCCCTTGGTTGTTAACTGAAAGCTGTGCTGAAAGAGGCACTGCTGATGAGATCGAGGTGTTAAACCTCAGTAATTCTGCATTCCAAGTACAACATTTGGGACCAGGAGCCCAGGCTGGCCTAACCAGCCATATCCATTGGCAATCTACAATGGATCACCAGTGAGGAGCCTTAAAACACCTTGGGAGTTGCCAGGGTCCCAAGTCAGGAAAGCCACAAACTATTCCAACCAAAGACTTCCCCAAGGATTTAAGAAAAAGGGATCACAAGCAGAAGATGAAAGTGAGGCTCTGCAGAAAAAGGAGGAATAAATCTAAGAAATTCCCAAGTCCCAGATCTTCTATATTGTATTTTTAATGGTATACAAAATACCTTGACATTCATGGTACCTGTGGATGTTGACACTCAGCAAGATAACATCAATCACCTGCTACAGAGAATTCCACTGTGCATGCAGAAAATATTTATGTGCACATAAAAAAAAAAAAGTGGAGACAGGGAAGATCCAGGGTCTTTAACTGCTCATTTACATTTATGTATTTTTTGTGTGGTCTCCTGTAAATGGTCTTTACTTCCAAATCCTTTTGCAACCTCTGTGCACTCTGTGCTTTTGGGGTGACAAAACTGCACTAGGCATTCACAAGGCCAGAGCCTTGTAAGAATAGTGCCTAAGGAATGTCTTCAGAAGAGGAGGGTAGGGGGAACAACTCTAGTCCCCTAGTCTTTGGGCAACCAGTGCTGCTGTGTAAGAAATAAGTGACAAACTGTGCCTAAAATTTGGACCCAAGCTCAATGAAGGAAGCCTGTAGAGCCCACAGAGATGAAGAGGAGACATTTAAAAGCTCATACTCACCCTAGAGTCCAGTCACAGATGCCTTATGACACCTACTGAGCAGGCACTAGCCATAGCTGTGATAATGCCAAACATTTATCCGTGCTCCGTGCTCCCTCAGAAATACTGTACCTCCTCACTGCCAAGGAGAGCAGCACGCAGAATGAGACACCAAACAGGAGAGTTGCCTCAAAAGAGGAAGCTCTCTATAGAAAACTGACTGTAGCGTAATCCACCAAGCAAACTGAAATTTTGCAGAGAGCATTTACTGCTCAACAGAAAAGTGAGATGTTTGACACCACTCCTCACCCTAGTTTTGGTGACTTTACTAAAAGAAAGGGGGTAATGGCAGACAGTGTGTACAGTTACCCTCCCCCCCCCCGCACCCCCGCCATGTAAAACTGTTTTGTCAAGATCCAAGAAGCAATCTTATCACAGAATTCATTCAAGCAGTATTTAAGGCAAGTAACCTCAAACTCACAGACTAAAATCATAATAGAAGCAAGATGACTCAAGTATACAAGATGTAGGAACTGGCTACATAAATGCTTCCTGCTGTAGATTTCACTCCCATATAGTTCCAAAGATAAAATCTAATGTGGAAAGAAAAAGCAATGTAATACCTCACATTTCAAACCCAAATCATGTTGTAACTGGGACAAAAGGGAACATGCTCTTTCATGAACACTCCGATTAATATATATTGTAAAATTCGTATCATTATAAGCAATTATAATCACTGTATAAAGCAAACCATATAGAAGATAACACCAGCCTAAACCCAAAATTGCCATAATAGTATCAAGTTTTCTGCTTAAACCAGTCTTTTTCATCTTAACAAAAAATGCGTTTTGAATGATCTTTTCAGGCAATGGACATTTCAGCTCGTTTCAGGACAACAGCCTATTCTTAATTTACTATTGTTTAAGTTCAAGGAACACCCAGGAATAGTTAACTGAATAAATAACAGTCTGGTATTAGGATCTCTGGTTTTTCCCCAACCATCCCCCTGTTTGCTGTCCTGTGGTTTTTGTCTTGCTAGATGCACATTAACCTGTTAGACTGACCTTCACTTCCCTCCCAATCCCTACAACACACTACAATTCTTTAAAAAGACAACTTGAGAGAGACTGTCTTTTGGTAAACCTCCTAAAGCGAGCTCTACAGACTGCTCTGGCATGCGTTGTGTACATGCATCTGTCATGAAAATTTGATGACAAATCATCTGTTTCCTGACAGATAGGCTGTACTGACTTCAAATTCCCATGAAAAGTCTTTGTCCACCAGGAAGAAAAACATAAAACATTCTCCCTTAAAGCAGTGATCATTCTCAAGCTTGACTTCCATCCTCCATTTGCTTTAGTCTGTTTTATCATTTATTTGTGTTATAATTTTTCTGGATCAATTAAAGCCTGTTGCAAGATACATCTTCCTGATCATCTTTTGGGAAAATGTAAAGAGACGGGAACTAATGAAAGGAATGAAAGTGAATGTTTCACAGAAATAATGCTGTTTCCAGAGGGTGAGAAATGAAGATCCTTTTTAAGACTGACCTACCCCAGTTTGTTTAAAACTAAACTGAACTTGAACTGATAAACTACTCTTTTGAGATTAACCTGAATAGTGTACATTCAGCAAAACACTGTAAATTTAAACATACCTGAGTTGGAGTCAAACTTCGTTTCTGACCTGCAAAAGAAAATAAAAAGATTGTAAGTTACAAGAACTGCTTTATGCCATAAAAGCCATTTATCAGATTGCTCTCCCCAGCAAATACCATCTTTAACAAGACTGCTTACTTCTGTATGTTAATATTCAATGCATTTATGGGCATTTGAATCCAAATAGTACCTATGATCTTTAATATCTGGGTTGTTTTTTTTTTATAGTGTCAAGTTAAAAAGAAGATATTTTAAAAGACAAATCACAAAATGAATGCAGAAAATAGAATATAAATTCAAACCAGAATTTAACTGTATGCTGTGAATCATGGCACACAGTTGTTCCTATGAAATAAATATTGTTTTCATTCATTTTTGAAAAGTCATTAAGAGGATTTAATTTATTCATGAATGTTTCCAATCTATTTTTGAAGCAGATACCGTTTCATTAATGTCATATGTATTGTATCCAATGATCTGTACTTAATTGTACAACATCCTAGGAGGGTTTGTTTGTGTGTGTCTTCAATTTACTCACTCTGCACATAGGAATAAGTGGTTTGATTTTCCTAAAAGTGGAAAGCAGGGGGTGAGAGAGAGGGAGGGAGGAAGGGAGCCAGACCTAAATTTTAACTTGTTTTAAAAGTCTTTGGAAAAAGACAATGATGTGTGCATTATGCACCATTAGCTTTGGTTGTGCACTGCAGATTTTTCCCTCTCTAACAAGCACTGTTTTCTTCTAAGGGCTTAGCACTTAGCAAATGAACCCTATAACCTGTATATTTAATAAAAGGAAGAAAAAATTAGCCCTTGTGGGAACATCATGTTTCAGATATAGGTTAATAATACTTGTAAATGTAGAAGCCTTTGAAGATCTCAATTCAACTGTGGGAAAACTTAAGTTGGGTAATTACTCTCAAGATGCTGCTGATGTGCTGTCAAGCAGAATTAACCCTATGACTAGGCCTATCTACACAATCTGCTATAGGACAGCATTGTCTATATCGGGCTCTCAAACCAATTAACAGGCATGTTCCAATCAGATTTATATTGCCCACTAACAATCAGTTGCACACATGGTCATGGCTGTCACAGCAGGACGCAAGGTGCGACCAGCAGGAGACCTGTTAAAGGATGTTATGTTGGCAGCAAAATGCATTTCCCCACAGAATCCAAGGAGGAAGTACAATGTTGGATCCTTTTACATTGCATCAAGAAGGGGATGTTTCAGGGGAAGTTACAGTCCTTTTTTTCAAAAATAAATGACCGAAGCTCAAGAACTAATTGCAGGTTTAATTCTTCTTTTATTTTAGAAGCTTGCACATGCAAGTACGTGTAGACATATTTTATATGTACCCCATATATTTTATATAATTGGCATTGTAATTCTGTACCAAAGATCTATGCTACAGCCAACAATATCAAAGCAATCACAGTTTAAAAAATTAGCACATTCACACTATTAGTTACAGATAAAGCCAACAGAAAGGAAACAACTGCCTTCTTCCTTCCTGCTCATTCTCCACCTTCTGCCAGTGCTCATAGTCCTTTTAAATACAACTCTCAAGTGACGAAGAGATGGAAGGGAAAAACATAACTTATGTTCTTAATTGGTATTAATAAAGTACCACCAAAAGCACTGAACAAAGAAAGTGTGCTGCAGATGTGCCTTCATGAATATCGCCACCAGTAACTGCCATGAGCAGTGTATTTCATTTGGTAGTTATGACCAGCAGGATAAAGTCCCCATCTTACCAAAACTGTGTGCTGGTAACTGGGAGGGATTCCACTGAGTTCCAGGTAAAACTCAGCATTGTACTCACAATATTCTCCTCAAGCTGCAGTCTAGAGGACTGTCTAGACTATTCTCTCATGCTTATCACTGAATCAGCAGCACCTCATGACCTACATGGTCAGAACCAACATATGAATCTTACCCTCAGTGTCTGTTTACCTGCACAATCAACTTCTTGCTGCTTAAATTCCTTATACTTGGTGTAAATTGGACAAAGACCCTAGTTCTCAGCCTGCATGGCTTGACGTGGCCATATACACTGCAACCTGTAGTGTTAAGAAGCTGTCCCAGACGCCAACATGGTGAGTACATGAGGAGGAGGGTCACCAGGGTCACTGGGCACTGTAACGAGTACCAAAGCTCCAACCAGTCATAAATTACTGGACACAAATCAGAAAGCTGATATGGGGTGATAAATAAATAGAACTTTGTCTAGCAACAGAGGAATAGCTATGAAAGAAAACGCAACATGGGAGGTAGCACTAGAAGCCATCAAGAGGGGAGGGTCACCTACTTTATGGTCACCATGTCACCTTGGGAAAACAATGCAAAACTTAGGACACAGCATTACAGAGACTGCCAGAGATCTTAGAAGAGCATAGAAAAAAAAGGAGGGAAATAATGAAGTGTCTTTGGCACTGCAAATAAGCAACAAGTAGTAGATGTGAGAGAAGCACTCTGCAAGAACACAGCCTCCTTGAGTACTTGAAGGAATGACAAAGCTTTCAGCAATTTCAGTCAACCAGGACTTTTCCCCTAGATCTGCCAGCATCTACATATTTTTCTTGACAGCACACTATACAAAGCTATCAGACACTAGTTGCACATAGACGTTAAAAATATGCAACTAAAAAATAACCAATGGGTTAAAAATAAATGCCAAAAGTATGTCCCAAAGGGACGTTCTGCTACACACAAGAATATTCACTCTGACTCCTTTATTCTTCTAGAACTACTCTCAACTAAAAGGAAAACTTCTTTATATATTATTTTTTATCATTGTACCTACTCTGATAGCCAACCTAAGCATCCTACCAGACAACATTCACCTTACAGAGGCAGGCAAACTGTACAAACTGCCTTTTAGCACACCCAGAAAGGGAAAAAAAACAACAACCACAAGCACAGAATAGCTTTGTGCATATTTTCTCTACCTTTGTCACACAGGAGTACTCTGAAAGTCAGGGAATCATTCATAAATATCTTTGCAAAGAAATCTATATGCATGAAGAGAGCAAGAGGGTACTTATAAAGTGCTTTCTAACTGTGATATGGCTCAAATATATGCAACACATGGCAATACAAAAGCCAAGTAGCTCGGCTACCAACACACAATACGCAAGGAAATAGTGAGCTACTGGAAAGGTTTAGCTAAGGACAAGGTGCTGCAATACTTTTAAAGATCCCAGAAATAATGAAACAAACACAAACAATAAAACTCATCATGGTCATTTTATCTGTACTGCAAAAAAGTGCAGGATTTCTAAGTCCAGAGGAGGCCACGAGGATGATCAGGGGACTGGAGCACCTCCCATACAAAGACAGGCTGAGAGAGTTGGGGCTGTTCAGCCTGGAGAAGAGAAGGCTGCATGGGGACCTCATAGCATCCTTCCAGTATCTGAAGGAGGCCTATAGAGATGCTGGGGAGGGACTCTTCATTAGAGACTGTAGTGATAGGACAAGGGGGAACGGGTGCAAACTTAAACAGGAGAGGTTTAGATTGGATATAAGGAAGAAGTTCTTTACTGTGAGGGTGGTGAGGCACTGGAATGGGTTGCCCAGGGAAGCTGAATGCTCCATCCCTGGCAGTGTTCAAGGCCAGGTTGGACGAAGCCTTGGGTGACATGGTTTAGTGTGAGGTGCCCCTGCCCATGGCAGGGGGTTTGGAACCAGATGATCTTAAGGTCCTTTCCAACCCTAACTATTCTATGATTCTATCTGCTCCTTTTGAAAGGCACCATAAACCAGATGCTCAGACTGCCAAATATTGAGAAAGAAAGGGGAACTGAGCACTCAGCATGTGTTCCTAAAGTGTGGATTTTGAGCTATTGCCTTCCAAAGTATGACTGAACTGCAGTTGCACAGGCCCACGTTACTATAGCATGACCAGAGAAACTGCAACTGAAGGTAACACACATTTGCTGTTTGCCATTAAAGTAGGCTTTTGTCAGGGAGAGGTGAAAGAGGATTTACTGCAGAACCTCTACTGTTGCATTACAACTGCCTTTTTCTTTCACACATCTTGATGAAATCGTCAATGGGTTTTGCTGAAGCCCAACAGTGGAAATAGGCTTTGAAAGCCCCACAGCTCTCTCAGAAAGCACCTGATGAACCCTCTGCAATTCTAAACCTTTTGTTTTAACACTGAAGGGTCATTGACTCCTCTTGGTTTTCTTACACCTTTGCATTAGTAGTTTATATCAGACTGTTCCTTTGCAAGGTTTTGCTTCAAGAGTGCTACACACAACATTGGTAGGGGCAGACATTCAGAATACCCCTCCCCTCCGAAAAGGATTCTGGATAAAGATCTGTTACAGATGTAAAGACTATAGCTGCAGCTCTGGTACAGCTTCATTTTCAAAGAAATAACTTTATTCTGCATTGGCATGGGCAGTTTGCTGAAAAAACAGGGATCTATCAGGCTCCTGATGCAGTCCAAGCCAACCGATGTTCTGGCCCAGGTGACTGAGCACAATAGTATCATTCCTCTCTCTTTCCTGTTTGCCTCCAATCGGACAGAAAAAAACACACTGGAATACCAGTGTTCTTGGCTACATCATTGCTAGCAAGCTATAGAAGGCCAGGACAGAAATGGTCAGTTGTAAACATGTCCCTGCACACCATGTTGGCCTGTGTCATGCTCATGAGAACTAGCACTCTCCTAGACAAGCCCTGGCCAAGCTGCAGGGATGCTCATGTTGGGCACCATTGCCTACCACAACCAGGATGAACCAGGCCACTCTGTTTCAGAGGAGGGTAATTTAGGCTAACAAACACAAGCCATGTCTTGTCATTTGCCTTAGGGCTGGAGAACAGACTTTTGTCCATTTTATTTACAGGCATGGACACAGCCCTTCTGAAAATGCAAACCATTACTTGGAAGCAGTCACTGATCTCACTCATGAGCCTGAGTTCCAAAGAACAAGGCAAGCTTCCAGAAAGCAAAACACAGCAGTATTCCAATGTAAAAATTAATCCCTGATGTAACTACCTAGGAATTTATGAGACCCGCACCATCAGGGAATTTGAGAAGCCCCCAGGCATCAAGAACCAACTAGTTCCTCAGGCAGTAGAAGGAGTAAAGCCTGGCTTGCTGCTGCATTGTGGCCACAGGACAGATCCTATAGTGTCTAAGGTGGCAAAACTACACTCAGGTACTTCCCAGAGCTGGACATTCATAATGCCTCTCCCCCTTCCACCCTCATGTGGATTCTTTGTTATAATACAGTAACATATATATTATTTACAATAATATTATCTGTTATAATCTAATAATAGAGTTGAACTCTTGCTCAGGTCTCCCCTCAGAGAGGGATTGAATATGCAAGAATTTCATGAAAGTTTGAAGAACTTAATATCTCTGAGGTCTAATAGCTACTCCCCTGCCAAATCTGGCTGAAATTGGCAAGTAAATTAAATTATAGAGCTTTCTCATTAGGAAAAGACTGACACACAGACAGCATGATGTTGCAAGCATCCTCAGGAAGCCTAGTTAAAGATATGTTTTTAAACTTGCTTTCCTAGACAACAGAAAAAAGACTGATTCCATGTTGATGAGTGCTGTGACAATTTCTGTTTGCATACTGATGGAATGCCAAACTCAAAAAGAGCATTTTAACATCATGTTTCTGGGTGAATTCTGTCTCAGAGTTTATTTTCATGTGAGAGTTATAAGCAGGTAAATATTGAAATCTGTGTCTTCTGAATATGTAGGGTACATACACAGAGTGAAGCTAACGTAGGTTAAGACCTGCTGAAAATTAGTTCTTCCAAGCAGGGTGACTGAGGAACAGTCAATACAAAGCAGTGTGAACTTCAAACAGGGGAAAATACAATCAGACTTAAAAGTTTACGAAGAATTCATTGACATTTTACAGTGAAATATAGCAATGAAATTCTTAATAAAATCAGTGAAGTTATCTATACATCTTCTCTAGCATAATGGAAATGTATTTCCTCTTTTTTCAAAATCCTTTGCATGTATTTCCTCTTATTTCAAAGTACCTGAACAAGGATTTGCAATTCAGGTGTGCTCAGCAATAGGTAAATCAAAGCAATTTCACAGGCTTCTCTCAATGAGACCTTAAAATATTTAAGATGTTTAATTTCAAGCCCCTTTTTCATTCTTTCGTTGCTTTTTGTTTGTTTGTTTTTTGATTCCTAGTACATTTCTCCTAGGAAATCTATATCCATATTTGCCTTTTGGAAAGGATACTCATTGAAATGTCCTCTGCCTAGCAAAGGGATATGAGATCCCTCATATTCCTGTCCTTGTTTTCACTGCCAGAGATGTTATTATCCAGAGAACACAAGCAACAGGAAACTGCAGGCTTGTAGCTGGCAGTCTTATCCAGTGGCCTTGGCCTTCAATAATTCAGACTGTGCACTACTGCATTTCTGGGAGGCAACCAGCTGAGTACAGTAGAGCTGATCTACTGAAGAAACAAGCCCACGTGGCTCATGGACTGAGGAGAAAAATGAGATGAAGGGTTGTTTTCCAAACTTGCTCTTGCTTTCCTAATTCTTAACATAAGAATCTTGCCAGACTTCATTGCTTACATGAGGGTAGTGAAATGAACGTTCATCACCAGCCAAGAAGCTGCCAGTTAGAGGATATTAAACACTACCTATGAATTGATTAGGAGTGCAGAATCTTTTGCTACAATGACTGCAGTTCCATTACACCATGCTTGTAAGCATCCAGTGAACAGAGCTTTTCCAGGAGAGCTGCCCAGCAGCTCCACCCAAGGGCAGAATTGTACTGTTCTTCCTCCAAGGGGCTCCTGGGGATCAAGAGAACAAAGTTCTGTTCCAAACCACCACAGCAAATAGTAATCACTGGGTCAAGTGCCAGCTATGGCCCCATACAACAGCTGTGATAAGCTGTGCACAACTTAGAACATTTTCAGCATCCCAGTAGGATTAGATGTGGGTTCAGCATTCAGGTACTTTCAGATGTGGAAGATGCCATGGGCTGTATTCACAAAGCAACTGATTTCAGGGACTGCAGTAAATAAAGTGTTCGTATTGATGGTCATTCTTAGAGGTAGATTAAACCTCCAGACTCCAGATGGCTCTGAGGAAGACGAACTCTGCTATCTTGAGTTTTGGTGACATGATCAGGAGTGGGCAAAAATTTCTCATCCAGCAGTGACATGCCAGACTCAAAATAATGATTGGTTTCAACCAAAATATGATGAAGCAAGACATCAATGCTCAATGATAGCAACTTTACTAATTTTTAACACCATCAGCCTTTTCTAGGGGACAGTCACCAAAAAAAGCAGGAACTTTTGCAAGTTTTAAGATCATAGAGTCATAGAATCATAGAATAGTTAGGGTTGGAAAGGACCTTAAGATCATCCAGTTCCAACACCCCTGCCATAAGCAGGGACATCTTACACTAAACCATGCCACCCAAGGCTTCATCCAACCTGACCTTGAACACCACTAGGGATGGAGCACTCACAACCTCCCTGGGCAACCCATTCCATTGCCTCACCACCCTCACAGTAAAGAACTTCTTCCTTATATCCAATCTAAACCTCTCCTGTTTAAGTTTGCACCCGTTCCCCCTTGTCCTATCACTACAGTCTCTAATGAAGAGTCCCTCCCCAGCATCCCTATAGGCCCCCTTCAGATACTGGAAGGCTGCTATGAGGTCTCCACGCAGCCTTCTCTTCTCCAGGCTGAACAGCCCAAACTTTCTCAGCCTGTCTTTGTATGGGAGATGCTCCAGTGCCCTGATCATCCTTGTGGCCCTCCTCTGCACTTGTTCCAGCAGTTCCATGTCCTTTTTATGTTTAGGAAACCAGAGTTGCACACAATGCTCCAGGTGAGGTCAAGCTTCTTGGAGCAACCATAGTAAAAATCTGGGTTTGGATGAGAACTGTTTGGTAATACTGCTTGATGACTGATTGATCCAGCTTGTGCTCAGGCAGCCAAGAAGGCCAACAGCATCTGGGCTTGTATCAGAAATAGTGTGGGCAGCAGTACTAGTAAAGTGATCATCCCCTGTACTTGGCACTCGTGAGGCCACATCTCAAATCCTGCTTTCAGTTCTGGGCCCCTCACTACAAGGAAGACATTGAGATGCTGGATGAGGTCCAGAGAAGGACAACAAAGCTGGTGAAGGGTCTGGGGCACAAGTCTTAAGAGGAATGGCTGAGGGACCTGGTGGGGCTTAGTCTGGAGAAAAGAAGGCTCAGGGGAGACCTTACGGCTTTCTACAAGTACCTGAAAGGAAGTTGTAGAAAGGTGGGGCTGGTCTCTTCTCCTAAGTAACAAGTAATAGGATGAGATGAAATGGCCTCAAGTTGTGCCAGGTGAGGTTACAACTGGATATTAGGAAAAGTTTGTTCACCAGAAAGAGCTGTCAGGCATTGGACCAGGCTGCCCAGGGAATTGGTTGAGTCACCATCCCTGGAGGAGTTTAAAAGACATGTAGATGTGGCACTGAAGGATATGGTTTAAAGGTAGACTTGGCAGTACACAGTTAAGAGTTGGACTTGATGATCTGAAAGGTCTTCTCCAACTTAAAAAATTCTATGATTCTGATATGGTAAGAGCTAACTTACCCCAAACAAATGTCATCAAGTAAGCTGCTGGTTTTGACAAAGTTTTGTGAGGAAACAAGCGTCAGCCAGGGCTGATGAAGTTGCTCAAGTAGTTCTATTTAGATCTCATTAGAGACACTACAGCAGTTACTTCATATAGGATACCCTAGCCAGATAGCCAGTGCTGATTTGTCATTTGGCCTGCTCAGAGGATATAAGGAAAGCATAAAGAACATTAATTAAGCACTCAGTCCTGGTGCAAGGAAATTCTTTGTACAGATCTAGCCTGATGACTAAAATTCTCCCTTGTGTTGTGAAGATGAGTGGTACAATGCTAATGGCACTGCAGTATTGCCCTGTCACACTTTCCTTTCCTCATGATTTGCTTTTGGATGTCACAGAGATGAGAAAGAGACCTGACACAGTTCAATGAAAATCAAATGAAAACTTGACATGAATACGGGTGTTGCTGTTTCTCCCTGTGCATGCTCAGAAGAGCCAATGCCATTACCAAGAATTCCCTCCAGGAAGCAATAAAGGCAGCATCGGGTGATTTATGAAGGCCTGGAAATTCATTCCTTGGCCCTAAAAAGTGGAAACTGACACAACAATAATATTTCTTTTTTTTTTT
>NDXB01007438.1:121790-140481 GCA_002631895.1 Agapornis roseicollis | reverse complement strand
TTTTTTTTTTTTTTTTTTTTTTTTTTTTTAAACGGAAATCATTCTCCCAGGCTTCCCAGTTCCCATCCATACCACATCTTTCTCACACAGTCCTGCATATGGTAAAGGACATGACCGTAGTTTATTAAACATTGAAGAGCTCCTCTTGTATGGCAATAGCAGGAGCTGTGGCTTCCACTTGAGTCCATTCTAACCTGCTCTTGCTGTGGCTATGGACAGAATGGTACTTTTGCATGGTGTACAACAAAATACCTTGGAAAATGGAAGTAGGCACCATCCTGCAAATACACACAGACCTTAGAAAACACTGAGGATGGTGTAGGTGGCTCCCTGTGAACTGATACTGAAACACACAACCATCCTGCCATGATAAACATGGCTCAAAAAGTAATAACATGAGCAGGTATAACTGATAAGCATGAGGGGTTTTTTTCCTTGGCTGATTAGTTTTCTATCAGATGAGTGTGCTGCACTGTGACATGGTCCAGCTGCACCAGGTGAGGTCCAGTGACAGGGAAGAGATGAAAAAACACCCTAGAGAAAGGCAGGGGAAAGAGGGCAGATGATTTTAGCTTAAGCTTGCAGCTAGGTTGGAGCAAGCATAGCACAAAACCACATAGGGGTTGGCTTGCAGAAAAGGAGGTCCTTGACATTAGTTTATTGTCTCCCTCATTTATTGCTTTCTATAGGCAGCTGTACCTGGATGTGGGAGACTGTCTTGCATGAAAGTTCAGAGATGTAACAATCAGATTCAAAGGCATGATTATGGATTTTATGTGTGAGGCACCTTTGTGGAAAAAGTTAAAGTATGCTCTCCATAAAGTTTGGCAGGTTTCTCATAACACTAGTACAAGTAGTACATAACACTAGGTAGATGAAGAGATGTTAAATTCCTAATTGTTTCTTTTTATCTTTCATGTGATAGAGACAGAGTTCTGTTTTAGAGACGTACCAAAAAACAGGTCTTTCATCTGGAGTGTAAAATTCATGTGTTCCCTGACCTCATGTGTCACACGGTAATGAAACAACGTAAATCAGAAATGTTAAAAGTTGAAGTTTGTTAATATTACTGCTGAAGCTCCACTCTCTTTCCCAGTTAAACTGACAGGTCCACAGTCCAGATATATATATTTATAGATTACAATGACACAAAGGAAAAAAAAAATTAATGGACACCCAATGAGAAACAAATGGAATGTAAGTTTCAGATTACTATCTGCAAATTAAAAAAAGAAAAGAAATGCTACCATAAAACCAACTTGCATTTTAAATGGGGCAATGGTATTTCTTTGTATTGTACTACCACCTCACTCTTCAGAAAATACTTTGGTGATTTACATTCTACTGGAAAATGTAGTAGACAGCATACATTTGGCATTCTCTTATCTATGTTTCCTTCTCACTTTTTTTAGCTGGTTGAAGCAGTCAGCAAGATACAGGAATGCATCTTCCCTATTTGAGAAAGACATTATATACTGAATTCTTGGGGTCAGTAAAACAAAAGAAGATGGACCCCTCTTGGCCTCTCCATTTCTTCCCACCTTTGCCAGCCACTTTGGAACAACTGGCTGAGTTTGATGTAGACCAGAGATGGCAGAAGCCACACAAAGACTTTGGGGAGAATGGGCTAAGGCCAGTCCAGCCTTGGGACACATTAGCCAGATGTTTTTTTCAGGTGCCCATTGGCCTGGGATTTATTACAAATAAAAGGCAACTTCCCTCTTTCCCTCTCTCTCCCCCCATAAAAGCCATGGGGAGTCTCCAAGAGAATAGGAAAACAGGGACATTTCCATACATCTCATTTCACATAGCAAAATCCAACTCATTAACTCAAAAACGTCAAGACTATGCCAAAGCATACTCTGCACTTGAGATAATCACAGGTAAGTCTCATATTGCAGGTTTTTCTCATATTAGATTCAGAAAGCAACTGGAAGCTGGTTCACATTCACTTAAGTGAACTACTGCTGTCCAAATCTCACCCCAATAAAAAAAAAACCCTACTCTTTCTCCAGCAGATGATAAAAAGGAAGCCAGTCTTGAAGACAGGAGGTGAAATCCTTGCTCCATTGTATTTATTTCCCAAATCTGAATTTATTTCAACAGAGCCAATATTTCCCCCATAAAGATTTAGCTATAGTAAGCAGGGGAATGTCTAAATGGCAGAGTAGAAAACCAGGTTATGGGGAGCTTAGATCCCCACTTTGTTCCACCAAGCCAAGCACCACAGTAACACATGGCATGAAAATACAGCTGAGTTCACAAATGTCAGTTTTCCAACTCAAAAGGTTTACATTATTGCTTAAGTTTCTGCAGGTAATCCTCCTAACAGATAAATCAAACCTAACAGAGATGAACTGCTTCTTTCATCTTTGCAGACAGACTCTTGAGAACAACTATCACTGTCACATCTGGTGATTCTGGAGCTACATCAGTTTTATCTTCCTTTATAATGTATTACTGACCCAACTTCTTGTATTATTAGCGCTATCCTGACCATCCTGCTCCACGCTGCTGTAAAGGAACCTCTTCAAGTGAGATGGACTGAGTCAGTGTGAAATGAGGGGGAAAAAAAAAGGCAAAAACTGAAATTCTTCATCAGAATGAACACAAGCAGCCAGAAACAATAATAAAACCAGATCTACACAACTGAATCCCTGCAGAACAATGCAGTGATTGAGAGAATTCAATCAACACTGCTTCTAGCACCAAATTTAGGGCCATAATTCCCACAGTACTTCTAAAGAGCATTTTTTATGCAATGCAATTTCTTTCTTAGTCCTTAATTGAATCCCTAAACCAGCTCTCCATGTGTGCTAACAGGGATGGATGAAAATTCAGTAAGTAATGCAATTTTCCTGACTTTTGTTTTCTTAACTGTTTGGATTCCCAAAAAAAACCACATCTACTTTTTTCTCTATTATCAGATACAATGCTTTAGCATGGATGCAACATGGCCGTCTGGGATGCAGATCTTAAAGCCCCCCATGAGTAAGGGTAACAGCCAAAACTCAGTATCTGTCAGCGCAGTGAAAGACAGTGTTACAATTACTTGGCGTGGCTGCATATGAGCAATTAAAAAAAGAATTATTACCTTTTTTTCTGTCAAATCACCTGTTTTATCTGAAGGTTATCTCATATCTTATTTTGTAAATTATTTATTTACTAAATATTTACTAAATCTTTACTATAAGACTAGTTTTACTATAGCATTATTATTTATATTTCTTCTTTCGTACCCCTTACCAATTTGAATGACTGAAATGATTTTACACAATTACCTAAGTACTGGAATATGAACAAAATCACACAAGAACACAGCACACAAACTAAGAGACAGAAATCTCAAAGCTATGTTTAGCATACTCACTTGAATAAAGGAGTCCCACAAACAACACATTTGTATATTCCTTGAGCTTTATGATGTGTGTACTCCCCCTCAAAGGCACTGGGAAAACAACAACACTACATTTTAAAAATAAAATCAGGAATTCTGGGGGGTTAATTATTAAATTAGCCAAGACTTAAGGAAAATGTAAAAAAAAGCAAACCACGATTTAAAAGTTGGCAGTTGCTTTTTATTAAAGGCAGCAAATAAAGCAGGCGCAGGAAAAGGGGAATGTCCTCATTAGCGTGCCTCAGGTGTTACGTACCATGCAAGAGGAAGCAAGCTGTCCCACAGTTCTCAACAACAACAAGGGAAAATCTGGACTCTCCCCCTGTTTGGCAAGTGTACCTTTGTGTAAACAGGGCTGTCTGATGTGTGGCTGAACCTGCCTGGGACGGGCTCTGGGTCTGCCTGGGGAGCATGCCAGCAGCGGTGGGCTCTGCTGATGAGGTGGCCGAGGTGTGAAGCACCCGGTGCTGACCTGGTGCTGGGTGAGGCTGCCATGGGCTGCCAGTGCACGGAGGCATTGTAGCTGAAAATACAATAATTGCTCCGCGATTTCAAGCTGTGCATGCCTTATATTTTTAGTTGAGAAGCAATATTACAGCTTTAAGGGAATATTTTTCTAAGTTAACAATCTAAAAGGCTAGGAGGTCATTCATCTAATACGAATCAGCTGCACTCGCCCAACAAAAAGCCTATGTGCTCAGCAGCTTGTTTTTATTATCCTTTCACCCTTTTTATGAGGTCCAATTTTTTTTTATAAACAGGATTTTTAAGAATGACCTAATCTCCGATTGTTTGTGTGCATTAAATCACGTTGTTGGTCCCGTACACAAGAGCAAGGAGGGCTGGGGTGGGGGGAGGCAGGCTCCTGGCAGAGGCCAGCATCCTCCTGCCCCTCTGGGGCTGTGGCAGATGAAGGGGACCGGGGCGGAGAGGGGGAACACCAACCCGCTGCTCCCCCTTTCCCATTAGATTTGGTACGTGCTGTCATGAAGAGTGCTGCTGGTTAGCCAGGACCCCACGTGTGGTGGAGAACCCTTTCAGGTCATGAATGAAAACAAGCAGTTACATCATTAGTACGTTTGCAGCAGAGGTAAAGCCAGGGCCCTATGCCAAGCTCAGTGGTATAAATTAGACAACAAAAAATGGCTAGGCTTTGGCAAGTTACCTTCATGCTGGAATCAGCTGAGAGAGACTTTATTCACTAAAAACAGCCTTGGAAGCAAGTCTGTCTTTTTTTTCCTCCAGGACTAAGGGCTGGCTTCCAGCGACTAAAGCCATGTGAGGGCAGTTATTGAAAATTTTTGACATTCCAACCACAAATGAGCCAATAAATACCTTCTCCACATGTGCTTCAAAAAGAAATTGGAGTGGGGTGGAAAAGAACTAAATTATGCTACCTTCTTTCTGCAGCCAAAATGTCTATACTTACAATGGCCACCTTCAAACCTCCAGCCTCCTGGCATGGGGCCATTTCCCTTGTGGTTCTGCTTACTGCGATGTCTTCCAAAAAAAAAAAAAGTGTATCTAAACTGCTATTACTTCCACACATTTCGTAGTAAACTAAAAACAGACTCTAAACATGAGCCTGGTGACTTTATAAGACATGCAATGTTCATTAAAACAGAAAGTCACACAAGACCCCTGGCCTTGGCCCCCATGCTGCAGATGCTTGTCTTTGCAGTGGTGTTAATTTGTAGGGGTTAGTAAACAAGTGCAGAAATCCCAGGGTAAAAAAAAATAACAAAGCCAAAAACTTGGTGGGGAAGGTGAGGAAGCACCAGGAAGAGGAGGCGGAGAACAGAAAGATGCCTGTGCTTTGAGGACTGTGTTTCCTTTATCCTGCCTTACCTTTCAGTCCCCTTCTCCTGAGTGACATGGTACTGCAAGGGTGTCAGCCGCTTCCTCAGCTCCTCCTGGGAAAAGACCACCTTACAGTCCTTTTTATCCCTACATGACCCTGCAAAGGGAGAGGATATGGGAGAAGGAGCCTTTTTAGCTTAAATCCTGAATAATTGCTTTGGCAGACGGCCACAGCATAGCTTCTGCATTCACTTGTCAATGACCAGACCGGTCCCTAATGCACGAAGAATGGCTCAGCTGAACTGCAGCTGATTATTTCTTCAAATCCAAGTTTAAAAAAGAATTCTGTTTGAGTGCCAGGTGATTCCACTGGAGCAGTGACAATGTGCTACAGCCAAAGCCCTTTGGTGTGTTATACAGTGAATGGTTGCACACACAAAATCATTCACAAGAAAGTAACATTTTTCCAACCATTATGAAAAAGAGAAAAAAATATGCAAACCAAAAACTAATTTCAGCTGAAAAGTTCTTTGCAAGACATCTATATTGGAGACTAATGGTAATGGGCATATGATGTTCAGCCATAACATCTAACAATTCCATTAAATTTTAAAGTAGCTGAAAAACAATTCTGAATTGTTAGAATTCCAATCAGGTTGATTTAACTTCTGGTCACATCCTCATCTTTTCACTTTATAACGTTAACCATTGCATTTTTTCACCGTTGAAGCACTAAAATAGGAGCCGTGAGGGGCAATGTCTTTATGCACAAAGCCGCACAAGGTTCAACAATAAACTTGCAAAAATTAGGGTTGCCATTGAAGTTCCCCCCCCTCTGAAAATCTCGTGCTTTGTTTAGTTCACACAGAAAATCACAGGAGTACATCAGGGTCACGGCAAAAAATTATTTGTGCAGTGCAAAAGTTCCCATCAGGAAAGAAAAAATGACAATAAAGCTGCTTTTGAGAATGAAACCCCCCAAAGTAGGAACAAAACTGCCCCATAGTCAAGTAACTTTGATAATCGCTTGCAAAAATTAGCTGACAAAATACAGCAGGGAAAAAGCTCTCTAATTGTGACAGTAATTAAAATATGCTACAATTAGAAATAAACAGTCCCGACAAAAATATTTTTTGCTAGTAATGTATATACACTCATAAAAAGACCAATTGTGTTCCCAAAGTAGAGGGAACAGAGCTACCCATCTGTATGTCATTTAGTACAGGAGAGGCAATGGCAGGTTTAAATTACATGGTATTGGATTGCAATTTCCTAACATTGGATGCTTTTCTGCTTTTTTACCTTGAGTCATTACTAAGGAGCGTTCATAAAAAGTAGCTTAAAGCACAGATGCTTGCAAATCATTTAAGAAAAGATGTTTCTTTCTTCCTCCCCCTCTTCTTTTCTCATGTTTCTAATGTGTGTGGGTGGGGGAAGAGGGGAGAAAGAAAAAGAATAATGCTGTTGGTCACTACTGACTAACCCTAGGAAGTATTTTCAGGAAGAAAAAAGTAAAATTGAAAACATCTGATTGAAGTAAATAGTGCAAACATAAAAAGCTTTACTAGTGAAAGAAAGGTATTGAAAAGCGACTTTATTTCATAGATTAGAAATTACTTTTGATCTAAACATTCTTAAAAACAGATTGTTTTCCACTCTGAGCCATCTCATTAGCTGTGCTGCAGAGCCTTCGTTTTAATGGCAAGCTTTGAAAGAGCACTGCTGTATGCCTTTGTTAGCTTCAATCTTATTTGGGAGAGGGATAAAGATTTCATTCCAGGTCTCTTTGTTTGTCTTTCAAGAACCACTAAAGCAGCATTCACACAAATTTTGCAGGAATGTGCCCTGTGCCATAGCTTACAAATTATTTGGTTTTGGTGCACTTAAAGGTCACCTTCCAAATTAGCAAAATTTTCCTACATCCTGGCTTTTCAACCTTAAATGTAAATATTGTTTCCTAACTGTAAGTGAGGTTTGTTCTTTATAACATTTGGTTGCTTATTTAAAGATGTCAAACGTTGGAGGTTTTTATTCTCTGAATGTGCAGGGCTCTAGGACTAATAAGTCTTTCAAAGTATAGCTAACAGGGAAAGGAAGCATATGCATTATATAAATAGCTATTGTTTTGTTGCATTGCACAGCTCAGAAAGAAACTGTTTGAAAGATGGTCTTTCATCTGTAATTTCAGAATTCAAAAGTTGTCTGGAGAGCAGCAAAGAATCTCACAAACCAACATGTCTCCACTTATAAAAATATCTACCAATTATTATTTTTTTAAATTCTATTTGCTGCTTAGATGTTGCAAAAAAAGCAAACAAAGCATTAACTTCCCACTGGAAAAAGTCAGAGAAAATGCTGAATGCTTTAAAGAATGTCAGCATTCCCTCTTTTCTCTCTGAATGCTTTTTCACCTACTTTAAAAATGTAATGCTGTTCTATCAACAGGCTCCCTATATGCACAGGAAAATTTCGATAAGCCATTTGATCCATGACACAGATCAGAAGTAGGAAGCATGTTATAAAGGGTTTTTTTTCCCCCACTGTTTTTAATAACTGTGTTTTACAATACAGACAGTATTTATGTCTACAGGGGAATTCTGCCTAACTGCACTGGGGTAAACTGCAAACCACCCCAACAAAGGACTCACCAGCTTTGTAATTTAATAGAGTAACATCAGCAAAAAGCTACAGTTGCATTACAAATAATAAAGAAAATCTCTCAGTGCAGCCCTCAGTACCCAAGGCCAACCCTGTTCAATTAATTACACTTATTACTTAACTGCTAGCAACAAAAAAAATGGCTCAGCAAATTGATCACACTATTTGAATATTGCCAAAGAGCCAAGGAGGTAAAGCAAAGGGTGTAAGAATATTATATTGGAAACAGGGCTAACTCCCAGGCCTCAATAAAATGAGAGGAACAATAAAAACTACTGCATGAGACCCTAGGAATACAGTTCTTCGGTTAAGAAAAACATTACTTACAAGAGAGACAAAAGTGCTCAACTTGCAGTACAAGAGTGGCTGTTTCCAGTTTTACAACTGTTCCTTTACGGTGTATTTGAGATGACTGCTACATTCAATCCAACTGTCTGTATCTTGGGAGGGGAAAACATAAAGCTACACAAATATATGCCCAACATGGAAGAAACTGCCACTACTAATGCAGCTGTTGTTAAACTTGTTACTAAAGCAGAGAATAGAGGTACAGGCTGGCCACCTTTCTCAGTCTGGCTCCCCAAAGAAGGAACAAGGTTTGGGCTTTGGGAAGGGCTCTCATTAAAGCAACTCAGGTGTACAGGCTGGTCCACAGTTGGCTTGGAAATTATGCAGTCCAGGGCAGAAGAAGAAGAAGACCATCATCTTTACAAATAGCGTGACATCAGTGTGATTACATTCCAGGTGAGACTGAATTAAATACACAGTGAGAATAACAGAGTCCAGATTCATCAGAGCTATATTAGGACTTTGGTTTGGATCTCAGTTGTTCTCTGGAGGTGATGCTCTCGGCAACGACTTTTAGAAGAACCCAGGATAGCGATGTTCCTAACTGCACTTAGATCCCATTGTTAGGAGAGGCAAATGCTGACCTACAAGGGCAGACAAAATTCCCTGCACATTCCACTGCAGGATATGAGGCCAGATTAAATCTCTCTAATCAGTGCAGCTTGGTGCGTTCATTGGGGTCAGTGCTCATTAGAAGAGCAGAGCACAGGCAACTCTTCCATGAAGAGGCACCAGCATTTCCACTTGATGCCTTCAGCCTTTTGCCAGAAATTACAGCTCTACTGAAGGCTCTTAAGATCCTGGAGCACAGTGGAAGGTTTTGCAAAGAAAAGGGCAGGCTCACAAACCTTAAATGCATAAACATAAAACAAAAAGCTGAGGAGGGTGAAACAAACACCAACAGAAACCTTTCTGGAGCCTTCACAGCATTCCTGTGCTTGGGAATGGCTTCTCTGAAAAGCAACACAATGCATATTGCCATTTACTATTCACCTGCAGACTATGGGCATTTCAGAGTTCAGCTCTGGGCTCCTCCTCCGTACGAATGAAGTGAACAGAAAGTATTTTCTGGGTGTTGACCTGATAATGAAGATGTTAGGCATCTCACCTCACATATAAATTCCATTTTCCATTGACCTTTTCAAATCTGTGGTTCATAAAACTGGCGTGTGCCATTTCCTTCCATATAAGCAATCACAAGAAAACTAGCAATGAGATCCATCCAGACAGATGGACACAAGTTAGCAGACCATTACTCCTCACCACTCAGCATGCTGGAGGGTAGCTATTAGGGCCTGATATACCCTGAAATACTGTGGAATTTTGCCTGGTGGCTTTCCTTCCTCAAACAGTCTTTGAAACTGTTCTAACGAATTTCTCTTATGTTTTGTTACTTCCTATCACTGAAATTAACCCAACATTTCAGCTGCATAGAAGACACAGCATACATTTTCTTCCTTCTATGTATGCTTATGTTCCACTGGCATTAATGGACATTGCAGTCATGCACTGAGCACATACCATTAAGACTTCCTGAATTAAATTCAGCAAGATCAAATGTTCCAGTAGAGCACAGCCACATAACAAATTGAGCTCCTAGTTTTCAGTACTACTTCTTTTAATATACCCAAACAAGTTTCTAGAGACCTTCCAGCATGTTTTATTATTCATACACCACCCCAGCTCCAATCCTGCAATGTGACCTGTATGAGCAAATCCCTGGGAACTTGCAGAGATCCAATAGCTACATAAGGGTCTATGAATGTACATCAGATTACAGGATCTGGCTCTAAATATACATCTTCTATTAAATATGTATGAAGTATATTAATATTGAATTATTATTATTCTATGATCTCTCTGCTTCCCAATGCCTGTACCCTCATGAGTGGGTCATACCTTATTCATCAATGATAAACTACCTCAAACTGATGTGAAGAGGAATCCTGCAAGTTTAAAAGCCAATTGCATACATTTCTTTAAATAAATAGCCTTACATATGCTGTCACTAACACTCACTCAGTATTATTAAAAGGGGAATCTCTCATTTTTATTATTTCAAATTTTATTTCCACAGTTTATGCCTTTTGTTTACAGTTTTGCCTCTCTCTTAGGAAAAGGCAAATGCACAACTCACCTCTGTTTAGCCTGTTCTCTGCAGCCTCCAGTCTGCAGCCTTAGCAGAATGCCACAGTGTCCGCTACAAACAAGCCAGGAACTGCTCATCTAGTTTAAAAAAGTACAGCTCTTGAAAATGTGAATCGATGCAAACAGTTCTATTGGCTTGCAAGCTCGAAAACACTGTTTTAAAAACCCTGTATTTGACATGATAGAACTTGGAATCCCACCACAAGCCATTTTAAATTCCCTAAGCATGCTGCTGACTAGGACAGATGTTGCAAAAGAACTCTGAAACCTTGGGAGGTCAAGTTTAAGTAAAATCCAAACTGCATCAGTAAAGAAAAACCCTGTAGATGTTTTACACATTGAAAATCACATCTGTGCGTCTTCTCTGAAGGATGGCTCCTTTGCTTTGTTGCTGCAGGTAGCTAACTCCCAAGCGCTGCTGAAATGCCATTTGCAGTTTCATGCAAGCATTAGGAGTAATGGGGTAAAGACCATTGCCATTATATTGCGTGCTGAAAATCCAAAAGCCAGGTACCAGGACAGCAGTTATGACTTTGGGTCAAATGCCAGGTTCCATCTTAAAAGAACACCAGCCAAAATTTAACTGCTTTAAAAGAAACAATTTACTTAACACCCAGGAGGGTCACATAGACACATGGGAAAGGCAAGCCCCTTCTTTACAAATCTGTGAGCTTCCCATGCAAACAGAGCTGTCACGTTTATTTTTGCCACCTGGTCATCAGCATGGCTCATGTTTTACATCAGTGTGTACTGTTTGAGTGACCATCACAGATCTCCATGTAAGACAGCAAATTTCTCAAGCACCGAAAAAAACCTCCAAAAGCCCCAAAATCTCCTAACTCCCAACTCATACATCTCCTCTGTGTACTCATTTTCTTTCCAAAGGAAGCATGACTAGGACCCCATTGGTCCCAGTACAGGCAGCATCTATGGGATTGGAGGCTACCTTGTTTCTGCAGATCTTCAAGCATCTTTGCAGCAGGTTATATGGCTGAGGTTGCCATGCAAGTCAAAGAAGCATTCCCTGGAAAAGAGATCTGGAGCTGCCTCCCCTCCTTGCCATGTAAAAAACCATTTAGCAAAAGGTTGAAGTGTTTTGTGTAGTGGGGAAAGGGGAAAGGAAAGCAGCCCTGTCTGTTCTCTCCGAGGATGCCTACTTTACTTTGTTATCTCACATTAATGAAATAAAAGCCACAATCTTGGTCTCACCACCTTTACAAATGATAACCACTGAAGACTACACCACCACCCTGTGCTGGCTGGTGGAGGAGAAGGCAGCTACCCCTGGGGCATCTTCCCTGGTTCTATAGCGATGGCAGCATGTGGCTGCTCAGCAGAGGTTGTTCAATAGAAGCACCTTTAATTAAGTGGAGCAAATGCTCATTATGTTAATGAGCTGCCATTTTTGTTACCCGTTCTGCTGAGATGGCCAAAGATAGATGGATGCAAACCAGGCAAGACAAGATCAAGATCTGTTGGTACAGCAGTGGAGGGGGGAACATCTATAATGATGGATTTCTCTTCCTCTATTATAGATAAAGAGACTTTTGTTTTGCTGATGTGATCCTAGTACTTTTCATCGACCCTACATTTGTTTAAATTAAAAGCAAGGAAGGCAGGGATGCTGAGCACTCTGTATCTGGTCAATAGATTCTGTCCAAAATCAATAAAAAGGTGCACAACATACAGAAAGGCATTTTATTAACAGCAGAATTAAGCTGAATTTAATATGAGTGCTTTCTGCTACCTTTTGTATTCAAAATATTTCAGAAAGACATCAAAATAAGTTTATTCACACAGCTTTAATAAAGGTTTAACCCTGCAGCAGAAATAACTAAAAAGTCAGTATTTGCCAGCAGTTACCACAGTGGTGTGTGGCTTATTGTGGTATTCAGGCTGTTGCTAAATCCTCCTGCTGCTCCCTCCACAACAGTGATGAGTGGCCTGTGAAATGAGCACCATGTTTCAAGACTCAAGGTGCTGCAATCTATACTTGGAATGGGGGTGGAGTAAAGGCGCAGGGTGGGGGAAGGTCTCTTCTCTTCTCCTCCAATTCCCCGCAACAGCCCAAATCTAACTCTGAGAAAAAACTGGCCTGTCTTCAACTGTTCAGGAACCCTTTTAGTGAAGACTCAAGCAGGTACAGCCTGCTCTGTGGCCTTTTCATCCCACACCTCCAAGCTCTGAGGGACATACCCAGCATAAGGACAGGAACAGCTGGAACACACTGTGTGCTAGCTGTTGGTCTGCTACGACCACCATGGAAAACACTTGTAGCCCCCTCCCCTCTCAACCTGCTTCAGGGCTAAAGGTAAAGAAACAGCCAACAAGGTTAGTAACTGCCAGCTTTTTTCCCTAGTAGACCTTTCAGACTTCCCTATGTTTCTGTAAAATTCAGCCATGTTTAATGGGTCAGGAAGATGGGGTCAAGCCCTATAAAAGGCCTTTAAAAGGACTCAGTTGAGTCCTTCACTGCTCCGCTCTCCTTGGGACACCCTGACCAGAGCCTGAGCATTGAGCAAGAAGTTCTCACCTGCTGTGCACCAAGCTGCCAGCACCAGGCATAGGCTGCTGGCAGCCCCTGTCCCACAATAACCTCTCCTCCAGCTGGAGCAGGGGCACTTCCACACTCCAGCCATGCACCCTTCCCAACACAGCTGCTGTGGAAGGAAATCATGGGGTAGCACACATGTTTAGCTTAGTGTGCCACCAAATTTCAAGGTCACACATCCCCTAAAGACCCCCTGGACCATCTCCTCCATCACTTCCCAACTGACTTTCACTGCCTTTAGGGTTCACAGTCTCATCTTGCACCTTTTCTTGCTTGCTTTCCCTCAGCTTATCAATACAGAAAATTTTCCTTTTTGTATGCTGTCATCTCTCCTTTACATCGCATTCTTCTCTGCAACCTTCACCATGTGCTCCTCAGGGAAAGGACAAAGTCAGGGGTTGGTTTTAATTGAAGGGAAAAAAAATGAAGGCAGCCCTTAAAGGACTTCTTAGACCTCCAGTTATAAACAGACAGTCCAGTAACTAAAAAAGTAGCTTTTCATGGGAAACACTAAAACACAGGAACACAGTACTGTAAATTCATCTTTTCCATACCCAACTAAGCAGAAAACACAGTAAGCCTGAGCTGCAGAGGGCACAGGAATGGAATATGGGAAACTTATGAGCTCCCAGAATTAAAACATTCCTGCAAAATGGATAGAAATGGCTTGTTGTGGGTCCTTTATGGGAGCAGGAAGGGAACGCAAATGACCTTAAGAAATCTATCAGGGCACATTATTAAGAAACTGGCTCTGTGCTGGGTCTGGGAGCACAAGAAAGGTCTCATCATGCCTGTGCTACCTAATGGCAGAGTCACAGAGGAGCCTCCACTCAGATGAGTTAGGGACAAGCACCTTCTGTCTATTGAAGGAGACTGCAAAACTGACAGAACAACAGTTAAGGGAGAAAAACAGGAAACAAACCCTAGGGTACAAGCAAAAAGGGTACACTAACAAAATGTTTCTGGTCTTACAATCCCAAGTTTTGCAAGCATCAGGCACAATAAGAGCATCATTCACAATGAGGTATCTACAGATAAATTTCATTCTAAACTGTATCAAATAAGGCATCCTAAACTGAATACAAAGTAAACATTTCTAGACTGAGTACAAAATACACATGTAAATACAGACTAACATTGAATGCACTCCCATTAAGGCAGCTATATACAAAGGTGATTTTTAAAACCCATTTTCAAGCCATTCCAAAAATGATAACGTTATGCTCTATGATGATAATATGGCATTCTGCTAGTATATGACTAGAAGGCAGACATACACACAGACATATAATAATGAGACATGAACAGCTTTGCATGCTTTTTACTGTTGTGCTCACACAGTGCTTTTTTTCAAGACTCTTCAAGCATCTATCAAACTCCTCACAACTGCTGGGAGGCAGGAAGCTTCCTCATTTGTAAGACTGTATTTTAAACCTAAAATTGATTTTTTTTCCAAGTTGATATTTGCCTTTTTTTTTTTTTAATTTCTATTCACAGAAATGAGTTTTAGTTCTTGCTCCCCAACCAGTTCTGAGGAACAAGTACATCCAGCTGAGACCTTGTGTGACATATTTAAACCCAGAGCAAATTTTTACGTTCAAGATATAAACCCCAGAAAATAGGGATTTATAATGAAAACACTGACAGGCATTTAATCATAGCCATACTGGTGGGGTTTGCTATACAACATATGAGTCTTACTTTTATTTTCTTTAAGGACACGTGAACAGACATCTGTAATAGTACATCTTTGGTGATACATGATACAGAAAGCTATGAGAGAGTTATAACATACATTATGGAAATTATCTCTCTGAACACAGAAACATACAATATGAAATATTCAGACATACTTAAGTCACACAAAGTTTGACAGCAACTACCGAGCTTTGAACACATCAGACTAAGGTCTTTTCTAGTCTTTTCATTGTTAAAGCCAGATCTGGCAAACATGGACACAGATGATTTCGCTGACATGAGCAGTTTGAGAGTTCAGAGGGACAAATGCATATGAATAACTCCTGTATGTAACTTGTTTGTGACATCTGCTCCTAAAAGCAATCCTTTATGTTAACAGATTACTACTAAAAATCCAATTTTGAGACCCAATAGTTTTCTGCTCACTATTTGTTTCCATTTTACGAAAATGCATTATACTGAAACTTGGAATTAAAAAGATTTAATAAAACAAGTTATGAGAAACCACAGATATTTACTTAATAAAGACTTACACCATATGCCCAGCACCATCTTCATACAGATGTATTGTAGTTTAATCTAATGCTAGAAAAGTATGGTTTCCTACTAAGAGTTATTTCAGTAATTAAACACTTCACAACAATTTAATATTATCTAGGACTTTATTATTCTGAACAGAAGAAACCCCCCAAAGTCTACCCCTGTAATTTCTTCATCATTACTTTTTACTTAATTTTACAAGCACCATAATTTTCTTGATCTACAGAGGAGGAAAAGCCAAATTATCTCATGCAAAACCCGTGATGTAAGCAGCACAATATTCAAAGTGTTAAAGAAATAAAGGATTTTTTGAAAGAAATGAGAACCCATGATAATTAAAAGACACAGCAAAGCAAAATAAGCTATCTTTTTACTTTATAGCTTGGTGGTCTGCTACAGAAAACATATGTACATGGAATCTCTGTAATCATTACTTGTATCAGTTACTTATTGTTATGCATTAAAGCAGCTGAAGTAGTTTTTACATTAAAAGTTTTGGGGGGTTTTGTTGTGGTTTTGGGTTTGGTTGTTTTTTTTAAGATGTAATTTCTGTGAACTAAATCCTGGCAGGTGCTGAGTGCATCCTGCATTTCCAAAGAAATTTAGAGCATTCAACTCTAATAAAGCGGACTCAAGCAGCAACACTTCTACATCACACGACGGACACAATGGAGCTGAAATTATCACTGGCAATGAAGAAATCTTGAACCAATGTGAAGGTAGTTTGTGTACGAGCACAGAGTGATGTGATTTTTCCCAATGCTCAGGGTTTTCTTTAAATACCTGTAAATGTTCATAAGGTCTCACGGTGTACTTTATGCACGAATGACTCCTACATGGGAAGATTTTCATAGAGTGCTAGGTGTGCAGAACAGCATATGCTTAGTGCCATCTACTGGGAAATGCGTGCTTATGGCCTGACTTTACCATGCTGGCTATAAAAAATGTTATGGGCAAACTGCACACACTGAAATGTTCAGTCCTAACTTCAAAAAAAAAAAAAAAGATTAACAAAAAATGCAAATACGGGGCGGAAGCACAGATCCACACTCCTGGTGCTAATCTACAAACAGAGAAAGAGCAAGTAAAACCTCTTCAGTAGCACAACTGATCCAGGGTAACTTGCACATGCTTACAAAATTGTTTTAAAGGAGAGACAAGAGGTCATCCCAATTCTAAGATGCTTCCTAACATTATTTCATTCATTTAAATTTTGGGGAAAATTAATTAGTCCAATTTACACCTTTGCTCTCCTATGCCAAGCTGGCAGGGGCTCCGTAAGGTTGGAAATTCTCCTTCCATATGGAATTTGCCACTGAATATAGAGAACAACCAAAATCCATGCCATTCCACTTAGTGGGCACATCACATGGTGGTGTAGTTGAAGGGTTGCAATTCACACACAACAGGGTGGTGGGAAAAGTACTAACTTAAAGTATTATGTTATAAAAAAGTCATAAAACTCGGGGTGCTTTCTGCTTATTCAAAAGTTAACGTCCCAGTGCACCATGGCATTTAAGCAGATGTTGCCTCTAGATCCCGTTCCCATGTTTAATTTGATACATGCTACATACCATTTACTTGCAACCCCCCTCAATACACCACATGCAAAAAACAAAACCAAAGGCAGAGCAAGCCTACATCAATTTATAAGCATCTGGGGAATTTAGATTACTCTTAAAATATGTGAGAAATGTGATTGTGCATTATTCCACTATTAGCAGACTAATTTGGGATATTATACATATATGTTTTTTATATATATATATATAATGCAGCCAGTCAGCGGCACTCAATCTATTAATGTTTGCACAGTTGTGGATCAAAGGGACAAAAATAAACAGTAGTGTTATGAGCTTTTTATTCCAAAATATGACTACTGGATTATGCTAGAAAAAATGGTTTGACCAAGTAGCTAATGTAGTGCTTTGCAAACAGGTACACAACAACAAAACCTCCCATGGCCTGTGTTTCTAGCCAACTTCAATATCTCCTTTCCAGAGCAGGAACAAAAAGGCCAGAAGGCTGAGTGCCCCCATTTTAAGACAGACACCAGCAGTATGAGCACACATCAAAAAGTGCATAACGGGGACTAAGGAAATTTGCTTACCCTGTATTTTTAGGATTTTAAATCTGGCTCAGCAGCAAATATAACAGGAAACCAAGGTCAGGCTGACACAATGTGAGCTATTCTCTGTCTTCCTCAATATGTGTTTGCATCTCCTATCTAGGTTAATGGGAGTTTTGTGCACATGTGGGGGGAAACAGAACACAAATGCTGCAAATATTGGACTCAGATTTAGTTCAAATAAAGTACAATCAGCTTTAGAAAACCCATCAGCTTGAAAACCGATGTCTTATCACTGAAAAGATCTTTAAAACATCACCTCCATATGCCTGTTAAGTCCAGCTCTGGGAAAAAAGTGCTTGTAACATTTTGCAATCTTATGAACCAGTTGCGAGTGTAGTTCAAACACTCAGTATTTGTTCTTTTTTTATTCTTTAAATACTAATCGGCTAGTATTGTATCTCTTTTATTTGGGTGTCGAGAAAATCCCTAGTAATGTTCAGAATTGGCTCAGTGAAGCTTTTATTTTCTCCCACAGAACCATGTATGCTGACATTATTATGCAGACTTCAGAGATGCTGTTGCTGTTTAAGTGAAGCACAAAACAGTTTGGCTTCAAGGTTTTCATGGTTTAACCAATCCATGGAGATAAGGTCCTATTAGGTCTTTCACAGACCTAATAGCAGAACCTGGACCTTACATGAACCATGCAGCTGCATCTGGGCATTAAACTGCATGTTTCCCTTGATTTATTTAAAGTGTCATGTTTCTAAAGAAAATGCTGTCAGAGGAATGAAAGAATTCAGTTTAAATTCTGCACATTTTGTACATAATTTTCAATGCAACATATTTTGACTTTGAATAAAAATGTAAAAAAGGACACATGGAGTGTAACTATGGTATAATGCTAAAGATTTTGGAAAATATTTTTCAGCCCTGTAATTTAATCGCAATCTATATGCTAAATTCTTCAGTTCATCTTAAAAAATATAAACTGCATTTAATAAATTATTTTCAGTTTAATTTCACAGTTTTTTCCAAGAATGAGGAAAATCATCTAAAATTTAAGAGAGAATATGTTGGGCAAGGAAGTCAGACAGCACTTCCAAGCATCCTAAAATCACTGATATGAAAAGCACTCAATCCAGTGACTTTCACACACACACACACACACACACAGAAAAAAAAGCAATCAAACTTCTGGTTCAAAGGTTAAATTTAAACAAACCAGAGCAACCCATAGCACATCATTTCCTGCAGCAGAGACACCATTCCTAAGAGGGCCTTCATTACACATGACACCACAAGCAGCACCCATTCAACCTGAGGGAAGCCCACAGGCTCGCAGGGCCACTGGCTGGCTCTTTGTCACCAAATGCAGCAGGTTGAATGCAGACATCACTGTGATATCCTCACCAACAAAACCAGAGGCAAAGAACAGGGGCAAGAGCTGAGTAGGGAAGAAAAAAGAAAAAAAAAAAAA
>NDXB01007438.1:93705-120925 GCA_002631895.1 Agapornis roseicollis | reverse complement strand
TTTAAGAGAAAAAAAAAAAAAAAAAAGGAAAAGGCAGGAAATAATTCTCATTGTAAACTGTCCATGACATATATTTAAATAATCTTCCGGCCAGTTTAAATATAGCAAACAGAGAGATGGCAGCCGCGAGATTTTATTTTAGAAGGATTTAATGCATGAATACCAATTGTTTCATTTACCCCGCGATGGGAAAGAGGAAACGCAGCTGCCTTATAGCCCACCCATTCATAGCTGCAGCTCGCTTCGGAAGGTTATGTGACATCAGAAGGTTATGTGACACTGTGGAGCAGAGCCAGCCCTCACTGAAGTCAGTTCTGAAGCTCTGACAGATGCTGGCAGAAGCAGGAATGGGCTCCAGTCGCATAATGAGCCGCAGGGCAGGATTCCCACTCTCCTCCCAGGTGCCCTCTGTCTTTTTTTGCATGTAGCAGCACAGGAGCCGCGGATGTGGGACCTGACAATGCCCAGAGACAGGTCGAGCAGTGGCCAGAGCAGAGGCCATCAGCAGCCCAGGGCACAAACCAGCAATGGCTCAGAGCAGGGGCTAGCACTGCCCACAGCAGGGGTCTGCCCTGGGCTTCCACAGCCAGAGGGAAGCTGGCCACAGCTCATCCTGACGGAGCCGCACACAGCGCCCAGCCATACTTATTACGGAACCAGCCTGGAGCGTATCTGACTGAACCCGCTTGCATTAACATGCCTGAACTCTGACTTATCCAAACTGAACTCGCTGCGAAACCCAAACATCTCCGTGCTGCTGATCGGCGGCAAAGAGGGGAGGCAGTGGGCGCTGCACGGCGGGCAGTCCCGGAGAGACATTACTCAGGAATAAACGTATCATTGTCACGACTGAGTGCAGAGCTGCGTAAAGAGAAAGAACGGAACAGAGCCCCTCCGGCGCAGACTGCCGGACACAGCACACCACGGGCCTGGCGGAGTCACGCCACAAGCGCTGGGTCCCCAAGGCCGCCTTCCCCAGGCGGCGGGCAGTGCAGAGGGCTCTGCACCTCTGCCGGTACCGTTCCGTGCCCCTCTCCGACCGCCCCGCCGGGTCCCGCCCGCAGCGGCACCGCGCTCCCTCCGCCGGCCCGCTCAGCGGCGCCGCCTGGCGGCTTCGGCCTGGCACCGCCCGGCCCACGGTGCCCCTGCCGCCATTATCCCTGAGCCACGGCGCACACGGAGTGCCTTCAGCGCCTGGCTCCAGCCGTGTAGTGTTCCGAAGCGGCTGTTTCAGACCCGTAGCACCGATAACCATAGCGTGCCGAAGGGCTGACGGCACCTTCATGGCGAGGTCCTCCCTGGCCCTGCCTGTATGATAGAGCTACACATCTGTATGAAGGCAGGCGACTTGGCCAGACACAGGCACCTGACATGCATGGCACAGAGGTGAGGCGCACATGGCCTGACCTTCCCCTCACACATCCCCCATGGTCCAGGACTAAGCTCCCAGTCCAGCACCACCTCCCTGCTCCCCTCCATCAGAACCACGACTCCCTCAAGTGTAAACAGCCTAAAGGAAATTACCTGAAATTCCCGAGGATTATACAATAGATTCTGACCTCTTGAAAATGTCAAGTATTTCAGCATTCACCAAGATATTGCTATGTAGTTTCGAGTATTCATAAAGACTCAAAGTATATATAAGTCCTGAAAGCCCAATAAAATATAACTGAGTGTTCATGAAAGTACTTTATTGCAGTTAACATATTTTATGCCTTTATTTCTGATGTTTTGATCACTATTTCTATTTACCCTGTACATTAGAGCAGTGCCCAGTAATTTCAAGTAGGAGGGGACCTCCTGATGCAAGGTACAGGCCAACAAACCCCTGCTGCGGGGGGCTTATGGACCATGGTAAGAGGTGCTTGTAAAGCATCAGTGAAGGGCAGAGCACAGTCAAGCTCAGCACAATTAACACATTTGGTTTGGATGTGCTTCATCCCTACCTGCCAACTCCAGAACAGGCTGAGGGAGAATGATGGTAATGGTTTGTGATGGGTTAAGATCTTTCCACTGTTCTTTCTGCAGCTGATGCAGGCTTGGCCATAGCTTTCAACAGGTTAAAGAACTGGGTTTGCATCTCAGACTCATTAAATGGGAACAGCCAGAGCACAAGAAACATGGGAAGAAAACACCATCCTGAAAACATCGTGTGTGGTTTAAACCTCTGTGCTGTGCACACCCAGACCTTTCCAGGTTAAGCCAAGATCCCATGCTGGTGCTGGAGGCACCTGCCTCAGCCGCAAGGGAGCCTACCCATGCCACACAGCACTCCACATCACCAGCACTGGGACCAGTGGCCTGGAGACAGCAACCTGCTGATGTGACTGGCGCATGCCTGAGCCACAGTGGTTACTGCAGCATTGCCCTCCCACCACACAGTTGTCACCGCCACATCATCATTACAGCCCTGCAATGTGCCACTTACTGTGGCAGGAGAGAAGCTCCATGAAGAGGTGAGAACAAAACTCACACTCCAGGGAAGAGGTGATGCCACTTACAGATCACAGAATGCCTAGGATTGGAAGGGACCTTAGGGATCATCCAGTTCTGACCCCCGTGCCATGGGCAGGGACACCTCCCACTAGAACTTGTTGCTCAAAGCTCAGTCCAACCTGGCCTTGAACACTTCCAAGGATAGGGCAGCCACAGCTTCTCTGGGTATCCTGTGCCAATGCCTCACCACCCTCATACTAAAGAATTTCTTCTTAATATCTAATTAAATCTCCTTTCTCTTCTAGCTTAAAGCCATTCCCCCTTGCCCTGTCACTACATGTCCTTGTGAAAAGTCCCTCTACAGACCCCTTGTAGCCTCCTTTAGGTACCATAAGACTTGGTTTTGTTGTTTTGGTTTTTTAAACGCCTGCTGCTTGCTGCACTGCCTGCAACACCCCGCACACTGCTGGCTCCTCCACAGTTGCCCTGCAGTGTCACCAGACCTCCCGGAGCCCCCTCACCACACTGCAATCTTTAACCTAGCACAGCGTGAGCCAGCATGGATCATGGATCTTTCACCTGCCCAGCTCTCCTAAGATGGACACTATACTCAGAGGTAGCTTGTAAATCCTATCATTATAGATCAAACAAATATAGCAGTAACTATATCATTAAGTGTGCTCCAGGAGCCTTTTGCTACAATGATACGCATTGCAACTCCAGGAAAGCCCTCCTTTTAGGATGTTGACATCCTAATGTTGGCATATGTTAAAGTATTGCCAGCTTTCAAGAGCTTCTATATTGTCAATTGCAAAATATTCAGAAATCACAAGGTTGGCCCCCAAATAAATATGAGCTGTAAAATCATACAGGGGGTCTGCCAAATTTGCCCTTTGGAAATTAAGACCTTTGCAATTACTCACGTTTTCTCAACCTCTGCAACTAAAGAAATTTCTTTGGGGCAGGGATAACTTGAGAGATTAAATTCTGATATCACACCTTGCTTTTAAAAGCTGTAAGGGAAACACTGAAAACTCAGGGGCTGATAACACTGGTTTCAGTTTTTCCATAGACAGTGTTTTTCCTGACAACTCAGGTCCAGAATTCCTAAAATTACATAAGAATCTCAGCTCTCAGAAGAAAAATGTGAAGTTTAAGCCCTCCACAAGTAAATAACCACACACACACACAGATTCTTAAGGGAGCAATCTTTTTTTTTTCCTTGCCCCAATAAAGAGACCTTAATAGTGTGAGGCTTCTACTTTTTTCCAATTTCCCTCCCCCATCCCGAAGTCTGTGGCCCCATTTGGAGGGCAGGAAACAATTAGAGATAGGTACACACTAGCCAGAGAGCCAGGCTCTTGTCAGGAATTTCTGTATCACTGGAAAAAGCAAAGAGCAAAAATATTGCCACACTGGAGAAACCCAAACAACCAGAAGTTAGAAGACAGTGAAGGCTTGTGAGTCTGCTATGCTCAAGTGTTACATTAACAGTCTAATTTTAATCAATATTTGTTTTGTTAAGTTCCTCCAGTCCGGCAGTAAGCTCAAACAGTTGTCTTGCAAAGGCTTTATTTATTTATCTACTTTGACATAAATCAAAATATAACCAAATGTTTCACTGATAAAGCTTAGTGGAATACTTAACATAAACATTTATTCCAGCCTTTGGATCTTTTTTTATGCTTTATTTGGGTTTTGCTCACATAATGCTGCTGCCAGTCAGATTCAGCAGACTGAACAGAGCAACCACCAGATACTGCAGAACAAAAAGTGCAGCCTAGAGAGAACCACGCGAACAACTATTTCAGTGTATCATGGGTTGCTGTGTCTAAACAGTTATTTACTCCGCATTTTCCCTGAACACATTCTCTGCTAACACCAAACCCATTGGTCTCTCCTGCTCTCTCCATGGCACTTGGCAGTTTTTAGGGACTTCACTATTTGTGGTAAATGTCTTAAGTTTGTTGTGGTGTGTGCTAAGGTGGGGGTAAAGACAGTATTTAATAGCTTGTAAGGAGAAGTTTAATGGGGTCTGATGCAGTAACCATCACCAAGCTGCCAGCTGTAGCAGGAGACTGGAGCTCAGCACCAGGGGATGAGGACTGCTAGTATTATTCATTGAGAAAAGAAGAGTTCCAGTTACCTCTTATATCCATCTCAAAAAACTAGCACCCTCTGCAGTGCACACAGTATTCTCAAACAGAAACACCTCACAACCTGGGCTAACCATCCCTTCCGCCCTGACCTCCCAGCACCCTGCTAGAACAACAAGGAGGCAACCTTCAGCCCTCAAAAAAACCCACACACCCCCTGTGAATATGCATTTGTGCTTTATAATTACATTTTTAGACATCTGCATGCCCCTAAGCATTGCACTGGATTTGAAACGTTGAGCTCAAAATCGTAAAGCTAACTGACAAGACCTTTGGAAATTCACTTTTAAAGAGAGGTTTTCAGGCTGTGGACTTTCATGTGCTTATACATCCACTGATAATGCAAACCAGGTGTCTTCACAAGTTCATGATCTGCTATTAAAATATCTTGCAACAGCCCACTGTCAGAGAGTGAACTACTTTAATCACTAACAGCTAACAACATGCAGCAAAACATGGGTATCTGTAAATACAAGCTTCCCAAAAGCTTATTGAAGAGGCATAAAACATTCTAAAAGAAACTAATTATGTTAGCCTTATGGGTCTACAAAAGTACTGCAGCCTTTAACTTGCATGCTTGTCTGCATATACTTTTCCCCCCCTCATACGGTAGTAGCTTCTCAGTTACAGCCACAGAAATCAAAAGTATTAGACCTGAATTCCCACATCACTTCTAACATTCTCAAGTCAAGCATGTTCTGCTTAGCTGTTTGTGCTGGAATGTGCAAACTGAATAGCAACCCAGTCTACTTTTAGGAAGTTTATACTGTGCCCTGATAAAAGAGGTAATTACTGCCATACCTCATAATATTTGAGTGGAACACCAGGAAATGTCAAGCTTTAAACTTGAAGTTAGCACTACCCGTGGAGAGGAGCCTGAACAGTGAAGTTCAAAACACTTTGGCTTTCTTGAATTTTACATATTTACATTTATTTACATATTCTCTTATGCTGGATTTTCTTCTTAAACCCCTTCCATAGCATCTGAGTGTATTTATCATAGAAACTCAAACCTAAACCACACACCTTTCTGCAATAAAGAATGCACAGTAAGAGGGTTTCCTGTGCCAACCTGGCTTCAGGATACTGTCAGATTCAGTGTGGCACACGCTGTGGCTGCTCATGCTCGAGGGGTGAAGGAGGTCCTCCCCTGCTCTTACTGCTTCTTCACCATGCCCACAGCACTGCCCTCTTTCTCCTGTGAAATGGGGTAATAAAGCCCACTCTAGTAATATTACTGACCTAACTCTTTCACATTCTAGCTGGGAAGCTTCAGTACCTTCTATATTCATCATGTTAACAGCTGGATGAACATGGGAAGAAAAAAAGTCTAAAGGTTGAGATCAGACAAAAAATAGAAATCAGGAAAAGAAGATGAGAAAGTATCAGACAGCATGGAAGCGCTGCTCTCCCTGTAGTGGGAATGTATATTCTCACCTGCTCACCAGTTCCACTCTGTGATGTATGGTAACAAGCCTTATGGACTAACCACCCTCCACATTCCATCCTCAGGCTGCATTTAAGTTTCCCATTGAGGTGAATCAGAGATCTTTTTAGGAATGCAGCAAAGGCTGCAGCTTTATTACCCAGACATTTGCTTCTCCATCAAAGGAGGATTATCTCGCCAGTAAAATAACCATTAAAACCTTGGAAAACAAACCAGAGTCTGAAACCTCTGTACACAATTCAGGGTAATTTTACTGATTTCAGTTGTTGAGGAGAAAAAATATGCTAAGTAATGAGGTAGGGCTCCATATGTCTGTGAGTCTGCATTTATATTAGAATGGTTATCCAGGACAGCAAAATTATTTATAAAAGACAAATGCTACACCTGAGCGAAGAGGTGTATTTAATTTTCATTTAATAACTGATTTATCATGGAATCACAGAATGGTGAGATTTGAGCTGACATTCTCTGTAGCATCAGCTGCCAAAGATGGGAAGCTCACAATCCTTTACAGGAATACCCCTCTTTGTATGCTGAACTGGTCACTACAGTGCTCCCGTCTCCAGCTACTGAAAGATCAGTTTGGCAACTGGTGTGCTGGTGTAACTAAAGCCCAGAGATGTGTCCAGGGCCCAAACTGAAAAAGCCTGAGATGTGAGACGACAATCAAAACAAAGGGGATTTTGCAAGTTGCACCCTCCCAAAACGTGAGAAGGGGGAAAGCACATTAATGCCTCCCTGTTCTGCAACTGCTCCCACAAAGGAGAGATTCATGAGGCTGAATTTTCCTTGTTTTACTACTTAACGTTTGCACACAGCAGAGCAGTGGGACTGTCCCCTCTGAGCAGCAAAGGACATGACCTTATACAGTGGGGATGACGAGGACACCCATGCTACAGTGAGTACAAGGGGAGGAGAGAGTTAATTAGTTTTTTAAGTAATACAAAAGTTAAGAAGGTCCTTGCTCAAGGGACTCTGGCTTGGTCTTTAAGGAGGGGTGTAAAATGGAAGATTTCATCAATGTAAAGACAAGACACTGCAAGCATTGTGGGCAACATGAAATGGCAAGTGCAAAGTGGAACTGCAGAGACAATACAAACTGTGGAGAGACCCCAAGGAGAAGAGACTAGACAAGTGAGGTATCCCCAAGCCTGGGATGAAAGAGATTCTTGGCTAAAGGCAGAAACCAGCAGGTCTCTGAGCCTTGCAAGCACTCACACATCTGCTGCCTGCAGACAGTTTCCCAATAGTTATGACTGGCAATACTTCCCAAAGGAGAGCAAATATAGGTCAGTTGGGATTTTCCCCTGTCCATTCCTGCTCCTCCCAGATCTGATGCACTAAAATAGCGCTGAGCTGCACTTTCATTTTCCCTGACTTGGTAGCCTGCCAACACACAGCACATTCCTTTTACGGCAGTGAGTTTATAACTACAGCAGTCATAAACTAGTCTTAAATGGGTCTTTTCCGAGAATCACGATCCTTTCAACATCTTAAAAATATCTAATCTTTTCCATTCCAGGCAGTCCTCTCTGGCACAGTGGTAACGATTTAATTGCTTCTGGTGCTCAGATGAGGAGATATAAGTGTTCTGGAAGTAACCTCTTAATTTAACAATTCCTAACAGCCAGCCCAAAAGCTGTTTGTGTTCCTCCCAGTAAAGTATTCATTTTCAGAACTAAAAGAAAAAACAAAGCTTAAAAATTTCTGGGTTACTGCTATGGATAGATCTATACAAGAGGTACTCTAGCACTGAAGACATGATGCCTATTTTTACTATCAGGCTAATTCAATACTCTTCCTCTTCATCAGTATTTACCTTTTTAAGCTTACCAACGCAGTGGAGCTAACAAGCTTTCTATTCAGTTTTCAATTTGCGACAAACCCCATGCATCCTTTACCAAAAGGTGAAGTACAACTTTATCTTTTAGCAGTGAACAGAAGCCCTTCAAAAGAATTTCTGTTCTGCTTTTCTGAAGCAACTTTGCATTAGTTTTTACTTCTCAAAGAAAAAGAGACAAATTCTAAAGATTAAACAAATACATCTTCTGGAATGGGAGTTCATTTACATTGTGTTACACAGTGCTCCTATAACTCAGTAGACTTCTTCCTCGTCTCACAAAGCTTACCTGCCTGGATAACCATACACAATAGATATGTGATACCAGCCGTTCCTCTTAGGTAGAATATCTCATAAAAATGAAGCAAAGAGAAAGCCTCCAGATGAGAAGTGGTCTGACTTCACAGCACTTCTAATCCTAAACATCAAGAAAGTGCACTCATTTGAAAAGAGCATCATCTCACTCATTCCTAAAATGAGAGGAATGAAAACCAGCCCTGTCTAGTTTGCTGACTGTGCACTCCTGTCCCGCATGGCACAGATGCGTTGTGGTGCATGAGGCATGACAGAAAGGAAGCTGTCACCTCTGCTGCACAGAGCAGCTGAATTCTGAATCAGTTAAATTTGATGACCCTGTTTCAAGAACCACTGTAAGGAAATGCAGAAATGATGCTTTCTAGTCTAAGGTCCCTGAAACCAGATGTGATTTCAGCCATAGCTTTAGCCTCTGATTTAACCATCTCTCAGAGTAAAATCTGCATCAGGGAATAAAAACAACCAAAGAACAACAACATTCCCTGCCACAGCAGCAAACTAAAGCGTCCTCAATGCAGGTACAGATGTCATGGGGTTGTTACAGTGAATACAGGAATTACCATAGGAACTACCTGGCTAGCAGGCTCTTTCAATTGAAAAAGTGGTTGGTACTAATATCTGTCTACATGTATGTATATATTGTGCCTCAAATGCCACGCACCCTCCTAGAATAGAAAACTTCCAGTGCAAAAGACACACACAGATGCATATCAGCCTGTGTTATTTCATTCAGCATTCAGTTCTTCAGCACTTGAAAGCTGAATTATCTCCCTATATTTTATAATATACTATGTGAGAAAATGTAATTTTTAGATCAGTGAATCAGACCTGACTGCGATCTCTCATTTTGTACAACAGCTCACAAGGAAACACTGTTAACTGGCATAACTACAGTTCAGGCTGTTCAGGTTGGTTGTTTCTTTTTTTTATCAACCCAGCTACTAGAACAGCATTTCGAATTGTAGACATCATCGTTGCCAATCCCTCCACAGCAGCCTCCCTTACATGGAAATTTTCTACGTGGCTTTCTCCACAAGCCAATACCGCTTATTACCACAGAGAGGAGCCATCTCCCTTCCATAAAATCAGGTGTTGCACAATCTCCTCATAATTTATCCTTCAAATACAATCCTTCAGCGCACAGAAGTCTATGGATATATCAAGAGGATAAAAGCACTCTTTAGAAATGTACCTTTGATCACACAGACTGCGTCACAAAGGTAATGCAGAGCAGCATTATGCACATCCAAGATAAAGCTCAGCCTTTTATCCAAAAATAGTTTAAAAAGATAGAGCATAAACAAATTCTGATATTGCACAAAGAAACCTAAAAGAATGGCTCACACACTGTAACCATCCTAAACCCAAAGAGCCTTTACGTAGCTGAAAATAACAAATTAAAAGAACATCTAATCCACGCCAAAATCAAATTCCAGCAGGTAGAACAGAAACTTCTACATTTTCCCTGGTCAGAGATATGCATTTATTTTTATGAACAGCAGTGAGAAGACACTACAGCAAATAAGGAAAAAGTATTTAGCTTTATACTGTGAATCTTCTTTGAACTTCTGGTATAATCAGTTAATACTGAATGTCAATGACTCAAAAATGAGAGAGCAAAGAAAACTATTTCTCTCCTAATAGCAATAAATTTGATCCAAATTTAAAGATTATTTAATTTTGAACCACTGCCAAGGTGGATTAGTTTAACAAACACTTTTATTTGCATTTCTGTAACACAAATCTTTGCTTGGTTGGGCTGTCATTAAGTATCGTGATTGGTAAAATACATATATAATTGCCACTACTTAATAACCAGGATTATATGTATATCTGCCTGTATTTAGATAAGTACAGGGACAGAAATACTTATTCAGGACTCTTTATCCTTCTTACAAGAGCAAATGTTCAAAGACAAACTTTTATCAATGAAAAATGTTACCTGGAGTCCATGTGAGCAGAATTCCAGTTTTCATTCCCGTGCAGTTTAAAAATCCACAAACTTATTTTGGTTTTTTTTTGTTTGGTTGGTTGGTTTTTTTTTTTAAATTAACTAACCATATTTACACGGATGTGTGGGACAAGCACCTGCACCTCCAGGCATCCTTGAGCTATTTCTCAATTCATGAACAAGAGAAGTATTAATTCAGGCTAAATGTATTACTTTAGAATCGGCTTTGATTATTTCCTTTCTCTTCAGTACTCTCTCAAGTGTCCAGAATGCAAAGGTATCTCCTCCACTTGTTTAATTGGCTGAAAATGTTTATTAAACATCGCTGGTTTTAAATACACATTTCCCAGCCATACATGCACTCAAAAAAAGAAGACAATACTCATCTGATACCGACCAGCTAGCCTTGCAGCCAACAGGAACTATGCAAAACCTTTCTACATAGCAAAAAGTACTTACCTTTGGCAAAAACATGAATACTTTCACCTGCTCTGTTGGAATGAGCAGAACAGTGCCAGGGCTGATGCAGCCCACAGTCCTGCATGGAACACCTTAGACCAGGATTGATGCAGCCCCACAGTTCTACACAGAGCCCCCCCAGACCCACATGTCTAAGGCTGGCAGCAGCCCCCAGTCCTCCACAGAGCCCCACCACCCCCACCCCCCACCCTCCCCAGACCCACACCAGGGCTGCCTTTACCAATGCAGCTAGCTCACAGGTTAGGTACACTGCTCAGTTCAGCAGCTCTCATTTGGCGGGTCAGCGGGGGAACCAACCAGGGGCAGCCACCAACTTTGTTCTCTTCCCTCAGCCTTTTGCTGGTTTCAAAGCTTTGCAGTTCAGCTTCCCACCTGGATGAAGATTCTAAACCAGATTCAGATGTTTGCTATGTATGATCTGTTCTGAGAAGTGACATCTGCTCCACTTCCTTCAGCAGAGGCAGCAGCACAGCACCCGCAGGGAGCTCCTCCTGCTGAAGCCCGCTGTCAGGAACTTCATTGCCCCAAAATACAGTTTGTTTCTGCCCTACTTGGACTCGTGCTCCAAAAAAGGAAACCCTGCACTTGAAACATTGGGGGTCCCTCTTTCCCCTCTTGGTGCTGACATTTCATTCAGGCATTCCTCAGCGACTCAGCCATGCCTTCACAGCATCCTCAGTCCCAGCACAGGACCGCTGCCCTCCCACAGTTCACTTCAGTACATCCCAATGCTGAGCGTGCAACCTTCAGCACCCCTTCTCAAGCTGAAACAAGGGATGTACTCTGTGGTTTTCCTAAACAATAATTACTGGTTGGAATTCTGGTATGTTTGTTTGGTAGGTTATTTTTATAGCATTGGTATATATGTAGAGAATGATTCTCATTCTCTTACATTTATATGTGTATTTATATGTAAATTGACAGATAAAAATTATCTAGATCTCTGGAAACCTTATGTAGTCGTTAGGCAAAACAAATAAGAAAATAATACAAGGGCATGTAGTGACAGAATAAGGGAGAATGGTTTTAAACTAGAAGAGGGGAGATTTAGATTAGACATTAGGGAGAAGCTCTTCCCTGTGAGGGTGCTGAGGCACTGGCACAGGGTGCCCAGAGAAGCTGTGGCTGCCCCATCCCTGGCAGTGTTCAAGGCTAGGTTGGACAGGGCTTTGAGCAACCTGGTCTAGTGAAAGGTGTCCCTGCCTGTGGCCGGTGTGTTGGAACTGGAGGAGCTTTAAGGTCCCTTCCAACCCAAACCATTCTATGATTCCATGATTCCATAGTAAACCATAAGCTATGATGAGTGAAGCCCATCTGCAAATTTCACTATTTGTAACTGCATAAAGCAAGCAACACACACAAGGTGTTCAGGTTAGAAACAGGCTGACTACCCAGATGACCTTCCATGGCAATATATTTGAGAGACTTTTTAAGAAACAGAGGTCATCATCTGAAGCAGCCACAGTGACTGATTTTGAATCACTGAAATCTGTTGCACAGACCTTGCTCTTCACACAGGTTGTCAGTGGAGCATCAGTCACTTGCCTCTGCAGTGAACTGTCTTGTCAATGAAGCTGCACAAGCCGCTTTTTTTTTTTTTGAGAGAGAACTTTATCAAAACCTATGAAGCTTTCCGTCTCACACTTAGAAACTCAATTCAGGTGCATTAGCTGGATAAATATGAGACTGAAATTAGGCACACTAATTCTGAATCACTATATTCATGAGTGATTCATCTTCTCATGAGTAAGATAATGGAGCTATCTTGTGCGTCTGCAACTTTTGTCTGTGGTTGCTCCTCCTCTGACAGGCTAGGAAATTTATCCTACAGCGTTTTGGAAACAAGCTGGGGCAATCACTCAGCAAAGAGCAAGCACCCTGGAGGACTTCTGAAAGGCTTTTCCTTTTCTGAAAGCCTGGGAGCAAGCTGACAATATCCATTTCTAAAAAGGGGGAAAAGAGCAACTGATGAAGCACACAGCCATAGCCTTCCTTAAGCACCCAGAAAGCTTTTGAAACAAGTTTCTAAACAATCCATAAACAGGCAACTGAAACTTAGAAGAGTGATCAGCTGCCAAGATGGACTTGCCTGAATCTCACCCCATCAACAAATGTATTTTCCTTCCTTCCTTCTATTCTGCAGGCAGAAGGAAAGCAGTAAATACAACAAATCTCAAATATACTTTTTCACAGAGCAAGCTGGAAAGCACCTTCCTTCAGGATCAAGGTCCTGTAACATGGGTGCAGAGCTGCTTGAAAAAACACATTCATCCAGCACTTTTACTGACTAGGGTTAGAACCCAGCACGTGGTCTGAGTAAAACTGCAGAGACACCACCCCGGAAGGAGTATGATGCACTCTAAAGAGCTCAACAGGATGTCCTTAATAAAGTGAAGAAACAGTCAAAAATCAGTAAAATAAAAGTCAATACAGCCAAGTACAAAGAACCACCTTTGGACTTTAAAGGAAATCCTCAAACACATAAAACTAAAAGGAAGAATTTCAGACCAAGAGTAGTACTGCAGAAAAGGATGTCAAGGTTACAGCGACAAAAAATTGAGCTAAGGGTGAACCTATTAAAAGAAAAACAAAAACCACAAAACAAGACAAATGACAGTCTGGAATTTATTAATAAAGAGAAGAGTCAAACAGAACAGCTCAGGAGGGGCTGGGCAGGAAATCTGCTCCCCTCAGGCACAGTGAGGTATCAACTGGATTACGCCCGCTGGCTGGAGAAATAGGCCAGAGGCAACTGAGTGAAGTCCAGAGGAGGAACAAAGAAAAGAGTGGTTCAGAAAAGCAAATCCCCACAAACATTTTTTTTAAGAACTTTGTTTAGTCTACAGGAGTGAGTGCAGAGATGGTATAATGCTCCGCAAACCTGCATCTTGTCTTAAATAGCATTACATCACTCAGCTATTACACTGCCTGTGTTACTGTCACAGTCATTACTTGACTGTCATTAGATAAAAATCTACTGCTCTGCAATTCATATGTAACAGAGCAACAAAAAAGGCTTGTTTTCCCCCAGACAGCTACTGGATTTCACATTTTAAAAGACTTCATGGGCAGAGTCTTAGGGTATAGCAAAGTATCCTTTGTAAACCTTCCCAGCATGGTTCAACAACTGCTAAAATAGTTTGGTACAATCCAGCACCTCACAAGTTCAGAGGCAAGTAGGAGAGCTGCCTTGTGGTTTGGGATGAGTGATGCCAGGTTCTAATAGGAGATAGAAACCAGCAGCATCTGATGGGTCCCTTCCTGAAGGAGCCACTAATGCGCTACACAAGTTGGTGGTGATCTTGTTCCTTACATGTGCTTGCTTTTAAGTAAAAGCAAGAACACATAAACCAAGTACGTACACTGACAATTAGGTTTCTCTTATGTTAGAAGGTGTGCAGTCACCACAGTGTATTTTTCCACTGTATATACAGAAGACCTAATGAAACAGTAATTTAAATCCTCAACGCAAATAGGAAAAAAAAGAAGGTACAGTCTAAAAGTACAGTTCCCACAGCAAGCAGTTAAATACTAAGGCTCTGATCAAAAGGGCTGATTTTCTTTTTCTGCAGCCACTTGAAAGCCAAGATGATAAAGCTACAGAAAACCCAAATCACTACTTGTGGAGCTTCTGAATTTGCATCTCAGGGCTTTAACTTTACAGAGCTGGCTCATCCACCTCAGCTTTCCTGCCTGTCCCTGAGCTGGCAGCCTATGCATCTGTTTCCATCTTATTCCCTTCTCTCCCTCCAACTCCTGCTATGGCTACTGGCAGCACTGTTGGTGCAACAGAGCAGAAGCCCAAGCCACTATCTGATCTGCAAGCCTCGGTTTCAGCATCATGAAGACACTGAATCCGTGCACTGCTGGATCACTCACTAGTGCAAATCTAACTTGCACTAGGTGTTAGCTGTGACTGCTTGTCATCAGGACACATAAGGAGGGATCTGCATTGGGTTTATGTTTAACATCAAGCTTCTACCCAGCAGCAGGATGGTGACAATCTGACCTGGATGGCAAAGCCTGCTTGGGCAAAGTTAACCATTTTTCTTAGCTGATTTGAGCAAGTACAGCAAGTTTACATCAGACCAACACTTGCTCTTGAACCTGCCACAGGAAGCCCAAGGCCAGACTCTATGCTGTCAAACACTGCTGCATGGACTGAAAGGGACATCCACATGGCTTACACCCCAGCCAACCACATGGGTCCTCAAAGTGTTAAATCACCTGCACTCTCCGTGTGTGCAGAAAGGAACAAGAACAGGGCAATCCCTCAGCCAGGCCCAACATTTTCTGTGCTGTTTTGTTTGGCCACGACTGGCACAGATCACATCCCCAGGAAGCTGCTAAGGTTCCTTGTGTTGATTTTACTTTTTTTTTCCATTCTCATTGTGCAGTTGGAGTGAAGGTAGTGGCATTTGCCAGCTACTTTCCATCAGCACTATTGTTATTGCCTGGTAGCAGGGATTTGTTTTCCATCAGGTGAAACACAAAGGCGTTACCCCTGTTTGAAAGAGCAGAGTCAAAAGAGACCCCTGGGAAAATACCTCTAAATGCCATGCACAACACTTTTAAGATCTCTTGGATGTGGTACTACATCCCAACAGAACAATGTGTTAGCACACTACATACATTCTGCTAAGCTGCTGTCTAGATTTCAAATAAATCATTAATCCTGGTGTTCCAACGCTACTGAAGGAGTGAACTGGACAGCTCTGCAGAAGACCCATCCTTGGACTCTGTGCAATGCTCAGAAGTTGAATCATGTTTAAATCCCAAACTTAGTGGAAAGATCACTTCCAGGGCTCAGCCTAAATAAAGAAGTACTTATGCTATTACTCATGTTACAAAACAATGCTAAACTATAACCTAAGTCAGTGAAGACAGCAAAACCATGTTAGCGCCTTATAAGTTTCAGCATTGTTCTAGCCTGGTTTGGGCTAGTATCATTCAACTCCTCAGGTCTTAAAGTCGTTACTGAGAAAAGCCTCTTTATCCCCAGTTCCAGTTGCTAGATTGTGTGGTTTTCAGATAATGCTATTGGAACTGAGGTTGCTAAATGAGAACCAGAAGGCTGGAGCTAAGCAGATAAATTATAATTTTCAGTTACCTCACCATAAGTGGCATTCCCAAAGAATTCTTTCTACCCTATTGTCCGACAAAACATAAGGATCACCATCTTTACAGATTAAGGACACAAAAATTCCCATTAAAACCCAGACTGACATTTTTCATCTTCTGGTATAAGTTACTGATGAAGTATGTGCTCCCTTCCTTTTCTTAAGTGGTTGGTTGGAAGTTATTTTTAAAACATTGCTGGTTGGTTACACATTCACAAATTTCCATGAAGGAGGACTTCAGTCTTTAGTTTTATGTTGTTTTGGTGTGGGGTTTTTTAGCTAGTACATATTAATAGTTCACTGAGAACCTTTCTGAGGCAAATGAAGCATCCAAAAAGATAATACAATCCCAACAAAGCAACAAGAGTGAAGGAAGGAAAAATTAACCTGTAGTCACTCCTTACTCTGAAACCCTAAAAAGAAAAGGCTCAAAAAGCTGGCAATTTTTTTGTTATGTCTTAAAGACCTCCCATTTGTGTAAAGAAAGTAGCTTCTAAATAACTCCATGTATGGACATGATTATTCCAGAGCAAGAAACACCCTAGCCCTGGAGCCTGTTCCAAAATAAGCATACCAACTTAAGAGTTACTCAGGGAAAGATAACTCTATACCCAACTTTATTCTACAGTAATTCCTACACATCATCATAAATACCCCAGGAATTTGAGGGTCCAATTTTCTGGGAGTTTTTTTGGCTAAAGGAACACTTAAACAAATCAGGGCTAGACCAAGCTATAATTAGGCTGATGGTTTATCCCACTTTCCTAGGAATTAAAGACTCCAGAGCTGAAGTTCATAGTCTGGGTGCTGTGAAAACTGCAGCTTTTAATAAAATAGAGAAAAAGAATAGAAAAAGGGAGAGATGGTCATCTTCCCAACCTATGACTAATATAATCATCTAGTTGGAACTAGATGATCTTAAGGTCCTTTCCAACCCTAACTATTCTATGATTCTATTCTATAATGCTGCACTCTAAAGAGCCAAAGAGTTGCTCTGTAATGAGGACACACTCACTTGAATTCTGCAGCTCAACAGAGCTACCTCAAAATTGGATGGCTTTGCTGCATCACCGGCTTGTAGCGATGCCAGTCTGATGCAGATCGGCAGACTTCTTAACCTTCTGTCTGAGAAGATTAAATCCTTAACAGAGCGATCTGATCTCTCGCCCTTCTCCCTCCTGTTCCCCTAGCTTTTAGAATAAATAACAAAGGAACCATTAACAATCCCCCTAAAAGGGAATCTTCATTTTCTTCCATTTCTAACATAATAAACAGGCTGGACCTCCAATGACACAGAAACAAGTGTCATCTTACAAAGCTGACAAAGTGTAAGTAGGTAAACAAGATCCTCCCTTACCTTCATAAACATCAGGGCAAAGGACCAAACACCTTCCTCATGGGGAAGTTTCCCTTAACCAACAGCTGTTAGGAATTCTTACAGTATGCACAAACATAAAAATGCGTATTAACCAAATCCCTGTGAGAGCATTTAAATGCCACCACTTGGAAAAATAAGCAAGGTCATTCAGTCAAAAGATTTTATTTTTGTCCAGGATCAACTGCTTTATATGGCTTTGCTACCAAATATAGAAACATTACCCCATACACAAAGGAACTGCTTCTAAAGACACTGCTTTTGAGAGGAGAACAGGATCCAAGGAATGTCAGACAGGAAAAGGACCAACCAACCACATTCTGGAATGAACTATGTATGGCTTCACTAACTTTGGTGGTTTTGAGAAATCAATGCAGAACTTTATTTGAAACTGAATTATCTTCTTTCCTCTTGGAATTCCAGGATCATTTGGCAACTGTGGCATGCTATTCACCATATTTAATTCTCTGCATAGATTTTCAAAGACAGTTAAGAAACACTGTTCTAAAATAAGCCATGTGTACAGCAAGGCAGGCTATTCTCTTACAAACTATGAGCAAATGTCTGATTAAGATGACAAGCCACAGGGAAACTACTTCCAGAATCAGACTTAAAGGGCACTGTTACCAACCAAATTTGGCAGGCAAGGAATCATGACAAACTGCAAAGGCATGCAGCAGTGCAATCAAAAGTTGGGAATCCCTGGCAAATAAGACAGCAAGCACTTGTATCAATTTAGCAAGGGCAAGATCATCACCAGGGTGAATTCTAAGCATCAAACACTGGATTCAGCTGAACGGCACTGTGCCAGAGCGGGAATGGAGCCGGCTCTTCCACTTCCAGACCATAAACAAGCTACATGCAAAGGATCTGCCTCTTGCAGATACCTCATTCTGACATCTGCATTTCAAAGAGGGTGCAGCTTCAGAACCAGCCCAGTACCAACAGCAAGCTTGAAGTAAAAAGAAATAAAAGTGTAATATATAGAAGGTTATACAAAGGATAACAGGTTCAAACTTAAACAGGAGAGGTTTAGATTGGATGTAAGGAACAAATTCTTTCCTGTTAGGGTGGTTAGGCACTGGAATGGGTTGCCCAGGGAGCTTGGGAGTGCTCAAGGCAGTGTTCAAAGCCAGGTTGGATGAAGCCTTGGGTGGCATGGGTTAGTGTGAGGTGTCCCTGCTTATGGCAGGGGGGTTGGAACTGGATGATCTTAAGGTCCTTTCCAACCCTAACTATTCTATGATTCTATAATGTAAGGCTCTGTGCTTCCCTAAAAGCTGTGTTTAAGGTCAGAACTTTTAGAGAGATCAGATGTTTATCACTAGCAAACAGTGGGCATCTAGCCTTATCTGTGGACATCTGCCATTAGACTGGATAGTTTCAACACAGTTATTCCTGTTTTAAGATCACCGCACCTTTACTCTGAAGGGATGATAACTGGAATTTCAGTTCAAGCAGAAAAGCCAGCACTTACAGAAGACTTGTCAAATGTCACAGGAAGATAAGCGTGTCATTTCTATATCCAAATAAAGCTTGGAAAGGGGACAGCAAGAAATAAAATGTATCTTTTGCATCGATTGTATTTGTCAGTAACATAACACAAAACAAACACAGTGAGTGCCCCAAGAACATGACCGAATTCTAAACGTGTATACGAAGTTGAGCTCCTTTTTTAATTAATGAAGCACAATTCACGGGGCATGGGACCGCAGCAGAGCTGAACTAACTGCGCACACGGTGGATGGCCGCTTCACCCCGCCAGCTGCGTTGCTATACCCCAGAAACGATCGACCTCTCTTCTGAGTCAGAAGTGGCACCTACAGCCAGGGACACCGGGCGCTACGGGCTCAGGCGATGCGGCGGCCACCGGCACTTCACAGCATCACGGCCAGGCAAACCCCGTCAGGGGCCCGCTCCGTACAACGGGGACAGACGCGGCCCCGCGCTCCCCGCCGCGGGCGGGCCCTGGGTGCCCCTCGGCGGCGACCCGCTCCCCGCCCGCCCCGTCACGCTTCGCCACAGCCGCGTCAGGTGCGGCCCGGCCCCCCCTCGCCCCCCGCAGGAGCCGCTCCTCCCCTCTGCCCGCCGCAGCCCCCGGCCCGCCCGCCCTCCCCGTCCCCGCGGAGCCGGTGGGGGTTCAGCTGTCAGCCGCGGCAGCGCGGCTCCTACCTGCGGCTGCTGCTGAGGCGGCCGCCAGCGCCAGGCAGAGCGCGGAGAAGAGCGGCGGCGGCACAACGCGCATGAGGAGAGAGAGGCCCGAGGGAGCAAGCGAGCGAGCGGTCCCAGCCCCCCGGGACCGCGGTGACGGGCCCGCCGCCCGGGGAGCATGACGGGAAATTCCTGGGCACCGGCGGCCAACGCCAAATATGAACATGGAGCCGGCGCGGCACCCACGGCACGGCACGGCACGGCACGGCGGGAGGCAGCCGCCAGCACGCTACAGGGTCGGCCTGGGCCCGGGCAGCCGGCGGTGGGGCTGGACCCCGTCTCGCCCCGCCAGGGCACAGCCGCTGCCCTTTAATGTGAAGGATCCACCTTCGAAATAGTTTTCCAGCCGCTCCGAAAGGCCCGGGACCCCTGCTCCGAGCGGAGGCAGCCGGGCCGCGGCCCCCACCTACCTGCTCGGCGGCCGGTGGGGTGTCGCCCTGGGGCAGCCGCGGCTCTGCGGGGCGCGACGGCTTCGGCCCGTGGCTCCCACTGGTGGCTGCAGGCCGAGCGACTGCTCTAAACTGACGGGCAGGGGAACTGCGACAGGCGCTACTGCCCATTTTCTGTACGGGCCAAGGGACAAAAAGGGAGTGAGGGGCAGAGCTACAGCGAAATTCTCACCCCATTAGGTTCATGCTTATAAGTCATGAACCTAAACCCCCGTTCTTTGGTCGTTCCTCCCCCCTCCCCCCAAATACAAGTTTAGGACAGCATGGTATAAACATAATGACAGGGAATTATGCAATCCCTATGTACAAAATCCAGACAAAGTTCAAGCTGACAGACATTTAAAAGTGAGGTTCAGTGATTAGCTCAGCTCACAGTAGCACCTCTTCAGCTTCAAATCCTAATAAGCATTAAAAGTTAGGCATTTGCAATGAATTCATGCCCTCCCCTCCCCCGATGGAAAAAGTATCCAAGTCAGAAAGATACGAACTATCTAGGTGAGACACATATAAAAACCCCTAATAAACCTTTAATTCGAGTCTGGTTTGGTTTTTTGTTTGTTTTTACAGGACAGGGTGACAAATTACAACAAACATCTGAATTTCCTCAAATGTTCAGTTATTATACACATTCCCCTCTGTCTTGCAGGAAGGGACATTGGTCAACTTAACAGGCTTAAGGTAAAATAAGCTGCATAATAGTACAATATTACAATAATAAAATGTACAGTGTTTACAAGAAATATACTTTAAGAAGCAAGATAGATGCATTTGCATCGAGGCGACCTTTTAAAATGCCACAAATATTTGTACATTCACTCTTGCAACAGGCCACAAGATGGGGTCACTAAGGTCAGGTTAACAGATCACTATGATGCACATCAAATACAACAAAATTAGTTTATATACATATATAATACATATACATGTATATTATACATATACATATATGTATATAGTAAAACTCATCAAAATCTACCAGACCTGGCACAATCTACTTACCCATCAAAAATATGTACTTGTCCTTGGTAAGTAGGATTCTGCATGGCTGATTATATATTATATATACTCAATTTATTAGCATCTGAGACATAAAACTGAGGATTTAAAATCTTTTTTTCCGTTTACAAACTCTCCAATAATAAACATGGTGCCCACAAAAGCACAAAGGTAAGGCACAAGAGGATTTTCTGTTGCAGAATAGTGTGCATCATGTTTACTTAACCATAAGAAAAACGTGCATTATTTGTGCAAGTTCATGCTGCAAATCCATCGTATCTACAAAGTAAAGTGAGTTTCAGTAAAATTTGTGGGACTGGTGTGCTTCCAGTCTCACCTCCTACAGGATATTCAGCTGGATAATTACATAAAACTGTTGTAGGAGTGGGGATTAGTAAAGCCAATAATCTTGGATTTGCAACTATGCTTCTCAGCAACGATTCTGTACTTCTAGGTCAACGTTAGTAAATTTACAAGCACAGAATCACAAGGTTTACTGTCAGCCAGAATTCTAGTTTGCATCAGCCAAAACTGTTGCATGGAAGCATGTACCTTTTTAAATTTCAATAGCTAACTGGTTCATTACAACAAGATGTCATGTACTGGGAAAGTCACTCATTCCCAATGGTATTTTGTCACAGCCCTGGCAATTGTAATAATAAATACAGCTTTTCACAAAATATTTTTCCAGTATCTGCCAATTGCTTCTTTATTGCTCACAAATTTGAATTCATTACAATTGGTATCAGACCTTTCACACAAAATCAGTCAGGTATTTTAATATAAAACCTATAAAAGATATTTAACCTGTATCTAACGCTTTAAGGTATTTGGCCTCTTGTCATGATACAGCCAAAACCATATAAAACATTAGGTTTTGAATAAAATAGGAAGCTTATTCACTGCTTCAATGCAGACATCCTCACAGAACACAACCATTTTTGCCACCACCAGCATTTACATTTATATACAAACCCTAGTACATCTGCATTTGGTTCGTCTTCCCTCACACTTATATGCAACCACTAATGCCAGATTAACTTTCCCCGTCCCTCAGCTGCAGAAAAGATTCTTATACAGCAACAGAAAAATAAATCCTAATATTGACTGAAAAATAAAATTTAACTTATTCACCATCAGGAACTGTAGGTTGGTTGTTACAAAATACCCACAAGATTATTTCACAGGAAACTATGGAAATACAGGAAGTCATCTTTTCTCCATGCTGTTGTATTATCAAAAACACCTCTTGGTGCAAAAATACAGTCACCACATCTGCAAATGTATAATGAAGTCGGTATTCCTCATGCAAAACTTAAATGCATTGGTTTACTATAGCCCCGGAAAACATCCTGAAGCAATTCTTTTTCTTTTTGTCAGCTCAGTATTACTGCCTCATTGCTAAGTCCCTTTGGAAACAAGATTTCTGGAACGTTCAAACTTTTCTTTAATTCATTAAAGTATTACATACAAAAAGCACTAAAAAAGGAAGACGGCAGCCAAACAGGAAAATTCCTGTTGCAAGTAACAGTCCTAGCAGTTGTAGAAAGTCTTCTCAGGAACCTCCCTGAGAATTAGTTGTGCCTGTCCGAAGACGCAGATGTGACATAGAGTTCATGTGTTTGTTCGATGGCTTCAGTGGAGTGCTACAAGTAAGAGCCTGGGGAAAACGATGATGATATCGATCTAGACGCAGGTATTTTACCGTTACCAGCTTTCCTATAAGGCAAAGAAATAGGAAAACAGAAGCCTTCCAGCTCAGTATCATTACATGTTGCCTCAGGACGTAATACACACAAGCACATTATTACACTGAAACAAGTTTACTAGGTAATGACTACTAAAAAGATCCAGCCTTTGTTACAACTCAGTAACTTATACATAAAAAACTTCACCATTTAAAAGAATTCCAACTGCACCCATCTTCTGTCATTCCCACCCATGTTTTGTTACAAACCCCCATTCCTTACCATCAAACCAAGAGCCATGTAATGCCTTGAAAGCCTTTCCAGCATATTCTGGAGAGAGACACTTGACATATACACAACCCTGCAATTAAGAAAGAGAGGGGGTTGGGTTTTTTTAAAGTCCAACAGACAGGGATAAACAATGCATTAACATGGTACTGGGAAGACACTAACCTCACGTGAATTTTTGTCTACAGCAATATGAACAATTCCATCATTATCACTGCATTTCTCCAAAATTGCTTCTTGAATTGCTAGATGCCAGTGATCTCCTATTTCCCTATGCAAATAAGGAAAGGTTTAATTAAGCACATCCATTTTTTAACATTCAAAACAATCTCATCCTTCCCCACTGAGTTTGTTTTCTCTGTAACTTGACATTCTTTTTTGTTAAACGCCTTTGGGACAGATTTAGTACTTTAGCTATTGAATATTCAGTACACTGGGTCCTACAGACCACTTTTAGAAAATTCAACTCTAAGAATCAAAAGGAATAATCTGTATTTTGACAAGGGGGTTATCTTCCCCTTCCAGCAGCCTGACATCACCATCCTGTCTGAAACAGCAAGCAGTCTTAAACTCGTTTTCCCACAACCTGCTTGGACAAGCTTGTTGTTCCAAGGAGCAGACCACTTCTAAGCCATTCCTACTGCAATGGAAGAAGAGCAAAAGAAGACAACAGCATAAAGGCCTCTGCCCCTTTACTGTATCACCTTTACCAGCAGTCACAGAAGCAACATGACGTGTCAGGCTTCAGCTGGCTGACAGAGCTTTTTAGCTATTCATGCACTGTTCATCACTGAAATAGCTATTTGCTATTCCAAAAAAGCATCAAATTGCATTTGTCCCATAGGGTACTGATAGAACACATCAACCTAGACAATCTAGAAATAGAAGCTGTTAAAATCAGATGCTGATTTTTGGCGCTTTTCACTAATAAAATTTTTTTATTGTCAAGCAGTCTTTAGGTACATCATTACAGAAGACACAAGCCCATGTATGTTTGTGAAGGTACTGCAGGGAACTCTCATCCTAATAAATTTAAGCAGAGAAAGAACAATTTCAACAGCCTTAATAAGCCTTTAAGCCTTCCTGAATAGCCTTTACACAAAAAACAATGAACTTAATTCTTTCAATAATACTATCAAGAGCTTTGGGTAGTTTTAAAGAATTTTCTCTACATAATGCCAAAAATTCTTGAGATACTTAATTTTCTTTCTTCTAATTCATGAAAAAGAATGTGTCAGGGGATGGAATGTACACAGGGAGGTTAATTAGTATGGGATGTTACCTGAATCTGTCAAGCAGGACACTAACACAACAAGTGAGGGCCTCTAGCAACAAGCAATGTTGGATTTGTTTCTGTCATTTGACCTTGATTGGTCAGAGGATCAGACTTTCCAGTTGATGCCCCTTACAAATGCAGATCATACATGAATAAGGAAAACATGGAAAAGGGACACAAGGGTGCAAAGAAGATCCAAATGAAGGTCCTAGTGGGAGAGAGACTTTCCAGTGGGAAGCACAACTTAAAACCCTACAAAAGTTAGAAGATTCCTAACTCAGGTTGGAAGAAAAAAGTGTTTTGTTTTTACTTGGTAGCTTAAAATGAAGGGATTATACAAGTCACCTTCCCCTCCTCTAACTGTGTAAACAACAGTATTTTCTAATAACATCAGTATTTTCTAAGTAACATGCTGTGCACCAGATGTTAGGGAAATTAAGCCATTTCAAGTTGCAAAAGCCAACACCTTTACAGGTCCCCTCCAACCTAAACTATTCTACAGTTCTATGAAGCCTTTACTTCAGTGGATTCCCTCCCAGCCCAGGACTCATGTCCACAGTTTTTTGAGAAGCATGCTGTAATCAGCAGCAAGCCAGCTATAGTAAGTAGAGATCATATTGTTAAAAGCAATTGTCTTTTCTGTGCATTCTTCCAAAACACTGAAATCACTGCATTGCCTCAAGTGCTCATTTCCTGTTTGCAAATCAAATAGAAGGGCATTCTCAATCTAGTTTGCTTCTGGGTGTTTTGCAGACCTGGGACATGAAACGTTATGAGTTATTAACTAACTGTGATTTCCCATAATGAAATAGGTTCCTAACAAGAATGGCTTGTCCTTCCCTGATCCTGAACATGTACGCTCCATTAGCTGTCAATGAGTCTTGCAGGAATGCTACCCAAACTTTATGAACCATTCTTTAGTAAAAACTTAAGTGGTAGATGCAGAAACAGTAAAATGGGCTTATCCAAATGCTTGAGATTGGTATTTTAAAAAACAGGTTTGTGTATGGCATAGTAAATGCCTAGAACACATGCCTAAACTTAAGTCTGCCGCTGTGGCCTGAGGGTTCATAATTGACAGGTAAATTTTCTGACTTCTGGCAGCCGAAATATTATTTACTCTGTTAGCACTAACACAAATTAACTGGTGTATTCCCCAGACAATTCTCAAGTCAAGAGAAAAGCCCTCTATTATGGATGGCTGCTTTTACCAGCTATTGGCATATTGTTAAAAAGTACTTAGTCATTTACTGTTAGTATACAATAGATTGACTGGAATAGCAGCTAAAAACAATGTTACTTGCCAATCTAATCACATTACTGGTACATTCTGCATTTCAGGTCATCAGTGCTTGTGTTCATTCCTTCCAGATCTGCGACCAGAATATAAATCTCCTTCCTTTTTGGACATAAGCAATTGAATAAAGTAGTTTGTCTTGCACTGAGGATTTTGGGTGGTGGGGGTTTGTGTTCATTTATTTAGGGGTTTTGGTTGGTTGTTTTTTTTAAAGATTACTCCAAGATTGTGATAAAAAAGTACTTCCTTAAGCAGCAGTCCTCTGTGAGACAGCTCACGGAAGAGGAATGGGCTAGGGGACGCAATGTAGTGGGATATTTCATCCAACTTCATAACTGTAATTCAGCAGCCCAATAACAGACCTAGGTCAACTTCCAAAAGAAAAGGTCTACAAAAAGTGAATGCATTAGAAGCTTCAAAATAGCTAACCAGACAGAGACACTACAGAGAAGTGTCAAAAGAGAACAAATCCTAGTCTATAATGATTCTTTTCTTTTTAATGCACTTGCTGGGCATAGACTGCATCAGTACTGAAAAACACTGAAGTTCACAGCAAAGATAAAATCTGTAAAGTTAGACTGCCCTAACAAAAGTTACACCTCAGTTACTAGCTCCACAACAGCCATTGTAAACAGCTAACATTTTGAAACAAGAAGGTAACCAACCCAGCATGCCAATAAGTATTACAGTAAAGTGTCAGGAATGGATTTATTCCAGTACTACTCAGACTAACCAATATAGCTCATGAAGTCTCCCTTGTAGCAAGGACAATAAAGACATTGATCTCACCCAGAATTCTCAGCAAATCTCATCTTTTACTTTGTTCTCCTGCAGGAGGGTCAGTTGGCCTCCAGCACAATGCCTAAAGTTCCAGTCTTGCTCACCCTACTGCAGCCTGGAAGTTATGAAAGAAGCCACAGTTGGGGTCCACACTGTCCTCAGCTAAATCAGCTATCAGCTTTCTAGGTAATAAGGCAAGGAACTAAAGTAATTAAGTGTAGCTAGAAACTGAAGTGAAAGTACTGAAGAAATACATGCAAACTTTGCCATCACTTGTGTCTCCTCCTACTTCCTTTTACTCCCTATTCATAGCAATAGCTTTTATTTTCCACTCAACTTCTCATATTCTTCTGTCCCACAGCATCTCACTTTTACTCTGCAAGATAGTACAGCATTTTCCCCTTAAATAATCGCATCAGGGAAGAAAATTATTTCAGAGGAGTCAAGTCCCTCTATCTCTTTGCACTGAACAAACCTGGCTTTAAAGATGAAAAATTATTAGCTGGCACAACCTATGTGTTAGTCCCCTAACGTGATCCAGTCCACAGCCAGTAGGGATATGACAGGACAGTAAGTGGATGAAGCTTTAAAACACTACCAAAAAATACTCTTCCTTAACTCTTGGCATTCCAAACAAGGCTTGTTACTTAGTCACACACAGTACATTGTTCAGAATTACAGTTGAGCATCAGAAGCCAGTACACTGCACTAGTTTTTTTGTGGGTTTTGGGTTTTTTTTTAAGCTTTCCCACTACAAAAATGCATTTGCTTCAAAAGTAGGCAGCCACACTGCCAGAAAGTAATATATCACTGAAACCCAGCCTTTTAAATGCAAACTGTGTAAGCTCGTATGACAGTCCAAATACTCCAGAATACTTAGCAATACTTCAGAAACTTACAGTTTGTTGTTAGGCCACAGGAGTCTCCCCTGTCAGCTGGTATAACTGAACATTTACAAAGTTAACTAATGGAGAAAGATCAGTTGTTGCTCTGAGCAGTTTGACTAAATGCCAGATTTCAAGTAACCCAAAGACATAAAGCGAGACAATGAAGGATGAAAGACACCTCCCAGATATTAAGAGGAAGAGTTGTTTGTTGGTTGGTTTTTTGGGTTT
>NDXB01007438.1:79256-93593 GCA_002631895.1 Agapornis roseicollis | reverse complement strand
TTGGTTTTTTGGGTTTTTTTTTTTTTTTTTTCAACCTATTTGCTTCTTTTAGGGTATTTATGTTTACTCACTTCTTCCAAACCCCTCTCAGAATAGACGCAGACCCTTCCAAATGAATGCAGAAATAGAGACAGGTAACTGGATTTACTTACATAACTGGATCAAACATATTGCGAATCTTTAGACATGGTGTCAAGCTGTTTGGTGGTGAATTTCTTCTATCTAGATGGAATGCTACAAAGAAAAACAAACTTAATAGTATTGACAGTCATAATACCATCTAGTTGACAAGTGTCAACTTTAGACATTAATACCTTGCTGGTTTTGCTATGAATAATACTTTCCTTCATATATGAAAATGCAACAAGCAAATCAAGTTTTCCATAGTCTTCTGCACAGAAGAAAAGGTACCATACTTAACTGACTTTCTTAGGTTTACAGCTTCTACATTTAAAAAGAGAATGCACCCTCTTATGTCCATGCCACAGTACATGGAAGAAATCAGGATATTTTAAAAAATACCATATAATTGAAGAGAAAGTATTTGCATTACCTCTCCATGAAAATACAGATATTCTTAACATCTGGAGCAAATTTTAAGAGCTACAGGTTAACCATTCCATTTTAACTGCCTGATGAATTTTTGTTTCTTCCACATCTGAGGCAATTTACTGCCCATCTGACTAAGAAGTAGGGTGACATATAGATGAATCTTGTATTGCAGTAACAGATGTCAAAGCACACTCTACAAGGATGGAGCTTTTGTAACCCTAACTGCTCTATACACGTGATCAAAAGCTTGCAGAAATTTGAAATGAAACACAGAACAGACGTAAGATGAAAAATGGAAGTTACAAATAACAGTAATGCTTTCAAAGCTGAACAATCCCATTAAATACATCCTGAAGTTCTAAAACAAACTTCCCTAGAGTCTTCTAGTTGTAGGAGTTTCAACAGACTGCACCACCAGATGATGAGTAAAGGAGCCCTTCAGATACAGGTAAGGCAGTCACATGCCTTGAGAAAGGCCAACAAAGCAGCAACAGGAATGGAAGGGGATAAGCTGGTAAAACAACTTTCAAAGCTTGATGATGATGACTTGAGATTAATAGACTCAAGAGTTCAAACATAAGATTAAAAACCTCAATAAGAAAACTGATGCTCCAAAACGATGCTAATGCTTCTCCTTTGTAATCTCTAGATAGGAAAAGTTTGACTTTCAAGATGTTACACTGCAAGCATTAGAAGTCTTGTTTTTGGACAGATGTCACTACAAGTCTGTCCTCCTTACTGCTGACCTCTTAACAGAAAATCTTGCAAGCACATCCAAAAGACACGAATGCTCTTCTGTATGTCACCAGAACAAGAACAGTGTCATGTACAAAAAATTCAGTCATGTGGAAGACCCAGCATGTGATAGACAAGCGCTAACCAAGAGAAAACTCACTGCCTGCAGATACGGCATAGACAAACTCACTCTTTATGTAAACATCCAAGAGGGGAAAAAAAAAATACAATTACCAACTAGAAATTAGAAAAAGTGACCTCCAAATCTAATACGGGACCTACCATGACAACATTTTTAGTTATCTGGGGAACTTATTGGAATATACAGAGTCCAAGTTACCAATACCTGTAACAACTGCCTGGTTTTCCTTAAGAATGAATAGCTTTCTAAATATGCTGGTGACACTGCATCTATCTCTGAGCTCCCTATAGTTTAAGAAAAAAGTCCTTTTTCAATAGCACATGGTTTTGTAAAGTTTTTTGCCCTTGATTAAAAATTACACATAGGGTATACAATAAAAACTTTACAGAACTAAGCAACATTGAAAAATAAATGGACTTACCTCACTCATGTAGGTTGGCTCCAGCAGCTCAATGGGGGTGAAATGTCACCAGCATATTGTACACTGGGGCACCACACCATGCTGGAGAAGGTGATCTGGGGTAGCCTAGTCATGGACCTGGACCTGAAAAGGTGTGGGGTTGAGGAAATTATGTGCTGATTGTTAATAGCTAGGTTTATTCAGCACATGGTTTTAACCCAAGGATGAAAAGAATGGGGAAGTTATTTGCAGAGACTCTAGGCCCAGAGGATCAACATTTCTGCAAGCTGTTTATGAATTCCAGCTACATCACTGAGCTTTGCCTGATCCAATTTCTAATAACCTTGATGTCCTCTTTATAAGATCTCAGGTGTTTGCAGAGATGACTTCAGCCAGACCACGCTACCAGCACAAAACCAATCTGCCACCAACTTAATGGAACATTATACTCATAGAGCAAGTGTGCCCAGAGCAGTGCAGCATATAAAAATAAAGATGAATTCTGCTTTTTCACAAAAATTTTTCAGAGTCAGGGTAAATTAAGAGAAAGTTTTGCAACTTGGAGGGAGCTTTTCATGTAGAGGGTGAAAAAAATGACCACAGAAATCAGTGAGGCACAAAATTAATGATAGCACAGGAATAAGCATTAAAATGTATACTGGAACTGGGACCACAAATGGAGGCTAAGGAAGACACGGTCAAGTTTATAATAATGCTGTACCTACATAGCAAAATTCAACACAGAGTAGCTAACGGGTGTCTCTTCAGCTTCACTGCCCATCTGTAACGATTATCTCTCCCCTTGCCCCCAGAAGCACAAGTTCAAAACACAAACCTATTCAGATTTCAATATTGATTATTTGAAAAATTACACTGGTATGGAGAATACAAAATATTCTCCTCACAATGTGCATAAGCAGATGTTCTGGGACAACAGTCTAAGATACACCATCATTAACTAAGCACTTTACCTGCTATTTCTTTTTCTAAGCAGATCTCGAGAGCAAGACTCCCAAGATGAGGGTAAAAAGGTAGAGATGAAATAGGAAAGCAGAAGCACAACTTTGCAACAAGTCACTCACAAGAAACTTCTTAGGCCTTTCATAAATGCCCCTTGGGGACTAGCAAGCACCTTCAAGAAAAGGAAGTCACTTTGGATTTCAATCATAATGTACTTTAGTTTATTATCTTAAACCGGAGATGACTGTATCATTCCAGATTCAAACAACAGCAGCTAAAAGCATGTGCTTTCAAGCTCTTTATCACTGTGACTGGAATATGTCTATGATGAAAGTGGTTCTTGCACACACTTCAAAATGAGCATCTAAGAAATTGTAGTACAGCTTTCTATACTTCTTGAATTAATACTGGACTGCTGCTAAAGGGATTCCCCAGTATCACCACAATCGGTTATTAGCCCACATCTTTAGATGTGGATTTGATGCACCGGATAAGGCTGAAGACTTGCATGAAGTATAGGTAACCATGTGTCTCAAGAACAGCTTTAGTCATGCTAAGCCACAGATCACTATAATTTATTAAAGTATTAACCCCTCTTACCAAAAGCAAGAACAAAAAAATATTTAGTTAAAAAAGTTGTGTTAAAGTGTATAATGCAACACCAGGCTCTTCAGTAAACAAGAAATATACTGAAATAAAACCTACTGAGTGTTATTAAGAAAGAAGAGTGTACTTGACTGGGCTTTAATACAGTTAAGTCCAGCTATAGAAGACCAGCACAGGATGGATACAGCATTTTACAACCACCAGAAAATACAGAATTTTCTTGCAATAGTTAAGGACAGAGTTGGTTTAGGGTTGGGGTTTTCTTATTGTTGGGCTTGGTCTGTTGTTTTGTTTGGGGTTTGCCTTGTTTTGTTTTGTTTTTTTCTTTTACATGGAGAAAGGATTATATTCCTACAAGCCACAGAGGAGAGGTGTCATTCACACAAGGTAACAGATTATCTTCCATGCTGCAGGATGAAATATCATCCTAGATGTGGTACTTCAGAGAACCTCTTTATCTCATCTCCAGAGCTGTCAAGGAACTTTAGCTATTGCTGTTAACTTAGCTATGTTGAAGCTCTGTCTACCTATTTTTCTTTAGTGCTCCAGTTATAAGAGGCATGATAGGACAACAGTACCTGTTCTTTCAAAAGCAAACTGGACACATTTGTTGTCTCCATTGATTTAATTACACTTTAGCATGACCAAGACTGTGTTTTCAATTGACCATTATCCTGTCAGCTGCTTCAAAACAGTCACATTTGTCCATCATCCTACCCTTTTCCTCTTTTGACAGATACACTACTGTATGCAGTGGCTAGCACTTCAAAAGAAGTGCGCCAGACTTTATTGTGGCCCAGTTCAGAAGAAAACAAATCCCAAACTGTCTGTCAAAACACAGGATGGGTTCTGAAATACTGGACAAAATGCCACAGTGATACCTGAAGTCTAGATGCTAACAGGCAGTACAGCCTAGATCTTCATGCATGCTATAGGTCCCATACTTAAAATGCATGCTGTCATCTACCAATATCCTAGTACACACTGGCAGGTCAAGAGGCTTTCTTCTTCAATTGCGCATACTCTCAGCATTGTGATCTGCCACAGAGCACTATCAGGTATCAGCTTAAAAAAAATTGTGACCTTGAAATCTATTCACAAGATTCAAACCCCAGCATTCAGTCTGATTTTATATGTACTGAGTTTGTTCAGGCCCTAGCAGTCTTGAAGTGTAGTTAGATTTATAAAGTTTTATACTCAAACATCAAAACTGAACAATGAACATCGATTCATACTCCAAAAAAATTAAGTAAGTGACACATACATACAGAATTCCCAACATCAGGAAAGAAACAGTTGTGCAAAAAGTACAAGGCTTATACAAGGAGCACAAAACAAAAGGACCCTTTGCATGTGAAAATAGCCTTTGCCTGCTGACTACCAAGATGTACAGAGCCCAAGTGACCTATGCCATTTCAGCCACCCCTGTTTCCATGCCCCTCTATTAGAGGTAAAGTACGCATTTTCAGTTCTTCAAAGATCTTTGCTGAACTACAAACATAAGAAAACTAGGGAAGTTGCTATTAAAAGAACTGAATGAAATCTATTCTTATTCCAGAGAAAGTCTAGAGTCATAAGTACATACTCTAGGCAACACACAGCTAAAAGCCACAGCTGAGAGGTATGTTAATCTGTCCACATTCACAATGATCTATAGTAGGTATGAGATTCTCAGATTCAGATGGTACCTAATAGTAGCTGCAGGAGCTGTCTTTCTAGGAAGTTTTGGAAACCACTGCTTTGCAGAGAGCCTTAAATTCCATGTAGCCAAGCAGCACCTGAGCTATCACACACTAAAGTCTTCCAAACCAAGGAAAATCCAGGAAAATCCTGTGACTTCTAACACAGGACAGAAGGTTATGGAGTGATTTATATTGCAGTCAGACAGGACAAGAAAAACTGAGAGCAAATGAGTAGTAAATGAGAAATTCCAGAACTGGAATGATCATGTTTTACAGTCTGTATTGAACAATAAACTACATAGAAGATTCAGCTTTATAATGCACCTAGTTTGCAGAAGCTATGTTCAATTTAAGCATTTGAAAATCTATCATGACAGTATTACAGAGAGGGAACAGAAGCAGCTATTGATGAAACCCACCATTTCTGCACTGCACATCCCTAATGGAGAATATCCTAGACAGAAAAAGCTCTGCAACTCTTGTAATAAAGTTACTATTTACATCTTACTAAAATTTTCAGAAACTGGAATCATGTAACACAGTTGTCACAGCAGAATGCCATGTTACTATTACTGCAAGACAATGACTGTCTTCAAGAACCTCAAGCCTACAGCAGTATTCACAAGGTATTTTAAAAAGAAGCCTTCATTTCCAGTGAATGATTTAAAATGAGCAATATAATGCTAAAACCAGCAGTGTAACTGAGAAGTATATAATGATAACCCAACATAATATTTTGCACAGACAAGAAAGAAACTGGACCCAAGAATACCTCGTCCTGTAACATACCAACTACCTACAAATAACTCAAAATGTTTGGCTTTTCAAGTTGACAGCATCGTTCAGTTTTACTTTACACTTACAGAAACACAAAAAGACCCAGGGGCAAAAAGCATACACAGAACTTAGGAAAACATGCAAGTGGCCTGAGACAAAACATTACAGAATCACAGAATCCTAAGGGTTGGGAAGGGACCTCGAAAGATCATCTAGTCCAACCCCCATTAGCAGTACTTTTACTCAGGTGATCAAGTTTGCTACAGCATTAAGTGTTCCAGGCCAGAGAGAAGCTCTTTCTGTCTGTCTTTGGAAAGGAAATAATCACACAGAAAGGAGCTACTTTAAAATGTACCTCCTTTTACAGGAAACAATAAAAACATTGTTTCTTACAAATAAAAATGTATGCCAGTAAAAAGCAGACAGCCTGTTACTACTTGCATTACTTAAACTAAGACTAACATTAGAACACTCAAGAACATAGAGTGCCACTACTTGCCAGTGGGAACTTTTACTTTCAGTGAGACTAAGGAGGGCAGAAAGTCTGTTTTAACTAGGCATTTTTCAGCACCTCATACAATGCCACAGAAATAACGCATGGTACAACCTTGATAACATTTGACTTAAAGTTGAACTAAACTGAAGAAGCACCCACTCCCACCTCCCTCACCATCAAAATAAGCCAATGAGTTTACATACATGGACTTTCCACAACATTTATTTCAGTCCCACTGGAGAGATAATACAGCACTACAGAACAAAGTAAGGCAAGACTGACTCTTTAAGATAGTCACAACATGTAAATAACTGGTAGTTAAAATTTCACTTTAAACATTTACCTTCACACTCAAGACATTCATGTCATTTTTCATTGACAAAAATATAAACCCACCCAAGAAACCCTAAGAACTTGGATCACTGATGACAAACAACTGTAAACCCTGTCGGTTCTTGCCACTTATGGTCCATCCACTGCAAAATCTATGTATGACAACAGCTTCCTCCATTAAAGAATGCTTTGCTGCACCACAGAGCTTCAAATACAAAACACGGTAGAGAAAACCATTTCTAACAGAAAGGGAGCACTAGTAAGAGATACTAAAAATCCACATTCTGCTGACTGGAGTCATTTGTCCCAGCAGTTTCCCTTTCCAAATAAACATCTCTTCCTCCATACTCTGTCTTTAGGTACCTCAATGATAACAGTAGGAAACTCAAGTCTACAAGCTCCAATTTAATTTACCTGCTGTCAGATACAACCAATAACATTACTTCCAGTAAGCATAAGGGATGTAAGAATTTGACCAACTAAAGAGTATTTTATTTTTTTTATAATTCATAAAAGGAATAAGCAACTCACTTTGGCTACAAGCCCTCTGCTGTATTTCTCCAGTAGCTGTAACAGAAAAAGCTCATTTTGCTTGAAAACAAGGCAGACACTGAATGCACAGTCTACTGGACAAGGGAATAGAGAAATAGCACCGACAGTTCATAGTACTTAAAGGTGTGAGAGAATACAAGTCTTTCATCTTCGAGCAACAATACACCAGTATGACACAGAAATCAGAACAATTATATTTGCAAAATATAACTGAACTTCAGTACCTTGGCCTTGCCACACTTTCGATGGTATAACTAAAATTTTGTCACAAACTGCAGAAGGTTGCATCCATTTCCAAACCAAAAACTCAGCACCACCTATTCTTCGTGTCTCTGTGCGAACTCTAGATTCATTTGCTGCAAGAAAGTCAACTGCTCTATTCCAGACTTTCCTCATTTTCCTCCTTAAAAATCAAAACAAGAATTACAAAGTCAGAATTACAAAAATCTGCATAGCTGACATCCAGCACGTAACAGAAATCCAACGTTTTCCCCACACATACTTATGTCAAAAAGAATCTCCAACACATTATAGTATGCAACCTACTGAAATTAAATTAACTGACCAATTTATTTTTACTATTTTTCCTTACTTAAAGGAAATTCAGTATTTCTAGTGAGAACATACCTGTCCTGAGGCGGTATTAGAGAATCATGCACGTGTAAAATAGGCATGTAAGGCTGCAAGTCTTTATTTTCAGAACACGCCTCACTGTGACTTCTTAGAACACCTGGGGACACCAAAAGAGAAACAGGTAACTATGTAGTTCATGCAAATGTTAAGAAAAATATCAATTCTGGCAACAGACAGCTACTCTGAAGACCCTCCCAATTTCAATAGTTAAGATGTTTTTGGCATTTTGAAGCATTTTTCCTCTTAACCATGCTGAACGCAAGTCAAGAAAAAACTAACCACCTACAGTGCCTCCAAGCACCCCAAATAACTTTAGAATAAAGAAAAAAGAGTTCTTGCAGTTATTCTTGATTGGTACTTTTGCCTGCTGCCAAAGACAGCCATCTTTGAAAAGAAGGTGCTTTCCTTCCCCCAGAAAACGTCATTTGCAAACAAAAAAGGTAGAAAATGGTAAAAATGGGCAAACAGCCCCAATTTGTCTACCATCTCTATATGTATGATGATTGCTATAGGTGAAAGTAATAAGACAATTTAAGCAACAATGCAGCCTAAACCAGAAAGAAAACCTACAGACACAAACAACTGAAAACATTGTGGCTCCAAGCAGAAAGGCAGAATTTCAGAACTCAGTTATGCAGTCTATTTTAGAAAAGTAATTTCTACTCAAAGTGACTAAGTGAAAAGCTGTTTTTTCTCTGAAAAGCCATTAAGGATGAATTTAAAGCTAACACATGCTGTAGGACTGGATATTTTAGCCAAACGACAGCTGAAAAAGAGATTAAAAAAACCAACATGTCACCATGCTTCCAGTCACTGCATTTTTATTTGGTTTTAATGGTAAGATAAAATATGACAAAGTCAATAGGAATTTATTATAGCCAAATTGGACACAAATTACAATTGTTCTACCAAAAGTTTTGATTAGGTTTAAAGGATGATTAAAAAAAAAAAAAACTAAAACATGAACCACACATTTAACCAAGAAATCTAACAGCATGATAACCAACAACTAAACAGGAAGCAGCTACAACTGAATTAATGGCAGTACTTTGAAAGATTATAAAGAGCTGATACAGATGTGACTTAAGAAGCCATACCTATTATTTTCACCACCATATCATACATCTGCCTCGTTTCTTCTTCTTCTTTTGCCCAACGGTATTTCATGTAATGCAGGACTCCCCAGACCACTGCTACACCTGCATTAAGATGTATAATACTCTTTAAATGGTACAAAAACATTTGTTATTTAACAGTCTACACTACATTCAGGATCTTTTAACAATTAAAAAAGCCTCAACACACATATACACAAACTACAGTTATGCAGCTTGTTTTGTATACCAGTGATCACAAGGCAACGTGAACCGGTATATCAAAGAGACTGAGGGACATCATTTCAGGCCAATGTCAGTGTGAATAACACATTTAACTTTCATGCTATGCTTTATTTTTTAAAAGGTGCTTCAAATTAACCTCAGTTACAGATAAGAAAGTTCAGATATGCATGACTGATGAGACCAGTGGTTGACTTGGATACTGAGTTTCATCTCCACATCCCAGTTCAACCCTCATATTTACTATTGTCAGAAAGACGGCAATCTGGGATAGTTTGCCTCTGATTCTTTTGGTTCATCAAAAGGCTACCGAAGGAGGTTTCAAGTTTTCTGCTCATACGCATGAGACTGTTAGGATACAGGGATAAACAATTTATTAGATATGCAATAGGTGTATGAGATGAACTCTGCACTTCAGTATTTCTAGCCAGCCACATGGAAAGAAGTGAAGTGTCTGCACTCAGTGGTATCATGTTTATGCTGCATGGTTTTCACTATGGTTAAGCATTAAATAAACTTGAAAGAATTTGAATCTTAACTATCAAAACCTAAATTAGTCAAGTTTTACTGAAGGAGTAAATACATTTTTACAACAGTTTTAGACACAAGAAGTTGTGGTGACAATCATATTGGGTATCCAACTTCTCCTAACACTATAAAAATTATCTTTTCTGTAGTTGTTTCTAGAATTCCTGGAATGATAGTGAAATATCCTCAAGATTAAGGTTATCATGTCTTCTTGCTGAGCATTTTGCTTTTTCAGATCAGTTCAACCTGCAACTTTTGAAAATCACAAGTTATTGCTTTGGCATGGAAAAGGGAGTTCCAAAAGTATGAATATATCCAGTTGACAGCAGCAGCAGATGACAGCAATCAATGTGAAAACGAAGTGGCGTAACAGAAGCACAAACTGCACTATAACCAAGGTGCTGATAGAACTCCAAGTTCTGTGGTTGAATAAAAACTTCTAAACATAGAATCATAGAATAGTCAGGGTTGGAAAGGACCTTAAGATCATCCAGTTCCAACACCCCTGCCATAAGCAGGGACACCTCACACTAAACCATGCCACCCAAGGCTTCGTCCAACCTGGTCTTTGAACACTGCCAGGGATGGAGCATTCACAACCTTCCCTGGGCAACCCATTCCAGTGCCTCACCAGCCTCACAGGAAAGAATTTCCTCCTTATATCCAAACTAAACTTCCCCTGTTTAAGTTTCAACCCATTACCTCTTGTCCTATCACTACAGTCCTTAACAAAGAGTCCATCCCCAGCATCCCTATAGGCCCCCTTCAGATACTGGAAGGCTGCTACAAGGTCTCCATGCAGCCTTCTCTTCTCCAGGCTAAACATGCTGTTTACTTTTCTCTGTGCACTTATGTAAACACAAGTTAAAACAAAAACTATTTTTTAGTAACTTACCCAAAAGCAATATGGACAATCTGTGAGTTACGTTAACAAATGCTCGTCGAAAACGACACCTGAAAGACATCTTTGGACTAGTGGATTCCAAATACTTCACATCTGTCACGTTAGTTACATCCCTCTCATTAGGGTCACTGCTGAGACACCTAGGCAAAAATATGCAGTATTTATAAAAAAGGATACATTCAGTATTAAGTTAAGAAGAAATTAAGAAATAAAGACCACTTACTTTATGCCAACATCTTCCCCACTATTCAAGATCCATTGTAATGCTGTGTTAAGTACACTTTCATATTCTGGATCTAAATTCTGTCAGAAGACAAATTAGAGTAATTTAATAAATAACCAGAAAGTTATTATGCCACAATAAAATTCAGATACTACACAGATGAGTAGCCGAAACTATATGGTTTTGTTCTTGATTCTTCAGACTTTGTGTAAGTGTTCACCACACAAACTGAATCTACCTAATGCTAGCAGTGGTTATCAGACTTGCCAGCATTCCTCAAATTAAGGACTATTTGAAAATTCAAGCCACATTCACTGTTTATTAACAATTCTGACCTGCAGCAAGAAAAAATATTCAGCCACTAGGCGGTGCTCACTGAAAGTCTACTTTACTATTAAAACTTTAACTAGTTATAAACCCAGCTGAAAACGGGTGCTGTAAAAACAGTTTGGGTCTTCTTGTTTGTTTATTTTAAGAAGCTTGCGGAAAACACAATTCAGCTGCTACTTTGCAAATAGACCAGCGCTTTGTAGCTCAAGAACTGATATAACTATATATAAATGGATTTTTCTAAATTACTGGGTGTCAGCTATCACAGGAGAACATTCATTGCTGAGCTACAGCTGTCTCCACAGTTTGCCTTGCATGCTATTTTGCAGACAAAGAAAAGCAAAAATTGAAGTTACTGTTGCACTTGAAATTATAACTCTCCAAGATGTATCTCCATTTTCCCTTTGAACTTCACATAGTGTTAACTGCCTTAGAATTAAATAAGCACTTAAAAAAAAAAGAAATCAGTAACTGTTTACTATTTTACCCTCAAAATGACAAATTTTTATGTGAAATTTGAGCTTACCAGATCTAAAACTGTTGTTACAAAAACTATCATGCTTTCAGCACAATAGATACGTATGTGACAGACCATCAGTTATCTGACATCAACTTAGTATCTTCCAATGTATCCTCCCGATGCACTGGTTTTAACAGATACCGAGTATCATTGCCAAACCCTAAGCCAGCTTTAACAGCTGCTTCAGGATGTTCTAAACATTGCCCCTTTTTTGTCTGCTATGTATACATTTACCAAAATGTAAAAGTTCTATATATTTTTACATTAAAAGTCACGTCAACTTATTCTTCCCCCCTGCCTCATGCAATCAAAGAAATGTTACACTCTCAGCCTTTTAAAAGCTTCAAGTAGTTTTCCACTGAAGGGTACACCAATGTGGGTTAAAACAAACCCTACAGCTGTCAAGACAAGGCAAGAGTCATGTTTTATTTGGGGAGTGAGACAGAGGAATGACAGCAGAGAGTGGGATTTAGTAATTCTGCACACCTACCAAATTAACAAAAAGGCTGGTTTTGACCATTTCTATTTAAAGCATCAAGGAATGGTGTCTCCATAAAGCTGCTGCCAGTGGGCTGTCAGGCCCACTGCACACATCCATGCATCTGCTTCTCTTCCCAAAGAAAGGAAGAGTGTAGCCTTTCTACTAAGTCTCAAAATATAGTATACTTATTTCTGAAGAAGCTTCTAGAAATCTGAATTTCATAAACATATTATTTTCATGTTGGTCAACAACCTACATCAATCCAAATTATGCTCTGGTGTTTGAACTAAGGGGAAAAAGACCACACACAATTGAAGCACTGCTGTCTACATTTCCATTGCAATTCAGAGTCTCTTTCACCTTTCCTGTCCCCCAAAACCTTGCTACATCCCCAAATAAAAACTGTAAGTGTTAAAGACATAATTCCAAACATTCAATATTAAGTCAAACTTTAGTCAATACATTAGCTATGGAAGCAGGCCTTACAAACTGAAAAACTTACACAATTCTTTTCAACAAAAATACCTCATTCACTTACTTTTAAATATTCAGCTGCCTCCTGGATGGTAAGATTTCTTTGAGCAGAGCTGCCACATTCGTGTTCCCCTGGTAAAAAGAGATTTTTGTTTACTTTGATCTACTTATTACTGCATTATATAAAAAAAACATCACCTAAACACAAGCTTACAGTTAACACAATCTACACAAGCAGCAGAGGGGTTGGAACTAGATGATCTTAAGGTCCTTTCCAACTCTAACTATTCTATGATTCTATGAATTCCCAAAAGTTCCGCTAAAAATATGGGAAAAATCTTTGGACAGATTTCTCCTTCAGTAAGCTAAAAACCTTGGAGACTGCTAAAGCTAATTATATATACAAATCACATCAATACAACATCATGTACTGCTCAGAAAGTATCAGTTGGTATTTACACTCAAAGTAGAACAAAAGGTAGCATGAAGAACTAACAAAAGGATGTTACCATAAAGCAGTTGCTGCACCCCAACTCAACTTCTTCCAAACAATTTCCATTTATTCTGAAACATGTATTATCTTTTATACAGACCAAGTTAGTTCTAGTTGCAATATATCCCAGTACTATTTCAGTCACTATGAAGTTACTACACTTCAGACTGGTCCAAGTTATCACAAGAACTCATCATCTTCCTGAACATGCACAAAACCCCAACATGGCCTGAAACTGGTGCTTTTACCATCCTCCTAATTATTTTGGAAAATATGCAGAAGTAGTCAGGAAGTGAAGTATTTCCAACTGTACAGTCAGCCCTCACAGCCATGTGCCATCTTCCTGATTTTCTTTGCTAAACTGATGGCACCCAATTCATAAAAAAAATAGGCAGTGATAATCCATGATTTTACTGTGCCAATAAAATAGGAAACAACAAATCCAGTCTTTTACTGACTCAGGCTTATGCCTGCCTCACCTGCCCAAATCTATGCTAAAATTATTATTCCCAAAGCCATAGCAAGGCTAGGAGAATTTAAGGTACTCACATACATACAAAATATAAATCTTTGTTTATACTCTTAAAGTATTTAAAAATCAAAATTACTCCATACTGGAATACCCTTTAAATGAAGCAATTTCATGTATTAATTCCCTACACAAACAAGAACACTTGAGGCAGCCTGAGCAATCAGGAAACACTAGCAAGCTACAGAGAAGCATCTTCATGTCTCATTCACACTAGTGAGATCCAAAGAAATAAGCATTTGTATGAAGGAAACATCCTTTTTAGACTGATAAAAGTCCTTTTTAGACTGCTTTTACTTTAACACATTTGTACTTCAACACATTTAAGTGAATTTGCCCTTCTTGCAAGCACATCATAACAGGGATGCTCTTCTCTTACTTCTGGGTTATAGAGAAATAGGAGCTCTTTTTAAGAGTGCTCATGTGCTATTTGGCCTAGATGTGCTGCTGGAACCAAGCCTGTGTGCATGCCCATATTTTCAATCAAGCACTGAGCAGAAGAGACACTACTTTAAAAGTCTGATAACTCAAATGCAACATTTTAGACTTTCCAAGTGCCAGTCTGTCTAAGGGCAAAACTGGTGAAAATTGACATGACCTTATCAAAAAACAAAAACAAAACAAACAAACAACAAAAAAAAAAAAACCAA
>NDXB01007438.1:53173-79135 GCA_002631895.1 Agapornis roseicollis | reverse complement strand
AACAAAAAAAAAAAAAAAACCCAAAAAATAACAAACAAAACCCACTCTGAATTTAGAAGTTAGTACCAGAACTGGAGTTAAGGGCTATTCCTGTATGTAATTTAGGCAGAAATTCTTTTTGTGCAGCATAAACTCTACAACCTGTAAATCTACATCTGTAATCATCAGTGATTTCATGTATCAAGGTTAGCAGACTTGGGATAACTATGGATAATACTCACATAGTCTCTGTTGAAAACATACTAGCTTAAATCTAGAACTGATGGAGTAATTACAACAAAGCCAAAATACATCTCTGTAGAACCTATACACACAATCTCAATCAGGTATTAAGTCCTATGACATAAGCAGGTCTGATAAATATTCATCCACTTAAGCTGGGCTTTTTGGGGGGGATGGGGGGTATTTCTTCTTGTTCAGTAAGATCTGTAGTCTTCTTGGGGTTCTTCTAATACAGAAAAAACGTCAGTCATGACTTTCCTCAACAAAACAGCTTATGAGAGCAGAGGGGTGAGGCCTTATGCTTAGGGGCTTTTATTTGTTTGGAAATCCCATTTATGAAACAAATAAGAATAGGAAGGATGAGGTCAATACACAGAAAACAGACAAAAAACCACAAAAGCAGAAGGCCAGACTGTGAAAAATTAATTCTTAAAAACAAGTTCCAGGATTCAGTTTGGATGTTCTTTTGAGAACACAGTATTACTATTACCTCTTTTAAGAGTACAAAAACTTCCCGAGATGGGGGACTACTGGATTACTTCAGTAGTTTTAAATTCTAATCTCATTTGCCTTCTTCCAAGAATTACATTTATGGAGTATGCAGCATGCAGCCAACATACTGACTTCACAGCTTCTGGTTTCATCCTCAAAACTCAGCAGACAGCTTCCTCACAGTCCTGCTTCTGAATCTCTTTCTTCAGACTGTACTCCCCCTAAACAAATCCAACAGTTACAAACTCTTTTGCTGCCTAGGCTTTGACAATGTTCAACTTCAAATGACGCTCATGAAATGCAGGGGGGAGTTAGAAGGGGTGGGAATAAAACTCACTTTCATCTTGCCTCCCACTCTTTAAACCAGTAAGCTAAATCAGAGTTACAGAGTTTCAGTCCTGTACAAAAAGAAGTTGGAGATACAGTTTCTCATTCCAACCCATCTACTGCTGAGAACCATTTTACAGCTTTCTTCTGAGAAACTCATGAATTTGAAAGCCTGCAGAAAATCAGGCAATTCACAAGTTAGACAACCTTCTGGTTTACTGCAAACAGCAGGATATTCCTATATGCCATTTCAGTCACTGATTTAGCTAATAGTTCTGAAAATGAAGGCTTACTTTGAATAACTTTGGTGCAATCATTAACCACTTGGCCTGGAAACCCTCTTTCCATAGTCGGAGCCAAAAATGTTTCTCAGCTGTTCCATTTGAGGCCCTATATCCAGGAATAAAACTGAAGCAGAGGCAAAAAAAACTTTACACAGGTCTGCTTGCAAGATAGGTCTGACTTTATAAAAAACGTCCCTCTTTTAAAATGTCCTATTGCAGGCTTGTAGAAAGGGTGGCTCTTTGTGCTCAAACTCTTCTTGTGCAGAGATGACTTCAATCTCAAGCAGAATCAGAAAGCCATTCTACTTGCCTTTATAGGAAGGTGAGAAGTAAAACATCCCAGCAAGGACCACAGAATTAAATTTTTGCTTATGTTAGGGTACTTGTGCAAGCCACTTTAAGAAGCCAAGATCTTCTCCTAGAAACACTAACAAAAAGCAACTAAAGGCTCAGTTCTAAAGAAATATTGAAGTCTGTTCTCACAATTGCTTTCAATATAGAAAATATGCCAGATCTGCCTTTCCATGCAGACTAGAATAACTTGACTTATTTGGGCATTTAGCTTAATTCAGGAGCTGCAGCTGATCCAGTTAACAGACATATTCAGATTTTTAAAACATTTGCTTTACAATGTAAATAATCCTCTTATTTGGTACCAGAACCAAAACCCAGTGGAAAGCTAATTCTTTACAGAACACATGGATTTAACACAGATCTCTAGCTTATAGCTTGATGTAATACAATCAACAAATACAAAAATCAAACAGTGTAGAAAATATTTGTTTAGCAGGTCTCATGCTTACAGGTTACTTGCAGCAGGACACTAAAGTGGGTATCTGAAGAAAAGCAGGAGCAGAACAAGTGTTGTGAGAGCAAGTAAGACTGTCTGATTTCCCAAAGGCAAATCAACAGTTTAATAACACTGCAGAAAACCAGAACTTGCTAAATAAATAGTCTTTAAATCACAGGTTGGCAATAGCATGATATCAGTTACATGAAAAACTGAAGATTAAGGAGAGTGACAGAACAGAGCTTGTGACAGCAACAAGATACAGTAGCTGACACCTGAAATTAATATTAGCAATAGTTAAGTATTTTGCCAAGATTTTCTTCCAGCCATGGATTTACCAGTCGGCTTTATTACATATGGAAATCTAAGTCATTTTTGCATCTCAAGGACCTGTGCTGTCCATTAGCTCACAAGGAAGCATCTAAATCTGATAGACCATCCTCTGTGGAGAATGCCAAGCAGAAGAAACATCTAAGTAAATAAAAATTCTTCATGTAAAAGAAAGTAGAGTCATACCCATGGGTAGCTGGCTGCTTCTTGTGGATAAAGTGGTTAGGTTTAATCATTTTGCAAGCCTGACTGAAAGACTGAAAATGTATGTGATCTACTGAAGCCTCTCCAAGAAAGACAAACACATCTATTAATTAACATATGGCTGAATGAAGCCTAATTTAAATAAAGCACATATTTTGGTTTAGGAGAAACTGTAAGACAGTGAAATATATACTGCCTATAAAAGGTTGCTGCTTTGAAGAAAGGCTAAACCATTAGCCAAGAACACATGAATATAAACCAGTGAGAACTGGAGAAGCAGTTACTGCACCTCCCTCCAGTTTCTTATGAGGTAGGCATTATTCATCACACATTTGGCAGACTAATAATTCTGAGAACTGTGATGCATTAAAGGCAATTTATTTTTTATAGGATATTAAATAAGTTTACATCATATCAGGTCACCACAGTACAGAATAGGCATCTACAGTTGGAACATAGTATATTAAGTCAAATAAAAATCAGCAAACTGTTACCCCAACTTTCTTCCTTCAAACAACTTTCAGTAGTTTACCTTCTAAAATGAAAGCCCCATCACTTGCTCTCCAATTGAATTTGAAAAGGCAAGAAACTAGCTCAGTAGAATCATAGAACAGTTTGGGTTGGAAAGGACCTGAAGATCATTCACTTCCAAACCCCCTGCCATGGGCAGGGACACCTCACACTAAACCATGTCACCCAAGGCTCTGTTCAACCCAGATCTGAACACCGTCAGGAATGGAACATTCACAACTTCCTTGGGCAACCCATTCCAGTGCCTCACCACCCTTAAAGAACTTCTTCCTTATATCCAATCTAAACTTTCCCTTTTTAAGTTTGAACCCATCACCCCTTAAACAGGGGAAGTTTAGATAGGATAAAATAAAAAATAAAAATATAAGTCTAATAAAACAGAGGGCTAGAAACCAAATTCTGAAGGGACCATCTACATGGTAGTCAAGATGTTAAATAAAGCTTAACAGAACAGGCTATTGCAAGTTTTCAGCCTGTGTTTTTAATATTAATAGTTATAACACGAACAAATGATTCATAGCCAAGTATGAAATGAGAGAAACTTTTCCAAGTATGTGACAGACCTGAAAAGCACTACTTTTAGAAACTCTATTCCTTTACTTGTCTCTCTTTTGAAGTGGTGCACTATGTACAAGATCAACACTTTTAAACCCTCCATCTCTCTGGCAGTTTTCTCTATTATATGGCTTTTAAACAGTTCCTAGATATTCTAACAGATCTACATCAAAAAATGGATGGCAGACTTCTTCCTCTCATGCCTTCAGAAACTTGGAGTTGAGGATAACTTCTGTTTAAGTACAGATGAATTAAGTCATTCTTCAGATTGTATGAAAACTACTCTGCTGGGCAACCAGGTAATCCTGCAACACAGCTTCAGTTTGGGGATCATCTAACCAGAAAGGATAGCTATATTTTCTGACATTAAGTACTGAAGATTCTCCTGGCCAGGAATCAACTAATAGAGACTAAGGCACCTTTGAGACTGGGGAAGAAAGCTATTATCTTGGAGCATACTAATTCCTCTCATAAGGTAGACAGGTAAACGTTTTTATAAGTGTACATGCATGTAAGTAAACCCCAGCTAACGAAGTAAACTTTTCTTTCACAGCTGTAGAACCTTTTTATCAAGGCAAGTATGTTGTTTACTGTATGGCCACTGGAGGGCCAGAGAACACACAGAGGGAACTGCAAGCTGTTAGATTTTTTCAGAAGAGGGAGAGAAGTAGCATAACCAAGCACTACTACAAGTCAGCGCTCTGCTGCACCCAGCTGTGGGTCTGATAAGCCATTCTTACACACCTCAGGTTGGTTACCACATATGAAAAAAAATTCTTTTAGCCCCACTGATCTATTGCACAGAACTACCTACTACCTTCTTCCAAGTATGAAATAGTTTGAAACTGATAAAAATATATCAAGATGCAATCAACCCATGAAAGGATCAACACTTCAAGAAATTTACAGTCAGAAAGCAACTAAATGAAGACTATTCTGCATGCATTCACATTAACCATTCTTTCACTATTTTGGGTTAAAGAGTAATGTAAACGAGAAGAAACCAGTGAGTTTTCTTCAAACATCTGTTTTATTCACTGCAGGCACTGTAAATGCTCTGGAAATACAAAGCTTCTGCAGAAAGATTAATCTTGCAATTCAAAGTTATTACAGAGCGGTTCAAATCGCTCACAGATTTCCCACAGCTCTGACATACGCTGTCAGTCTTGTATCTGACACAGAGCTGCTTCCACATTTTTTCATGTTTGAGAAGTGTCTGTAGCACCTGATAATAGTGAAAAAGTCTTGGTGAAACTTGCTGTTACAAAACAAATAGCTGGCACAAAGAACAGTAAGGCTTAAAAAAAACAAAGAATCCTGAACCACTGCCTCTGAAACACATTATGTATTAAATAAGCAAGGATGATAAATAAATGGCTTAATAGTCATGAAACAGATTCTACTGTAATTGACACTCACCAGATTCCAAAGTTATAAACAGTCTTAACTTTACCATTTACTGATGGTGACGTGCAAGTGAATGCGTAGTTCAATGCTGTTCGTTGTGACTTCAGGCAAACGCATTTTTTTTACTTTGAATATACAATAATTAATAGTACTCCTAAACACCATCTCTGACATATTACTATGCACAGCATTCTTCATTACTATACAATTAGTATGGTTAAGGTGGACTATTTTGTCTGACAAGGCTATCTTCTTTAACCACTACTGTTCCTTGTATTAGTAACCATCTTCTAATTGTGAAGTTATTTTGGATTTCGGACAGTTTTCCACCATAGTGAAAAAACTATCTTAAAAATAAATACATATTTCTTTTCACATATAGCATACTTAAACCTTTTAATAAAAATCAGATTAATAAAATGTTAAAATATTAGATCAAAACCCATACAGAATCACAATATTCAAACAGCCTATCCCATTAACTAAAAAACATTTCAACAAAAGCACTACACTGGTGAAAAGGCAGCGTAAATGAATTAGAAATGGGATTTCTAGTCTCCCAAAAAGGATCTCTAAACGGTTATCTGAGCCTCAGCATATACCAGTTGTTGCAACTCACTACCTAAGCAAAGACCATAGCTTTTGCCATAACACTCTCAGTCACAATATTTTTAAAGTGTTACCTGCTACTTGTGCCAATTTATCATGAAGTGCATATAAGCTGTTCATCATGAGACTTATGTTGTCTGCCTAGAATTAGAAAAACAAACAAACAAAAAATGGTTTTACACATACAGGTGGAAAGCTTCAGTGTTTCACACAATAGATTTTGAATCAAAGTATTCACAATATTGTTTTTCAGATCTTGACTGAAACTAGATTGTAGCCTGGACTTCAATGGATCTGCAAGTTAAAACTGACAGCTCAAAAGGTTATTTTTATGCTACGGAGAGAACTATGCAATGACCCAAAAGAAACTTGGTGAAATTTGTAGGGTGGTGGTTTTGTTTACTTATACCTACTATGTAAAACCAAAACAATTTTAATAGATGTGCAGTGGCACTTCTTACAAGCCACGCTGAAGAACCATCTGGTCATATTCCCCCATTAAATTTATAGAAAAGTAATATTTTTGCTGTCTACCTTCAGCAACAAAAAGCCCATCTTCAAAAATAAAACCAGAAAGCTGTGGGCTATACAATCTTGTCGATACTTCCTGCATATGCCACCAGTGTACAAAGGCCTGATTTCCAAAACAAGCATAAATACAAGAGGTCATAATTGTTACTTACAAGGGAGTTAAGCTTACCAAGATATTGAGCAATTTCTTTAAATTTATCCAGAAACATCTTATCTTAGAAGGAATTATTCAAAATATGAAGATGAGGAACATGCAATTACATACACCAAGTATTGATAGCTACTCTAAAACATAGGTTTGTTTTTTTTAAGTTGGCTGTGACTCCTGGAGCAGTGTTAAATGGCTAAGACTAGAGCCTTTATCCTGAAAATATGCAAGGAAAGTGATTTTCTAGTTTGTATATCTGCTGGTTATAGTCACATTGAAAAAACCCCTAAATATATTTCAATTCCCTGATGTACCTGCACTGTCTATCTGAATACTGCCACCTTTTTAAATAATAAAACTGCTATCAAAAAGCAAAACCCATCTTTTGTTGATTAAACATTTGACAAATTAATTTCCATAGATGATATCAGCAATTAGAAGTATCACCTCTCCCTATTCTGCTCCTACAAAACTATCATCAAGATTAACCTGATATAGTTGGTACTCCCCAGGAAACTAACTGAATTTAGTAACTCATTTCCTGGCTGGAAAATACTGTGCATGGCAGAAGAGGAAAATCAGTCCTCTGCCACAAGCACACGGTGCCAGCAATACTCCAAGTTCCATTTATTGCCATTAGGTGCACTCCTGACTTTACTAAGAGCTACACTGAGACAGATACGTGCAACATTTGTGTGACCAAGTTCTTTTTTCATAAATTCATCGTCAGACCACAAAGGAAGGAACTGAACAGTACAACTTTCGCAGCTAACAACCAAGCATGGAGTAGGATCACTATGGAACAATACACAAGAAATACACAAGAAAGTAACACGCAAAGCAGGTTCTCAAGCTGTCAAGTTCAGTGCGCAAGACATATTCCCTCTGTGCTACTGAAGTAATTTTGAAAGAATCCTCAGAATTTACCCTACAAAATTCAATTTGTTCCAAAGACTGAAAACATTTTCCACCCAAGAAACTAGCAAAGGCTACTTACTTAAAATATGCAATTATTCACTTTTGGAGGGCTCAATCCCAGACAAAAGACACCCAACACAATTATCTTGCAATGCTTGCATATGTATGCCTAGCAAAAAGGTTTACAAACCAGGCAGAAAGATTAAAGGCCAGAAGAGACAGACACCAAAATGTGTGCTGCAAAACTAAGAATACTACAGATAAATTCAATAGTGACATCTCAAAATGGCTATCCTAATATTCCAGTTGGAAGAGCAAATACAGGTACAAATACCAGAATAGAATTAAAAAGACAAACTTTTTAATCTGTTTTCTGAAGGCTAACCCTTGCTCTTCTATGGTACTAAGCATAGTGGAGTTTCAAGTCAATCATCTCTTACCAGCTGTCCTTTCAAGGTTAAAAAGCCAAATGGTAACAGTAAAATAAAAACTGATAAATTTAATCTCAAACTTTCAACACAACTTTTCCTTATAGCTCTACAACATAAATTATGTTCTTAGCAGATGAAGGAACCAGCATGCCACGGCCAAGTTTTGTAATCCTGGCTGCATTCTCAAGATGAAAACCAAAAAGTTAAAACATTTGTCACAAGAAGTGCGTTCATCTCATGCAAAACATTCTGAAACTGCATCCTTTGAAACAGAGATCTATTCTTTATAGACAATCATTTGACAGACTAAAATCTCAATACGAAGTGGGTTTACTTACTTTTATTTTTCGTAGTTCTTCACTGAGGGGATTCTTGACTGTCAAAAAAAGAGAAAAAGTTTAATTAGCTTTAGAGTCTAAAAATACTAAAAGGTATACCAACACCATAATCTTTAGATAAAACAAACTAGTCCAGGAAAAATCAAAAAACAATTAGACAGCTATTAACCTTTGACTTAACTCCACGTTTGATAACGTGCTATATTAGCACTCAGGTTAAATATATCTGCAAATTTCACAGCTATTTCCATGCAAGAAAACCCCATGCTTGCTGTTTGTCAAACTCTTGCTTTAATGACTCAATTGCAGTGAAATTGTTATTTAAAGGTTTGCTTTCTTAAAGTTGATACTAAAGTGTAAAACGTACTTTTTCATTACGCAATAATCCATACACAGCTGTACAACTCAGCAGCATTTTCTGGTTTGACCGGAGTAATGGATGACACACTGAGAACTCACAAAGTGCAGGGTGACTAAATGACCATTAACTCCTTTCTAAATAAAATTTTCCACAGCTCCCAAAATTATAAGTTTATCTATTATTTTCCTCTTGGCTACAAAAATATATTGTCCAAGGAAGAGAAACTGAAATCAGACAAGTAATTTCTGCTGGTCTCAACTGACCAGCTGATAACTGAAAAGCTACCAAGGCAGGAAGGATTACCATTAAAATACTTACAGAATGCTTTGTGTTTGAAGGGAGCTTAAAGCTCCTCCAGTTCCAACTCCCTGCCACAGGCAGTGACACCTTCCAGCAAACCAGGCTGCTCAAAGGCCTGTTCAGCCTGGCCTTGAACACTGACTGGGATGGAGCATCTACAGCTTCTCTGAGCAACCTGTGCCAGTGTCTCACCACCCTCACAATAATCTTTCCTAATGTCTAATCTAAATCTCCCCTCTTTCAGTTTAGAGCCATTCCCTATGTAGCCCTATCGCTACAAGCCCTTGTAAAAAGTCCCTCTCCAGATTTCTTGTAGCCCCTTCAGGGACTAGAAGGCTACTGTACAGTCTCCTCTCAGCATTCTCTTCTCCAGGTTGAAGAAGCCCAACTCTCTCAGCCTACCTTTAACACAAGAGGTGCTCCCCCTCTCTGATCATCTTTGTGGTGTCTTCTGTACTCAAGCAAGTCCACATCCCTCTTGTGTTGAGGGCCTCAGCATATTGTCTTGCCTTTCTAAGCCACAAACTCTTGTTTCACCACAGTTTGACCTTACGCATGAGCAGTGCTATGTGCTATTCAAACAGAAAATGCAGCTTCTATTGACCATAGTTCACCACATACAAAACAGAAAAATAAAGTATCCTGGGAAACCTGACTCAAATTAAAGATCTGGGTTATAAGTGCCATCATATTTATGTTGAAAACGTACAAAAAACCATACAAAAATCAAAACTAAGTGGTTTTCAGAGACATCAGAATGCTCGATTCAAATATCAGATTAATTAAAACTGATAGAAGCAGATGATGTTCAAGCACTCTTGGAAACAAAGCCCTCCACCACTTCATGATTTCATTTTATAAATGCAAATTCTCAGACAGTCTCTACTAGATTATCAAGATACCAGCCTTACAAATCTTCTATTTATTTAATTCATTAACTCAACAGAACATTCCCAGCACACTAAACTTTTAATCTAAATAGCCTAAAATAGGATTAGAGAAACACAGCCAAGGCTCTAGATGACTGCCAACCTCCCAGTTTGATCCTTAGTTATCCAGACAGGATAATTATGTAATTATGGGCTCTTTCCAAGGTCAGTCTTATTCAGTATATATGAAATCTTGATTATATGGTTTTAGATTGGAGTGGGCAGGCAAGGGGGGTACATGAGACAGAACAGTGTGCAGATTTTAGTACAACTGACAAACACCTATTTTAGTACCGACGAAAGCCATGGAACAAACAAGAATGCCTGCATGCATCCATGCCTGCAAAGATGCAAACCACAAACTGTCAGCTGCAGTTCTACACATGCTAGGTCAGTACAGAAATCAAGTGAACGCAATGGCATTGTTATGCTTGGACTTTCCCAGCACCCTCCTCCAAAATTATCTATCACAAAAAATTAACTATCCTTATAATTCATTATATTAACCCGCACTATAGTATTTCCATTAGATCCCTCTGAAGTTAGGGATTTTATGACAAGTTAACCTGCAAGCTACATTTTTAGAAGATGTTAATATTAATTTAGGATGCATGATGTCTTAAGAGGCAAGTATGGTAAATTCAACTGCAGCAATTTATCAGCTGCATATGCAATTAAGAACTATTAATCAATCTGTACCTGTTTACCACATAACCTTGATTAACTTGAGTTAATAAGGCCAGTCCTTAACTACTTCAGTAATTCCTCTGATCTGAATCCACCCTCTTTCTTTTCTCCAGGATCTAAGCTCTCACCAAATCCTCCCACATCGTCCAGCCACAGATGTGAGGTTTTCACCTACTCCAACATTCTAAGGTATTTCCATATATTAACTCAACACTGATTCAAAAGGTTTGTTGACAGTTCTTAAGATACACAGATTTAGTTTTAAAAGTAACAATGTATTGTTCTACCAAGCTAATAGAAGAGGTGCTTATGTGAACATATATTTCCAAGGCTCCTCCTCAAAAAGAGTTCAAGACCTTCACCATACAGCAGCAATCCCCAGCCTTGAAAGCAGTCTACTTAACAAGTTTATGATTTTACGAGCAAAGAACAAACACTCATCTACTTATACTACAAAGCTAAAACCTAGAAAGATGATTTTCAGAAAACAGGAATCTCCTGACTGTTGTCCCAGCAAGTCTTCTTTCCAGGTTAGCCAACCAACTAACATCCACTGCCCTCAAAAAAAGGAGGTATGCCATGTCCAGGTAGTTTGTTGCAATCTCAAATCATTAGAANCTAGAAAGATGATTTTCAGAAAACAGGAATCTCCTGACTGTTGTCCCAGCAAGTCTTCTTTCCAGGTTAGCCAACCAACTAACATCCACTGCCCTCAAAAAAAGGAGGTATGCAACAAACTACCTGGACATGGCAATCTCAAATCATTAGAACTCCCAGAAAGCAGCAATATGATGAGAAGCATGGCAGCTTTACCCTGAATGAACACTAGGCTGCAGGATTAAAAAACAAATTAAAAAGAAAAAAAGTCAAAACCCTCAAAAGCTTGACAAAGGGAACCATACCAGCTCCCCCAAACCACTGCAAGAGCTGAACACTCTGCTTGAAAGTTTGATATACTGGAAAAAGAGCTTTAATCTTGGCAAGGTGTAATAAGAGGATTCTTCAGGCAGACATGGAAGGAAACAAGAAGCAAGCACACTAAAGGACTTCATCTTCACATGAAACTTGATTTCAGAACAGGAAGGGATATGTTATTTAAATTCCATTTTTAAGAAGTGATCTTACTTAAATGCTAGCTAGTCAAGAGCAAGACCACTCCAAGGCCAGGTTGGACGAAGCCTTGCGTGGCATGGTTTAGTGTGAGGTGTCCCTGCTTATGGCAGCGGGGTTGAAACTGGATGATCTTAAGGTCCTTTCCAACCCTGACTATTCTATGATTCTATGAAGACAGTAAGATTACCAAAAAGTCTGCAAGAGAAATCAAAGCAGCATACAAATACTGTTCTGGATAACTGAAAAGACTATTAATGACCCTCAGAAGTAACTAATTTACACATATTACTGTTGGGACAAGCTGTATATGATGATTTACAGACTACTAGAACTCTCTGAGATGGCAGGACTGGGTAGTCTCAAATAACAGAAAGTCACCATTACAAAGCTAAGGGTCACAGCACAGCTCCAAAGCATTCCAGCCAAAGCTGTCAACACAAATGCATCTACCAAGCCATCTCACAGAGATGATCAATTTTAGGAATACAAATGCAGTCAGTGTCAATATACAAGGTTAATTTTTGCTATGATACAGAAGCTTTCATCTTTAAAATAACAATAAAACCACTCACCACCACCATCCCACATTTTCCTCCCTAAGACATTAGTTAACAACTACAGACAGAAACAGTATTTACAAGGATTTAGTTTTCTTCAGCAAGACAAACAGGGAGCATAAACTGGGATTTCTCCTCTTTTTCAAAGCATAGTTTAAAAGACATGAAGTTGAAGCCTAACTGCGGACATTCATGAACACTCAAGTCAGCTTTCATAGTCTTAATGGCACAAGTTCTAAAGACTGGCATTGCTTTACAAGCAGTCATACCTAGAAGAAAAACATGCACAAATAAGATCACCTTTGCTTAAGACATACCCTAGAACCATATTACTAACATAGTACCAAAATAAAGGATTCTGTTGCCTATCAGTCATCAAATTACAATGCCAAAAAGTAGCTAATCCTTTAACTACAGTTATCACCTAGATGCTCTGTAACCTTGCCCTAAACACTGTTACCGTTCTTGTAGTTTCAGTAGTCAACACACTTTAAAAGGTAACATCAAAACGGAAGTCACACTAGGACAAATCAAGGGTTCAACTAGACCAATATCAAGCTTTCAGCAGCAGCAAGAAGCTTTACTCTTTATAAAGACACCTGTCCCTAACTGGAGGAAATCAACAGAACAGTGACAAAAAATGAGTGTCAAAGAATATAAAGTATATGCTGATACTTCAGCAGAATATTCTCCCAGTCATAAAAAAAAAGGTGCACCTGGGAAGGTTCCTGAGACAGAAAGAAGTAACCAGCTTTTTTGCTTCTTTTCCAATGCATCAACTCCAATGTATTTTTATCTAGTCCCAAGCAAGGTTTTAGCTTCAGCAACATGGTCAGAAAATGTTCCACAACTTAAATATGCACATGTGAAAAACCTGTTTCTCTACTTACTCTTCCCACTTGTTAACTTCAGAAACACCTTCTTGCATTAGAGGAGACAGCAAGTAATTAGATCCTGTTCACCTTCTTTGTAACTCTCATGACTTTACCTCTTTCCCCAATCTTTACCTGGTTCCCACTCTTCCACACTCAAGAGCCCTATTCCTCCTCACTATGAAAGCCATGCTATGCTTTTCATCCTATTACTACTCTTGGAACCTTTCTGCAGCTCTGCTACATCCCTTCCAAGGCTGGGGAACAGAGTTGGACACTATTCAAAATAAAGGAGCACCATGGATTATTAGTACCATGCTGATATTCTCAAATATATCTTCTCAAATATGCTTTATTCTCAAATCCCTTCCTAAAAATTAGAAAATCCTACCATTATGTTCCCTTTTTGACCACTACTGAATATTAAGCTAACATTTTTAACAGAAGAACTGTAATGCCATCATCCATTTCTGAAGGTACAGATAATTTGATACTATAAACAAAAAAAGCAACTTTCTGGTGCAACTTTAAGGAGCTGTAAAGCCACAGCTGCAGGAACAAGAATGATCCCAATTAACCTGCAAGCACAGAATTTCTTATGTGATGATACCAAAAGTGCCAAATACAATCCACACAAGAATCCAAAAACTGGAAAACACACTTCCAAGCTAGCAACTTCTGCAGAAGCAAGAACACTCCTCTCTGCAAACAGAAAAGTACTTTTCTCCCCACCCACCATGTCACAAGCAAACTAATCCCGAACAAGATGCAGTAGCTTTTCCAGAATTCATCCTGTAAAGGTGTGTTCAGTAAGTGGATAACAATGTTTTCCCTTAGAACTTTTTGTTCATAAAGAAAAGCCCAAACCTACGAATTCAAATATAAGCTGGAGAATGTATTGTTAGCAGAGGAAGCAATACTGGAAACACTACTATCTGAAACAGGCCTTTAGCTGGGCCTTCTGGAAACAAGTTCTCCCTTTCACAGATCTATTAGTTGATGCTGAAAGTACTTGGATTGTAACTTTTTGCTGGGAAGTTTTGGGCCAGGTATCAATTCCACACAGCAACACAATGTGTATGTGTCAAGGACAATTCTAACACAAGTCTCCTAAAGTTCCTAAACCTTAAAATGTCAGGAAAACAACACACACACTAACAAGTTATTACAGGAAATATATTATTCCAGAGCTCCATCTTTCAAACTGCTTAAAATAATCCTGCCTCTATTTTCCTCTCTGCAATTACTCAGCACTCAAGACAAATGAGCGGTTTTGCATGACCTTCATCTCCAGATTGCACTAATTCAGGTAAAAACCACTCTGAATCAGTAGGCTAGATCTCTGTGCTTTGGTATTAAGACACAAAGTCGTATGTCAAGCTGAGCAATTCCTTCACTATAGATCATGTCTGTGCTTTGGAAAAGGTTTTTATATTTCGAAATCGGGACACCATTATAGTTTGAATAGTCCTTGGCAACTTGGAACAGAAGCACCACCTGCCACAAGGCTTAAAGAATTCTAAAAACAGCTGAATCTTAGAATCATAGAATAGTTAGGGTTGGAAAGGACCTTAAGATCATCTAGTTCCAACCCTCCTTAACATCAAGTCAGTTTTTCAACTGCTTCAGCTTAGAGCACTTTTATCGATATTTCCCCCAATATAATTTGAAATCATTCTGCTTTTGAATAGGTGGTAAGGGTTCATGCTATAACCAAACTATTTCTTAATCCTTTCTTTTTTTTTTTTTACAAAACTCTCCTCTAAAAGTGTCAGAACTACTGTATTTGTGATAGACAGTTCAGGTATTTTCTAATAGTCTTGAAAGTAGCACAGAATCACAGATTTTTTCCAGCCTAGCTGATTAAGTTCATCAAGTCCAACCATTATCCCAGGACTGCCAGGACCACCGCTAAACCATAGAATCATAGAATAGTTAGGGTTGGAAAGGACCTTAAGATCATCTAGTTCCAACCCCCCTGCCATACCACTGAGTTTTTGAACACGTCCAGGGATGGTGATTCCACCAGCTCTCTGGGCAGCTTATTCCAATACCTGCGCACCTTCTCTATGAATAAACTTTCCCTAATATTCAAACTAAAGCTCCCCTGCTGCAACTTTGAGGCCATCACCTTTTGTCCTATCACTTGCTACTTGGAGGAAGAGACCAGCCTCACCTTGCTACAACTTCCTTTCAGGTAGTTGCAGAGCATGACAAAAGTCCCCTCTGAGCCTTCTCTTCTCCAGACTAAACTACCCCAGGGCCCTCAGCCATTCCTCGTAAGACTTGTGCCCCAGACCCTTCACCAGCTTTGTTGCCGTTCTCTGGACTCGGCTCCAGCACCTCAATGTCCCTCTTGCAGTGAGGGGCCCAGAACTGAACACAGTGTTTGAGGGGCAGCCTCATCAGTACAGGGGTATGATCACTGCCACGGCCCTGCTGCCCACACTGTTGCTGATACAGAGGATGCCATTGGCCTCCTTAGCTGCCTGGGCACAAGCTGGCTCATGTTCAGCAGCCATCAATCACCACCCCCAGCACAGAGGTCAGGCTCACAGGCCTGTAGCTTCCTGGAAGCTACAGGAAGTCTTCCTTCCTGCCCTTTTTTGTATGGAGGCATCACATTGGCCATCCTCCAGTCCTCTGGGACCTGCCTACTAAACCAGGACTGCTGACAGATGATGGAGAGTGGCTTAGCAAGCTCCTCTGCCAGCTCTTTCAGCACTCTTGGGTGTAACCCATCTGCCCCATAGAGTGTTGTGTACAGCTAGAGTGGAGTAGGAGGTCGCTAACCATTTCTTCCTGAATTATGGGGACTTCAAACAGCTCCCAGTCTGCCATCCAACTCGGGGAACTGAGTACCCTAAGGATGGCTGGTGTGACTATTAAAGACTGAGGCAAAAGCAGTATTAAGTATTTTAGCCTTTTCCTCATCCTCGGTCACTAGGTTTCCCCCAGTATCCAGCAGAGGATGGAGGATCCCCTCAGCCATCCTTTTATTGCTAATATATTTGTAAAAGTACTTTTCATTATCTTTCATAGCAGTGGCCAGATTTAGTTCCATCTGTTCCCAGTTCCACAGACAGATCAGAAACTTGGGCAGAAAGGATTCAGGCAGTGTTTCATATGCCTGACTTAGGGGTGGGGTGTCATCAGAAGTAGTAAGTGCCAGTCAGCAAACACTCCAGATAGAATTTAGGGTGAAGACCAACTTCTTGGTGGGTGTAACAGCTGGAATTCCTAGCGCCTCTATATGCCTACATTAATCTCAGTGAAGCGTACTCAGTACAAGAGCACATTAAGCAACTAGATAACTTACACTATCATTTTTCATGATCCGTGGAAAGCTGAAATTAGTTTTACAACTAAGCATCCTATTCTCCACTTTAATTTCTACCGTGTAAGAAAATGCTCTATAGCAACAGAATTTGCACACACACTTTTATGTTATATTACAAAACATATTATACTGCAATGAACAAAGAGCTGTCTGTGTTATATTAGGAAAAATGGCTCAGAAGTGCATTTCTCACATATTGTAAAAATCAGGTCGTGCTACATTCCTTGTACACAGAGTCTCCACTACAGGCTGATGTTTATATGCAGAAAAAAGAAAAAACGAACAGACTAAGACTACTTTTATCAGCAGCTGCAAAATATGACCACAAGAAAAAGTTGGATTTCAGATACCTAGCAGCATTTTTCAGGGGGTAGAGAATACAGTCACTTGCAAGAGAATCAGAACAGGCTTCTGTAATAGGTCTTTCCCTCCTGTGCTCCCTTCCAAATATTTTAGCTCCTTATACTTTATAAGGTCAAAAAACACACATGACTTTAATAAACAAAGCATAAATATAGTCTGGGTGGAGACTGGACTGAGAGCAGCCCTAAGGAAGAGGACTTGGGGGTGTTGGTTGACGAGAAGCTCAAGATGACCCAGCAACATGCACTCGCAGCCCATAAAGCCAATCATATCCTGGGCTGCATCAAAAGAAGCATGACCAGTAGGTTGAAGGAGGTGATCCTGCACCTCTACTCTGCTCTCACAAGACCTCACCTGCAGTCCTTCATTCAGCTCTGAGGCCTCCAACACAAGCGGGATATGGACCTCTCAGAGGGAGTCCAGAGGAAGGCCACAAAGATGATCAAAGGGCTGGAGCATCTCCCCTATGAAGACAGGCTGAGAGAGTTGGGTCTGTTCAGCCTGGAAAAGAGAAGGCTCCAGGGAGACCTTAGAGCTGCCTTACAGTATCTAAAGGGGGCCCACAAAAAATTTGGAGAAGGACTTCTTACAAGGGCATGAAATGACAGGACAAGGGGGAATGGCTTTAAACCAACAGAGGCGAGATTTAGATTAGATATTAGGAAAACATTCTCCCCTGTGAGAATGAAGAGACGGTGGCACAGGCTGCCCAGAGAAGCTGTGGCTGCCCCATCCTTAAAAGGGTTCAAGGCCAGGTTGGATGGGCCTTTGGGCAACCTGGTCGAGTAGAAGGGTCCCTGCCCACAGCTGGGGGGTTGGAACTGGATGATCTTTAAGGTCCCTTGCAACCCAAACCATTCTGTGATTCTATGAAATGGAGGAACACCACCCTCCACCCCCCCTCCCCCCCCCCCAAAAAAAAACCAGAACAAAAAAACCCCAACAAACAACAACAAAACCTAAATAAAACAAAAACCATCAACAAACAAAACCCAACAGAAAACCCCCACCCCCACAAATAACCCACACAACAAAAAAGCTATTGAGAACTAGGGGAAACTCTTGAAAACATGGCAGCCCAAGCAGTTCAATGTTAAATTAGGAAGCGGACTGCTCTCCTCAAACTCTAAAGTTTGAAAAAGAAAAGCTAACTCATAAAGCAAATGTTATTAAAACACAGAAGGTTTAAGATTCAATGGGAATCTGCAAGTAAGTATTAAATCTACTGTCACTCTGACAATGGGCCCAGTGTGGATAGAAACACTCCTGTGATCCAGTACAAGCAGGAAGGATTCCAGTCTTTAAGAGTTTCCAAGGTAAGAACACTGCAACCTCTTNCCAGTGTGGATAGAAACACTCCTGTGATCCAGTACAAGCAGGAAGGATTCCAGTCTTTAAAGAGTTTCCAAGGTAAGAACACTCGGTTGCAACCTCTTATTTCAGATAGACATCAAAGTATTAGTAATGTACTATAATAGTATAAACAGTTTACAGCATCCAAAGATAACATTCTAATGGAGAGCACTGACAGAACTCTTAAGAGACCCTAAATCATGATAGCATAGACATTAACAAAGTCAAAATAAAGACCACACAGGGATTTTTCATATTTAACACTGGGGTTCTGCTGTGCCTCTGCCCTTCTAACCATTCAGCAGACACTGGTCTATCACTGCTTGCTGCACTAAGACCTGCTGAACAGTGATCTCTACAAAGCCTGAAATGGTAGTAAAACTCTGAAAATACGAGTCTTTGTGTACAGAGGTAGCTGCTGTACTGGCAGGTCTCTTGTCATGGTAAAGATGAGCTTTCACAGAGGAAGCAGTAAATGGCTTACCAGAAGTATCCATATATTGTGAGAATGATGAGGCTTCAGAACAGACTGCCCAGGGAAGCTGCAGCTGCCCCATCCCTGGCGGTATTCAAGTCCAAGTTGGACAGGGCTTTGAGATACCTGGTCTGGTGGAAGGTGAACCTGCTCATGTCAGGGGGCTGGAACTAGGTGACCTTTAAGGTCTCTTACAAACCATTCTGTGATTTTATATTATTTAAAAAGAACATGAAAAACTGCCCACTGTGCACAGCAGAGGCATGCAGAGCTCAAAACCAGGATAAACTCACCAGTAATTTAAGACATAACACCACTTGACTGGAAATTAGTAAAAGTATGCAGTATTCAGTAACTTCCATTTTTACTCAGCTGGACTAAGACTCTGAAGAGCTGACTAGCTCTTCAGGCTGTCCACCATACCAGTTGCATTTCTTGCGATCACATAAACTGGCTGGTTCAAATAAAAATTATTATCTGAAGGCAACAACTGGACTACCGTACAGCCATACATCACCACTTCCCTTATGCCTTGCCATTGGCTCCTATTCTCAGCTGAAGAGTCTGCTTCAACTAAGACTCCCAGTATTGTTATTGTAATTGTTTATTAGTTAAAACAGGTTACATTTATTAGTTAACAGGTTATATCAACTCATGGATTAAACTGATTAATCTTTTAGCAGTAGTGTGTGCACTTCTCCTAAACTAGGTGGATCTAAAGAGGAAAAAGAACCTATCTTGGCAAGAAACGAATATGCCATACAGAAACAGCAAAAAATAAGAAAAAGAGGACGGAAAGGAAGAATAAGTTACTCTTAGTGATATCTCAGACACTGGGGACAATAAAACCTTACCATAGCATTGGTTATTTGTAGATACGTAAGAACTGTGTGCTACTATGACTTACATACTACAAAACTAGGTGCTTAAACTATAAAACAAAGTTGACAAAACAAGACCTTAACTCTCCCCTCAAGCCATTTATCTCATGCTTAAGGAAGCACAGCTGGCCATATAGCTAGTAGTCTCATGCCAAAGTTTCTGCAAGAAACTCAGTACATTCCCATCTCCTGAATGGCAAAGAACTTCACACAGGACATAATAGACTTGGGATCACCCAGTCAGACTGTCCATATACACCCGCCCATTCTGAATAAATGGGCTCTCAGGAGCATGTAACAGGCTAGAATTTCTGGTTTTCAATGAGAAATTAAAAGCTACTAACTCAAAAAACACCATACAAACAGTACAACAGTATCGCTTTCAGATATTCCCACCACTACCTTTTCTTATTTTGAGTTTTTACCAAATTGTATATAATAGCAAACACATGTTAAAGTATAGAGTACCCGAACATTAATGTCCTTTACATGCAGCTCAGATGCCCTCCACTGTGGGAACAGTGATTTAGAAACACCTTTATCCAAAGCTGATTTTGTGTAAGCAGTACTGCACATGCCTACAGATAAGAGAAACAAAACCCAGAAATAAGCAGTGAGACTAGTTCCATCTCCAAAAGGAAATCTGCATTTCTAGCCTAATTTTTCTAGCTAGGCAAAATCTCCCCAGGACAGCACCAAGCTCCTTTAACTGGGGAAGAAGTGGGAGGGGGAGAAGCATGGCTTTTCAGCTTTTTCCTTATAATACACTATGTCTCTCCCCTCCAGTAGCTTTCTTGGATCATGCTATCAGGTGTAAACCAAGAAAGAAACAGACTAGGATGAACCTGACATCATCTCTCCTTTTCAAAATCTCACCGAGGATTTTATGTATCATTTCTCTTATTTACAAAGTAAAAGTAAATTATTTCCAAGGAATTTTCAAGAATGAGAAACAGCACAAGCAGACTGCCAGACCGGCATTTCCCCAGTAATTCAGTTTGACTGTGGATTTCCACAGCCTAAAAGAGGCCTCTCAGGGGTTTGTCACACATGCACTGCTCAGTGTGTCACTCAACAGAATTAACAAATGCACTTTCTGGGTGTCTGGAGCATGGCACCTGAAAAAGAACAAAGAGCCCCATAAATTTTTAAATATAGGTCAAATGCCTAAGATGAACAGAAAATTTCATGATGGTGTTTCACCATTTCCCAGGAAATGCCTTTGGGAATTTAAAAACAAAAACCACACCGCAACCAACAACAAAATCCACACAAGAAAAAACACACCACAACCAAGAGCTGCTCCAGACAACACTAACAAAACTAATCACACCTTTTGATGTCTGAAGTCCCTCATTCAAAGTAAATGCCCCACTGCTCAATATCAACTGACTGCTTTCAGATTAGTTCTAACTAAACTTCTGTTCTCCATGACCTACAATATCTACACACTCAGTTAAAAATTTATTTGATGAAGTTGTGTTGTGACATAGGGGAGTGCTGGACACGAGGGGCTCGTATTGTGCACCTTGACATTGGGTACTACTGAATGAGGTTACTGTGGAATATTTTATTGTATAACTACATAATGAGATTCTAAGTATTAAGGGGACAGATGGTTGAGGTGAGTGGCTCCGATACACAGCCTATAGAAAATATCCAAAAGCAAACAAAAGCAGTTACGAACTCCACACACTCTACACATGCTTCTTCAATAAGCAATTTGGAGATTCAACTGACCTTCAAAGAAACACTTTTGTGTGGAGAAAAGAAGAATTAAGATCTAGATGTGGCCTTAATATCTGGTCTGGAATAACTGTACATTTATCCAACTCACCCCAGCAGTCCTCTTGTGATAGTGTTCTTCAGTCGACTCCCTAGCAAGGACAAGCTGATGTTGCAGTTACCCAGGATACTGTGAGTCCAAGTATAAAAGTTTCTTTTTCAACACAGAAACTTTTAAGGGGATGTGTACATAAGCCCTGTATGTTTATATGTATGCACATAAAACTATTTTTTTTTCTAACAAGCTATCTTCCAATTATTAAACAGCCTCCTTTAAGAGGAAAACTGGCCTATGAATTGGCCTACAATCACTCATATTATGAACAGACATATTTCTTATTGAACACAGCATCACAAGAATTCAGTGATCTGCTAGACTACTTAAGTCTGAATGCCATTTAATTCAATGCTAGACCTCTCTTTTTAAGCCCCTACACCTCTTCTCCTCCTGCCTTCTATAACAATTTACTCTGTCACTTGATAGTTCATTTAAAGCAGCTAAAGGAATTTAAGACTCTGAAACGGCAGCTTTATTCAAGATACCTGAGTTATGACAGTAAGCAGAAAATTTGACCCTTCGCTCTGTAGAAAGAATTCATTTCTGTAAAACACCAAACATAGCAGCATATCTCCAACAAACTAGGCCCAACAGGCACACTACGTTTGCCTGTTTCACAGTTAGCATGCCCCCACACTCACTTGCTCCTTACCCTCTCACCCTCCACAACAGACTGTAAACACGCAGCAGAACAGAGAAGCAGCACTAAATAGCATTGTGGGAAGTACAGCACAGTGAGACTCAACAGCAGACAAACTGAAGCAAACCTACACTGAAGGAGCCTATATGAGATCAGCTCTAAGTTGCGCAGTGTTTTTTCTATTTATCCTTGCATCCATCAGTATCCTTCTTCCCATCAGTAACACTGCCGCTTTTCCAAGTTTTCCTAAATAAGATTTCTTCAGTGGATAGTTGCCATCGAAGTTACTTCGATTAGTGGCAGAGTTACACCATGTCCTCATTGCTATAATCACAGCAAAGATATTGCCACTGTCTCCCACAAGTCTAGACCTACAAGTAGCAACAGTAGGAGCCAGGAAGGGAAGAGTAAGGACAAGGACACTACTACTGAAGTTCCTGACAAACATTTGAGTCCCCCAGAACAAGCCACTTTTTCTTTGTATACCTTAACCAATCAACTTGCTCCTCTCAACCTACCACAAATCAAAACAAGCAACTAATTTTACCAGAGAATACACAAGAACTTTAAAGCTGTAAAGACTATATGCCTCATGATTACAGTGGACTCTACTTCTCCACAGTACTGGAACAGCACTTTCATCAACAAAAACTGATGTATTTGCTTAATTTACTTGCTTAAGCTTTTTTTGTCAAGTGACCAAACAACTTTCTCAAACAGCAGCTCTGGCCTGTTCACATGTTCGCACTACTTCTGAAGCCCAAGTCTAGAAGGATGACAGGGGCCAGTTCGGTATGACTAGCACTCCTCCCAGCTTAGCTGGGTAAGCAATCAAGCCAGTTTTGCAACCTTATACTCTCATATGCCAACAGGAGTTAAATGCACATTTTCTAGAAATGCAACTGGTCCCCAGAAAGACTGCAGGCCTGATTCTCCTTTCATACTGCCATACTTCAAAAATATGAAACAATGCAAATCCAGGGCGCTACAATGCTAGACAGAAGTCCTCAGGTATCATGGGCCCTTCATTCAAATATTTCTACTGCATCCATTACTGCTGCATACACCTGTCCTAAGCAGAAAGAAACCTGCACTGCATGTGAAGAACATCATTAGTTGACAGAGGTTCTTCATAGAAAAGATACAAGTTTGCTTTTTGCTTTCCCACTCCCTTCTAATCTGCAATTCTTTACAAACATGGAAAAGTTCCAACCAGATTCACTTGCTGATCCAGGATCACCCTTAAGTTTTCTCACATCAGAAACCAAATTTTCTTTAGAGAAAACTACTGTGGCACTGCAGGACGGAGTGCAAACTTTTGATTAGTATTTGATACTTCAGATCCTGCCAGAGCTCTTCTGCATCCCTGGCTCCCCAGACAAGTAATTTTAGCTGCAATTTCCTATGACTTCACAAGAAAGTACAGGTTAAAACAGTAATGTTGAAAAAATTTTCATTGTAAGAATATATCAAGTCATGGCAGAAGGAAAGTTTTGTGTATGAATGCAAACAGTAGAGCATTTAACGTATCAATACCAAGTAAGTTAGTTCTAAATATTCTGAATAAAGTATTAACTACCGCTATAGCCTTAAAAACAGGAATTCTAAAGTTGCATCATTTTTGTTTCAAATACTGATAAACAATTTTTGCATTTATACTTTATACTACAGATCTGCTGCAAAGGTAAAGAGACTGTTTATTATCCTCTAGGAAGGTCCTGAAGTTGTCAGCTAAGATGAATTATTTGGCATTATGTAAGGTTTATCTGGGCTTTCCTGGGTACCAGTCTTGGCCAAATGCCTTCCTCAGTTTTAAGACCAAAAGGAAGACTAGAATTTAAAAATGTCAAGAATCTGAAGGAAATCTAACTATTCTGCCTGGCTTTATCTTACACAGGCAGCCTAAAGGGTTTTTTGACCTACTGTGCTGATCTTGATCCAAAACTCACCGAACTATAGAAGCCAGATCAGCTACAAGCGAGATAGGTCTTTAAGATGCAAGCTGATGTTTCCTTTTGTATCACCTAGAAGAGAAATGCTTGCTAGCTAGAGTTCAAAGCAATATGCAGAAAGAGTTGGATGCTAATATGTCAGTAGAAGAAGTTGTTATATCATCAAATACAAGTCACTGTATCACTTGCAAAGCACAAAGCAACATTAATGGATACATAACACAGGAACTCTCCAAATCTTTTAATTTTGCTTCCTCTCTTCACTATCTTTTTTTATATAAAGATTTCTTATCCAAAATTCATTTTCTTCCATCAAAGCCAATATTGTCAACAAGACAGACTCCTCTGAAAAGGTGATCTTAGAAAGTAAATAGATTTGTAACAGTTATCTGTGAAATACCACAGCACTGCAGCAGTAATCTGCAGGCCTGTGAGCCTAGCAGTCATCATCTTGTCTTTTATACACCAAGTCTAACCTCTTAACAATGAAATTGCCTGCATAAAATTCCATAGAAGTTTTAACACCTGAAAGATTTAGAAGTCGAGAACAAAGGAACATCAATGGAATAGCATTAAACTCTTACAACTGTGATTTGCATAAGCTTCCACTTGCAATACAGGCAACAGCTAAATCTCCCTGAATTAACATTTCAAAAACACAAGTTGCAGCAATTATAGTAAGGATTATCCTCCTAGCAGTTGTTTTGTAACAAGCATCACAGAAAGACCAAAATTACTAGCAAGAGATGTCACTTTCAAAAGCGTTTCCTAACAAGATTTAAAACAAGACCTACATAAAAATTTCAAGATTACCTTTTTTGTTGTTGGGTTTTTTTTTGCCACATCCCCAAACTACCAGAGCAGAAAGAGTGAGAGTAACTTAAACGCAACCTATCTTAGATAACAAGCTTAAACAGCACTTGTATGAGTGCCCTCATCTTTCAGAGAATAAACCAGACCTGAAAACATCTACTGATCTGTATCATCACCTACTTTCCATGAAAAATAACTTCAGAACTAACTCCCAAGAGTAGCCACTGGAGATGCTCAGAATAAGATCACAAATCACAATGCAAAACCAAAGAAGTTTGAATAGATACACAGCTATTCAGGTGGGTTTGAAGATAAAAAATAGACAAAAATGCAAATCTACCGTTTTCCTGACAAAATACTACTCTGGCTGGGTAAAAAGTTCCCATGCCACGGCATTTTTAAGGCAGGTGCAACTAAACCATGCTTTACATCAAGAGAAGCATGAATGAGGTTACCAGCACTATGCCACACTGATCTCTCTTTTCAGATACAATACTTACAGACATAGCAAGCACGCACTTATACATTAGTTGGTCCTTTACATAAGCTTTAAAAGAAGTTTAATTTCAATAGTTTAAGATGCTTTAGGAAAAGCCCCATAGATATTTATCTGCATCTTAGACAGCTAAACTCATGAAAAACTTCACCTCAAGTGACCATATGTAGGTTACACATGGAAGAATTAGCCCAATTACAAGTTGAGGGTTTTGACATTTTATACATCATGTGCAGAAAAACTGAAGCACACAGCTACTTCAGAGCTCTGAGTAAGAAATCACTTGAACATTATGCATGATACAATTGACAATCCTTTTCTGAAGTTCTCTGCTTACCACTTCTCATCTGTATTATTTTACCTGGCCTAAATTCAACCCCAACACCTAGCTTTAAGCCTCCCCCATTATACACACCTCCTCTGCTCTCAGATTACAGCCTGACAAATATTGTAAGTGCTGCTCTTTGGTGTACATAGTGATAAATATTTTTCAACGTCACACAAAAATATCACTTTATTCTGAATTTCATTTTCATATTGAACAATTCAGTCACACAACACTAAGCTCACTGTGCATCATTCCCTGCAAAGTTAAAGAAGCCACCCAAATAGACAAGAAACTTGCCCTGTTTGTTTTCTCCCAGTAACTGTGATAATTAGGGAGATGGGCACAGTGCAGCTCTACTGAATCCTAAAACTTTTTATGATACATTCTGAAGTTGAAAACAACTGAGTTTTACACAATCAAATAATTCAGACAACAGAATCTTACCTACAGCCATCTAAATGTCAGTAAACCCTAGTATCCAACCACTTAACTGGAAGGTTGGTTGAGTTTTTTGTTGTTGGTTTTTTTTTTTTTTTTTTTTA